>OY979710.1:5000-540536 GCA_963855925.1 Inga laurina
CCTAAACCCTAAACCCTAAACCCTAAACCCTAAACCCTAAACCCTAAACCCTAAACCCTAAACCCTAAACCCTAAACCCTAAACCCTAAACCCTAAACCCTAAACCCTAAACCCTAAACCCTAAACCCTAAACCCTAAACCCTAAACCCTAAACCCTAAACCCTAAACCCTAAACCCTAAACCCTAAACCCTAAACCCTAAACCCTAAACCCTAAACCCTAAACCCTAAACCCTAAACCCTAAACCCTAAACCCTAAACCCTAAACCCTAAACCCTAAACCCTAAACCCTAAACCCTAAACCCTAAACCCTAAACCCTAAACCCTAAACCCTAAACCCTAAACCCTAAACCCTAAACCCTAAACCCTAAACCCTAAACCCTAAACCCTAAACCCTAAACCCTAAACCCTAAACCCTAAACCCTAAACCCTAAACCCTAAACCCTAAACCCTAAACCCTAAACCCTAAACCCTAAACCCTAAACCCTAAACCCTAAACCCTAAACCCTAAACCCTAAACCCTAAACCCTAAACCCTAAACCCTAAACCCTAAACCCTAAACCCTAAACCCTAAACCCTAAACCCTAAACCCTAAACCCTAAACCCTAAACCCTAAACCCTAAACCCTAAACCCTAAACCCTAAACCCTAAACCCTAAACCCTAAACCCTAAACCCTAAACCCTAAACCCTAAACCCTAAACCCTAAACCCTAAACCCTAAACCCTAAACCCTAAACCCTAAACCCTAAACCCTAAACCCTAAACCCTAAACCCTAAACCCTAAACCCTAAACCCTAAACCCTAAACCCTAAACCCTAAACCCTAAACCCTAAACCCTAAACCCTAAACCCTAAACCCTAAACCCTAAACCCTAAACCCTAAACCCTAAACCCTAAACCCTAAACCCTAAACCCTAAACCCTAAACCCTAAACCCTAAACCCTAAACCCTAAACCCTAAACCCTCAACGCTAAACCCTCAACCCTGAACCCTCAACCCTGAACCCTGAACCCTGAACCCTGAACCCTGAACCCTGAACCCTGAACCCTGAACCCTGAACCCTGAACCCTGAACCCGGAACCCTGAACCCTGAACCCTGAACCCTGAACCCTGAACCCTGAACCCTGAACCCCGAACCCTGAACCCCGAACCCGAACCCCGAACCCGAACCCCGAACCCCCGAACCCGAACCCCCCACCCCCAACCCCCAACCCCAAACCCGAAACCCCCAACCCCCAACCTGGAACCCTCGAACCCTGAACCCGAGACATCAAATCACCCGAGACCCCAAACCCCCGAATCCCGAGCTCCGCGCCCCGAGCCCTCAACCCTAGGCCCTAAGCCCTAACCCCCGCCATATTCTTAAGCATATTCTAATATATTCATTGTCTTTTCATTCTTTGGTGTTGGGCAATTAGTAGATATATGTCCTAATTTTCCACAATTATAACATTTACATTTTGTTGGTTTATTACTATAATTTATTTTCTTTTTTCCTTTTTTAAAATATTTTATGGGTCTACATTTCTAGTAAAATTTTTCTTTAGGGTGTTTTTTAAACTGATATTTAATTTTACCTTTCTTTTTTACTAATTTTTCTTGTATACATCCCCATCTATGAAGTGTTTATAATTGTCCACATTTTAATATTGTTTTGTTAGTTTTGTAATATTTTACATTTCTCCATTCTTGTTTAAAATTAAACATAATTTTTTTAAAAATTGAAAAATTAATAAAAAAAAAATTCCCTTATATGAAATTATCCATTCCCCGTTATCCATTTATTATCTTGCAATGGTCCTTATATTAAATTTTCCCTTATATATATATTTTTATCATTACTTAAACTCATTTGTTTACATCCGTCAAATTCAATTCACAAATCAAATTTTGCCACGTGACTTTGATTTTTAAATTATTTTCTTATTTTTTTTAGAAATCATGTCAATTTTCTTTTTTTTTTTAATTGTCTTTAAAAGTATATTTTAAATTTAATGAATTCGGCTTTCGTCTTTTTCCCTTCCCATCTCTTTCCCTCGTTTTCTCAATTTGGACCGTTGGATTAAGATATCAATGGTCCAAGCTTTTTCTTTATTTTAAAAAGAATATTATTATTATTATTATTAATTGAAAAAAGTGGAGGAAAAGGACGTAAAGGGGAAAAGACGAAAGCCGGATCCGCGTGGGTAGGGTGGTCCGAGCAAGAGGAGGGACAATACAGTTTAAAGTGTCCGCTCTCGCCCTTTTAACATATTGGTTTAATGGTTTAATAGCTAGAACTAGAAGATTGACTGCAAATTATTTTTCTTTAGCCATATGAATCTTTGAGAATTTCAGGATCTGCTCTCCAGGAAGCCGAGCTTCGATTGTTGGGAGCTGGCTTGTTCAAGAAATGGTTGCTGAGCCATGCAATGATAATTTATTTGTTAAACCCTAGGATCATCGGTCATAGCGAAATTGACGATACTTGGTGGACATTTTGGAAGGGTGAAGCTAGGGTTTGAACTTGTTTTGATTCTTCCTTTACTTTCACAAGGGTCATAGCGAAATTTTCTCTATGTTCATAAGTATCTGGCGGCTTTTCGTGGATAGCTAGATAGATTTAAAGTCCTAGCACTTTTATGCTGTCTCTCCTGAGGTGCATCTACTGGTGTTACTTCTTCACTCAGTTTTAGGAATATGGATTTCTATTGCAAGAATAATTTTAGAATAGAAGCCTCTTCTTGGTGGTCTCAAGAGAGTAGATATGTAACCTACATTTTTTTTTAGCTGTTGGGCAGCACAATTTTTTTTGGTAAATTACATGTTTTCTTATCCCGATATTCTCCACTGTTTACGCTAATTAGTTAATTTTGTCATTGCAGAAAGTTTCTTTTCTAACTTACCCGTTGAAAAGTTATGCCGATTATATAAAGCCGCATGAAGACAGTATATGTAAAAGCATTGTGAATTTGCTTGTAACATGTTCAGATTCTGTATCAATTAGAAAGGTGACACATTTGTTTCATGTGTATTTTGAGAAATGATTTTTCTTTCTCCTGTGTAATACCAAAATTGTTATGTTGCAGGAATTATTGATATCTCTTAAACATGTCCTTGGAACTGATTTTAGGAGGGGTTTGTTTCCTCTGATTGACACTTTATTAGAATAAAGGTAACATTTTGATCACCCACAAGATCATGATGCAGAAAATTTTCTGGTTGAGTGTAATTGTCCGTGTCTAGCATTCTCATCATTGATACTAATTGGGATGATCATAACTTTATAACTGATGTAGTTAGATATAGTCAGTGTGATATGGGTTTGTAATTTGGAAAAGAGAGAGGAAGAGGGGGGAAGAGGAAGAGGGATAGGAAACATGGAGGAAGATGACTAGGAGAGAATCTAGAGGGAATTGAAACTGAATTCTATTCACATTAACCATCAAAAACAGAATTACAATGCTGGTCTCAGCTATTTATGGGCTATAGTTTATAACTAGCTCCACTGGTCAATCCTGTCATATACGATATTACAATTATACAACACATTGTCTTGTCAAGCCAAACAAAGAAAAAAATAGAACATGGGAACTTTCTTTGAAGTGGATGCCCATCTTGCAATTTTCTGGAAGAGAAACATTGAGGGTTGTTCTATTTATGTACTTGTGTCATTCCTAGGGTTATGCTTCTAGATTTTAGCTTTTAACCATATGACAGTGTGAAATTTGGTAGACACAATGGTAGGAATAAGATTGTGAGGGAGGCAGAGAATTTAACTAAGACTTAATAGCCACACAACTGTTTTGAACATTGTCTTATATTACCTTATCAGAGTCTTAGTTGGAACTGGGCGGGCATGCTTTGAGACGTTGAGGCCTTTAGGGCATGTTTTGAATATTTTCTTATATTACCTTATCAATTAGGGTCCTAGTGTGTGTTTGGCAAACACCAAAACCATGGTTTCAAACCATGGTTTGCCAACCCGAGACAAAACTCCTCTCACACACTTACCTCGTAAGTCGTAAAAGCTATTAAAAAAAGCTAATCCAAACAAACACCTAGTTGGAACTAGGCGGGCATGCTTTGAGACACTAAGGCCTTTAGGGCATGTTTTGAACATTTTCTTATATTACCTTATCAATTAGGGTCCTAGTTGGAACTGGGTGGGCATGCTTTGAGACGTTGAGGCCTTTAGCTTATAGTCTTCCGGCAGAGATTGTACATCATGTTCGACAAGACCTCTCCTTAGCGCAGGTACATTATGGGCTTTATATTCCGCTGATTGTAATCCCTTGCTGCTCATTCGGTATTTCTTTGTTTATTCCACCTCACCTCCCTTGTCTGCTCAATAATTGTCTGCAATTCCATATTATCATCATCATCTCTTCACCCCCTGGTTTTCTTTTTTAACCATTAGCTTATTGAATAACTGAAATTTTGACTAGCAAATATCCCGTTATTGTGGCATATAACATGGATGGTAAGCTCCATGCATGCCTTTATAATAATCTCATTTGTATTTTAAACTCGATCGCTTCACCATTAAATCTGGCAACCATGGATTTCCTGAGGCCAAAGAGCATGATGTATGAATTCTTGTATTTTTGAAGGCATTCATTGCAAAAGGTTGGAGATGGTAAGCTATAATTTGTCGTGTTGTGTTCTAAAAGTTATGTTTGATTTTTGTTTCAGATGGAAGAAGTTTGTCTAAATAGTGAGCCAGTTTTTGATGAGTGTGATGAGTTTGATGTTGAGAACTCTTCTGTATCAGAGCATGATCAGGAATCTTTGGGCTCAATATCAAAGAACCATCCACCTCCAACTGTGAGCCTGGAGTTTGATTCATTTGAAGAAGCTTATAACTTTTACAATGTTTATGCTAAAGAACAAGGTTTTGGCATTAGAGTGAGCAATTCATGGTTTAGATCAAGGAGAAAAGAGCGTTATAGAGCAAAACTCAGCTGCAGCAGTGCTGGATTCAAGAAAAAGAGTGATGCCCATAATCCAAGACCAGAAACAAGAACTGGTTGCCCAGCAATGATAGTCATTAGGATGGTGGATTCCAAAATATGGAGGATAGTGGAAGTTGAACTGCAACACAATCATCAGGTGAATCCAGGAATTAAACGGTTCTATAAGTCACATAAGAAAATGATACTTGCAGCCAGAGAGGCACAACCACCACCAGATCCTATTACTGAAATACATACTATTAAATTGCATCGAACAGCTGTCATGGATGCTGGTTATAATGGATTCTCCAATTTGGTTGACGGACAGGAGACCAACTTTGATAATTTGAAATATTTGGCACTTAAAGAAGGGGATGGCCATACTATTTACAATTATTTTTGTCGAATGAAACTGACGAACCCAAATTTCTTTTACTTATTTGATATTGATGATGATGGGCGCCTAAGAAATGTGTTTTGGGCTGATGCCAGGTCGAGGGTGTCTTACAGTTATTTTAATGACACTGTTATTATAGATACAACTTGTTTGACAAACAAATATGAGATCCCTCTGATATCATTTGCTGGTGTAAACAACCACGGACAGTTGGTGCTACTGGGCTGTGGCTTTCTTGGGCATGAAAAGGTTGATAATTTTGTTTGGATATTTAATGCATGGCTAAAATGTATGCTTGGTTGCCCGCCACATGTTGTTATCACTGACCAGTGCAAGCCCTTGCAAACTGCAGTTGCTCTGGTGTTTCCTTATGCTCGTCATTGTTATTCTTTGCAATATATCATGCAGAGAGTTCCAGAAAAGTTGGGAGGGTTGAAGGGATACGAAACAATCAGAAGGCAATTGAACAAAGCAGTTTATGAGTCGTTAAAGATAGCCGAGTTTGAAAATTATTGGGCTGATATGATCAAGCAGCATGGATTGGGGGATAACAAATGGCTTCAAACATTGTATAACGATAGGCATCTGTGGGTTCTGGTTTACCTCAAAGACACTTTTTTTGCAGGAACGATCCCTACAAAAGAGAACGAGGGCCTGATTGCATATTTTGATGGATATGTGCACAAGCATACCTCCTTCAAGGAATTCATTGACAAGTATGACCTAGCTCTACATAGGAAGAACTTGAAAGAAGCCATGGCAGAGTTGGAGTCAAGGAAATCAAGTGTTGTATTGAATACAAGGTGTAATTTTGAACTGCAGTTATCAAAGTTGTACACAAAAGAAATCTTTAAAAAATTCCAGTCTGAGGTTGAGGGTATGTACTCCTGCTTCAATACAAGACAGGTAAATGTTAATGGATCTATTATAACATATATAGTGAAAGAACGAGTTGAAAATGAGGGAAATGAGAAGGAGATTAAAAAATTTGAAGTCTTGTATGAGGCAAATGAACTGGACATACGGTGTATCTGTGGTTTGTTCAATTACAAAGGTTATCTTTGTAGGCATGCTCTGAATGTTCTCAATTATAATGGTGTGGAGGAAGTCCCATCTCGGTTCATTCTGCAACGTTGGAAGAAAGATTTCAAACAAAGGTTTATTCAAGACCATGTCTCTGGTAACTCTGATATATACAACCCTGTTGCCTGGCATAAACAACTTCTTAATAATGCTCTTCCAGTGCTAGAAGAAGGGGCACAGTCGCAAGAGCATTACATGATTGCTTTACTAGAACTGGAACAGTTGTTAAACAAGTTTGATCTATTGTAGAATAACTCTTTGTAACTATATACAAAAGGTTCTCAATCGAATCATGATAATTCGACTATGGCTGAGTTCTCTCTCCTCTCCCTCCCTGTATATTGTTTACATTTACATTTTCCCAGCAAGTCGTATTAAATTCCGATCTCCTTCAACATGCTTCGACGACCCTTCTTGATGGACTGTTTCAAATATGCCCTTATTGGGCAGCTTCGACGACCCTTCAACGTGCCTCATCGCTGCCTTCACTCTCAGCATCAAAATTGCTTCAAAGACGCTTTAGCATGTTTGATCTAGGTGGAAAGTATTCCAGCAAAGAGCCTATATGGACTTAGCAAGGATATACCTCATTTGCCAATCTATGAATCGTCATCCAGTACAGCATCGGTAGGTGGTAACGCAGTTTGGTCTAAATTGACCTCCTTATGACATTCTTGAAAACTGAGGAATGAATGCTACTAACGGTTTAAATTAAATGGAGGGGAGGGAAAATGAGTTGAGGGTAAAAAATTGTGGGTTGGCTTTAAGATAATGAGAGAAGTGGGGTTAAGAGTTTTTAATTAATTTTTCTTACTCTTTTTTTTTACATGTTCTTTTTATCAAAAGTTTGTAAACTTGCTTCTTCAATTTTCTTTAATCCATCTTATAAAAATTTTTCTTTCCTCCCCTCCACTCCAAATCCCTTGTGCCAAACACACTCTTAAAGAAGAAAACAGTGCAAGGACTTGATTCAAGGCTCACTAAGACTTTAGGAGCCTAAAGTTCTATTTTTGTTGTGTATAATCTTTTTCAACAAAATGTTCTAATTTGGTTATAACATTCTATTAAAACTTAGCACTTAAAAAGCTTGTTTAATTTTGTTTTCCTTTTTTTTTAAATATTGTACAACAAGCGAGAGCCCAAACAAAATTATAACATGCTATATCTTGAGTAAGGAATGCCCATCATGTCCCCATACAAACTGCTCTCCAAACTGTCATGAGATTAAAATATCAATTGAACGATATTGAAATGAACGATGCTCTGCTTTGCAAGCCAGTCCGATACCATATCACCCTCCCTTATTACCATTTTTTATCTTCCAAACAAAATTGTTTCTAAATAAATGTAGAAAAGTAAAGGAAAACATATTTGGATTTGTTTTAAAAGACTCAAAAAAAAAACATCAACATCTCTGGCAGCCAACAATGGTCAGTAGTGGTCAATAACACTCAACATTGTCGATGGTCGATAGCAGTCGAGGATCAAAGATAACCAACAACACAAGGGCCGACAACAATCAACAATACTGGTAGTTTTTTTATATTAACAACAGTGGTAGTTGGTGATGGTCAATAACAAATTAACAAAAAATGACAAAGGTGAAAAAAAACTTCAATCGATTCTCTTTAAATTCTAAAAATTAAAAGAAAATAACATCATGTTTTGAGAATAAGAAAATAACACATCAATTCAATCGATTTTTTATTAAGGAAAAACAAAATCAGTTATTGATAACTGTAATCGAACAAGCCTAAACTGTTGCATCGTTACAGCCACGATAAATTTCCGAAGATCTCCCTTGTTATGGCAATCCAAATCCAAAAAGGGAGAATATATTAGTCAATGATGAGAAGTCCAAAAAGAAGATGGATGTCAACAAGCAACGGCCCATTACATTAATCTAGCAATTCACACAGCAACCCCTAACTCCGAGATCTTCATTATCCGTCTGTGAAGCACAAGTCTCTGCCGCTTCAAAATCGATGCTAAGGAAGCAACCTAAGCAAGGACGCAATTTTGAAAGAAAGAAGACAATGCTTAAGAAACATCATTTGGTTGGCTAGGTTTCAGGGAGACATGCATATTCATGGACATACCTCTGCTCGAAGTGCCAGAGCTTCCCGACTTGGTATATGCCGCAGCCTATCCGTCAGATCTAAAATGGAATAAGCAAGACAGAGCATTACAATGTCAAAGCTAATATTTTGCCCAACAGTAAGTTGCAGGAAGAAAAAGAATGATAAAGACATAAGCATACCAGTAGCTTGGGCTTCAACCTTGGAAATTGATTTTGCAAGATGTTGAATTTGGGCTCCCGAGCTCCTAAATTTTATTCAAATGCAATATTAAAACAATCTCAGATATAATCAAATAACCCAGATATTCTTCCCATAATAAATAACGCATACACGAGTTCATTATGCCCATATCTCATATCCTTCTCGGCAAGAGCTGTCCTTTCGAGCAATTTTTTGCCCTCCTTCCTCGTTAAATCTACTGATAGGTTTAAGTCCCTCACATTCTTCTCAGCACTGGCATACCGTGCCTTTACAAGAATTCAAGCAAATATAGGTGAAGGATCAAACACAGACAATGCATCGGAGAAATGTTTAAGCATTATAGTGCATAACATCTAATAAAATATAATCCTAGCTCTCAAATTGCAAGTTAAAGAAAGAGCAGGTTGTAAGATCAGAGAGGTTAATTGGTACGGATAATCATTTTGGTTGCTCAATTGAAGAAATACCTCCTCACTTTGGAGTCGACCTAATGTATGACGAAACAAAAACCTTCTGGGAGCTGCCAAAACACAAATGGATGAATACATTTTAAAGGAACAAACTGAGACCCAATTCAAAAGGCAGCATGGTAATAACTGTTGAAAGAAAAAGCGTTGAAAAATATTATGATGCCATTTTCTAATGTCCATCAATAAGAGAAAAATCCTAAATCTGGGTTTGCTCATATATAGTTATATACAACACCTAATTCAATGCCCCCAATTAGAAAAGCTTAATGCTTCCAATTTACATTTGCATCCTACAAACTTTTCACTCTTATTCTGGACATCCTACTACTATCCCGATCCCATAACTAAAGCTAAGTTGGCCTTTAAAGTGAAAAAAGCTCAAGCTATAAGCTAAATATATGACTGACTCAAAGATTAGACAGATGATAGAGCTTTCATTCAAATCTTCCTGAACTTAATTTACATTATTCCCAATAAAAAAAAAGCACCAACTTGAGAGCATAATTTGAGAGTACAAGGTTTTACAAACAAGACTAGAACTAGCGCAGCAAGTTTAACAGAGAAAGAACACTTTTCATTTTTAACTCACTTCCACACAATTTATCCTCCAATTTCAAGAGATAGGAGCAATGATCAGTGGCAATGGTACAGGGAAGATTGGCTGTGGGGACATCTGCATGCATTTTCTACACAATTGAAAACACTTGAAAGGCTACATGAGAAAATCTTATCACTTTTATGTCATCCTTTAAATCCCATTTAAAAAATTACTTCTACACAATTGATGAAAATATCCAATAGAGCATACGATTAAATTTCTGTGTTCCCCCAACAGTGTATAGAAACAAAGCTTTATTCAACTACTTGCACTAGCAAGTCTATCACCAACCTTGCTGCACTACTAGTCACATATGCAAAAGCATTAAGAGTTTACTATTAGAGATACGTTAATAATTTTTTACTACTATATAGTAACTTGACCGATGCAGATAAGAATAGAACTCATTTAACTACTGTTAAAAAACCTGACAACAAAAAGAGGCACTAATCTTTCTTGAAAAACCTTTAACGAAAACTAGTAACTAATTCCATAATAGAAGAGTGTACTTATAGAGATTGTTTCCTTCAAAATAGCAAGTGCTTGTTTGGGTAGCGTTCAAAAAGCACGTTTACACAAATCCAGACAAAACTCATCTCACATATTTACCTTATACAACGTAAATCACGTTGATAAAACCACTTCTACCGCTAACCCAAACAAGCACAAGTTAACTCATTTAGATAGGTTTAAAACCCCTTCACTATTGTCAAAAACCTGACACCAACCTGAAATCAAGAATATGCACTAGTACTGTTTGAAAATTTTAAATAGAACTGCTAGTTATTAAATTAAAACTAAATATAAATTATTTCAAGCACAAAATACTGGAAAATATAGTACCTCGCATAACAAGGGTAGCAGAAATTGCACACACAATAACTATAGCTGGCTGTTCCCTGGCAACCATCAACCCACCTGCAAAAGGGAAAGATCACAAATGAATGCCACGTAAATACTAAATACAATAAACACAAGAGCTTGCAACTACACTGATCTATGGGAAACCCTAAATTTAAGGAACTACACCATTCAGTGAATTATTCATATTAGAATGAAAAGTAATGGTACCAGACTCGACTAATCACCTTTGACTTTATTGATGAAAGCATCTTCATAAGTTCTGTATTGTGATATAATTTCTGGAAAAAAATCCTGCAAGATCATCATATTGTTTTTTTGAATGAAAAAAGAATTCTTCAATGAGAAAATAATAATACATAAAATTTAAAAACAGTGGACAAGGTATCCCCATTCAATTCTTAGTGCAACTTAATGCAACAGCCCAGCATTAAATTTAAAGATCCTTTCCATCCTTTGAAGATCAGCAACCCCTCTAAAGGAGCCATTTGCAGAAACCTAAAATGAGGACATGAATAGAGAATTCTCTCCCAAATTTAAAAAAAAAAAAAAAAACAGTAGAAGGAATTGATGGTTGAACACTGTAGCCAATTTTATGACGTAAAGAAAGATGAATAGCCATCTCTAATCTTTCGGAACAAATGACACAAGCACCAGGTGACTAAGCTTTATTGTAGGCTGAAGAGAAAGAGTAAAAGGAAAATGTGAAATGTAGTCAGTTCGTTATAACTTACTTGAGCCTCGTGTGAATAGTGAGGAAACATGACAATGTAGTAATGACTAATAGTTATATTGAAATCTCCTCATTAATTACATAATCAAATCAACCCTAATCTTCCTTGTTAGTTAAAACCAATCTTAATCAATACTAAATCAATCATAATCAATACTCTTCGCCAAGCTAGAACATACAAGTCATATGTGTGAAGCTTGCTGCAAACGCAGAAAATATAAGTCCTTTTAAAGCATTGGTGAGAACATTAGCTGCAAAATGATGGCTGGTAATTGTTGGGATTTAACAAGGATAGCCATTCCTTGGGTTGCTATTTGGCCAAATCAGGGAACCAGTAGAGGGGTTTGTAAGTTATGGCTGTTGCAGGTAGGCGTGGTAAGGATTACAGGATAATCGCAAAACGATGACTGGTGATTGCTGGGATTTACCAAGGATAACCATCTCTTGGGAGTGTTTGAGATCCTTAGGTAGCAAGCCTCTGTCAAGTGCCCCATTGAAATATCCAAGGATATGCATCACTGCCCAACACTAGCATGTGGTAATCATAGGTATTGACTAGTTACATACATCCACACCAATTCATCCTATGATTGTCTCCACTCCCCCAATTGGAAGTGTTTATGATCTTCATGCAGCAAGTCAGCTGCCCCTTTGAAATATTAAGAATATGTATCACTGCCCCACACTATTGAGCGGTAATCTTAGTAATTGACTTGATACATCCACAACAAATCACCCAATGGCGCCCCAGGGGTGGTTGGGGAATGGATAGGTCACTCCTTGGTCCACATGTATCGGTCCCCGATGATAAAATATATCAAACCATCAATAAAATATCAAAGCCAAAAAAATCATTAAAATCAATCATCCTTCATGAAATGTAGATGGAAAATGATCCAATGTATGACTGAACAAGATACTATCGCTATGATCACTACCCATATGTTTCCTCATTCGTTGCGGAGGAATAAAATACACTACTGATGGGTTTCGTTGCCTATATTATTCCATGTCAAACAGGGAAAATCCCAATAGAATCGAAACACTACAATTATCGATAACGTATAAACTATATTGGGAAAAGCCAACGGAATATATAGAACCGGTGCCCTAAAGGATGTGGTCAGAAAGCTACACAAGATCATCCGGAAAGAATATGGGGTTATATGTACATGGAGAGAAAGAAAAACGAACAAAAAACGGAAAGACAAGATAAGCAACCTGCAAGGAACGGATATGGGTGGAAGAATTACGTCTCAGAGAACGAGCAGCGCGAATCCCAGAGGATTGTAGGACCGAACGTTGAAGATTCTGTGCAATCGACGACAATGATTGCGACGATTCTAGTTTTGAAGGTGCTGAAGATTCATCTCTAGGAACTGTAGAGGACGGCGAGTTCGTCTCAACCATTTTTCCAGCGCGTGGGTTGACACAATTTGCTGCGGGATGGGAGTGAAATTAGCAACGAGAAAGAAAGAAAGTTGAAAAGACTGTAGGAACAATAATTGAAACAGAAATGAATCAAAGCAATCGGGGGAAGACGTAGGTCCAAAAATTGTGGCAAGTATTGAACGTCAGAAATGCAAGAACTTTAATTGTCTTACCTGCGGCCGCAGCAGCAAGCTAGGTTGTTGGTTCTGCGATTGTCGTAACTCCTAGATAGTGGTCGTTTGTTTTGCAATTTGCAAAGACAAAACGGCTGCGAAGGTTTCAGCTGTGGAAACCTCGCCTAGTCTCCCCGCTCATCTCTCCTGCTGCCCGCGTGTGAGAATTAGGTAGAGCTCGCCCCACTCAAATGACTTGCCATTTTCCATTCCACCTCCTCTTTTCTTTTTATTCTTCTTTTGGAAAAATAACACTCAGAGACAAAAAAAAAAAAAGGGATGGGTTAATACAATATTTAGTTAATTAAATTTACCCTCATTTTAGTTTTAATCCCTTAGTGAGTGTTTGGAAAACATCCAAACCATGATTTCAAAAGTTATTTTTCTCAAATCAAGACAAAACTCTTCTCACATACTTACCTCATAAATCATAAAAACTATTCTCAAAAGATAATCCAAACACACATTTAAAGATAAAATTATTCTAGTTTTTATTGAATTATGAAAATCAATGTTTTAAATAGAATTTAGAGACTAAAACTTATATTTTTTTTACCAAACTAAAACCTATAGTTTAAAATCTTAGGAATTAAAATTAAAATAAGAACAAATTTGAGAACCTAAGATTGTATTAATTCAAAAAAGTATGAGTAGTCAGCTACAATGTGTCAATTTAGTCATTGAAATATTTGATTCACAATTATTTACAAATAAGAGGTCATGAGTTAAATACCAATTAGTGACGTGAATATTTTGCTAGTTTGATATGGTCCGGTGAACTGGATTTGACTAACCCGTCAAGAGTTGAGACTATATAGGTTTTGGCTTAAAAAGATTCTATCAATATAGGTCGGCATTTAGCAAACTCAACTCATAACCGATGTGTTAGCGGGTTAGCCCGCCCAGCCCATACTTTTTTTTTCAAATTTTTTTAAACAATATACTAAAATTGTTTTTTCTACAAACCTAAACCATAAAAAAATTAAAAATACATTACAAACTAAGTATTCATTACAAGTCTACACCTGACAAAATAAACATAAATCCAAAAGCCACTACAAAATAAACATAAATCTAAAAGCCATAAGTACAACTTAAAAATAATCAATAATTAGTTAATGGTGTTCAAATTTGAAGCATGATGTGAAATTGTAAGATTTTCTTGAGTGTGTGAGAGACTGAGATTGACATTAGGAGTGGAGTGACAGTAGACTAGGGTTAGCGATTGGGTTTAAGAATTTGGGTCTTTCGGCTTGGGACTTCTAGACTTAAGTATTGTCTAGTTGGGTACTTGGGTTACATTAAACAAAAACATGGGCCAACCCACCAACCTGGTGGTCCAACCCACAGCTGGTTTGCCCCATATGGATTCGGGCCTAAAAGAACTGCTCTCAAACGGTTCCAATTTTACAGAACCCAAACCACCAATTTTGTCGGGTTGGCCAGGCTTAGCCCACGGTCTAAACCCATATTACTAGCTCTAATTTGATCCCGCTTGTAACATCAAAACACTAATTATTCTTTTGACACTAATATTATTAGATTTGACATTAAAGGCTTTAATCAAAATTCGACATCAATACATGTTTGAAAATTTTATTAACGAAAAAGTTTTATATTCGAGTAGATATGGAACTATATAGAACACTAGACATTTCAAGAATTTTCACTATTTTTAATGAAAGACATTTCCCTGTATAATTATTTTTATTGCTACTTAATAATAAATATTTATATTTATTTTTTATCTTTATTTCATGATATACTCTCCCTCTAATCTTATTTATAAAGTAAAGAGAGAATGTTTATTTTGATCAATGATCATATTTATTCCACAATTGTTATTATGAAGTTGTAGAATATTAATACCTAATTCCACAATATCAATATCAATGCCAAATTACTTACTTATGCCATGTTTGCTAAGTAACTTATTACTCATCATTGTGATGAAATATAAACCTAAACAATCCAAATTTAAAATTTGTAACTTTTGAATTTTTAAATAATAGATTTATTTCTATGAGAAGTGATAGTATAAGATTAACTTTATTTTAAATTTTATATATATTAAAATAAATATTATTTAAAATATTTAAATTAAATTAAATTATATTTGAATCTTCCAAAACTAATCTAACAGTGTAGATTGATGGACACATTTATCCTCATCAAAGTGATGAATACAAAATGTGCTCCCTTTGGCCCATGGATCATTTTTTGCCCTTTTCAGCATGAAAATGGAAATTCTATCTTAATATTAATGAGAAGCATCCCTCAAGCTAAAATATCCGTCGCATTAAAAAAAAATATCTTTGAAATTGTTCCAATAGATATGATATTTAAATCCCTAAAGTTGAGCAGCAACGTCCACTCAATAGACAAATTCTATAGCAATCACGAGAGTTTTCAATGTTCAATGGGTTAACTTCGTTTCTTGTAAAACTAAAAATATAGCAAGCCTTAACAAAATGAAATCAGCTCAATGTAAAAGGGTCTCTCAAATACATGATCAGTCAAGACAATCGTAGCAAGCAGCTTACCAAGACATCACTTCAGTTGCTTTAACTCTTCAAGCTACTTGCTCATATCAGGATTTCAGTCACAAGAATGTGCTTCACATTGAGGTTGTTCCTTATACATCAAGTCCAGCTTGTGTTGTGCTAGTAGCTCCTAGAAAATTTTTCCATTAATTAAAGAATGTCAGAAAATTTAAAGCAAGAAACCAAGTGGTAGGTACCATGTTATTATCATGCAATAGAAGAATTAACTTGAGCTTTTACTCACGGCAAACGGTTGGGGTAGACAAGAATGCTATGTACCTACCATGAAGGGCATGGCAAGCCAACAATAAGGAAATGAAACAAAAAGAAAAGAGTGTATGAGGGGAAAGCAGAAAATTATTGGACAAAAACAAAACAGAAAAATCTTTACTCGCAACAGCTTAGTTCATCTACATCAGTAATGTAATATCCTAAAAAGTAATTAAGGGCTAGTGACTTCAAGAGTGGATGTAATTATTGCTGAATAAACACTTTTGAAGAATGTGTGATAGGAATTTGGTGGTTTTAGTGATTCCAATGGCTTCCTTGTGAAAAATTGTGTGAAAATAAGTTTGATTGTTGATTTTGGAGCCATTAGATACATTGGTTGAAAATTTGATAAACTGTTAAGTGTAATTTTGTGCAGGGCAGTCAGTTTATAAGGATATTTTGAATAGGCAAATGGTGTCTAAAAATTCTGAAACTTTCCAATCTTAAAGTTCACATGTCAAGCTTCAAAATGGACACATAATTCATGTCATTTCTTTTTGTGAGCTGGGAGTTATGATTTTTTGAAGTTTGCATAGTGAAATTGATTGTTTTCTAGAACAGCAGGCAAAGATTAAGATTCTGGGAATTTTGTGATTCCAGATAACAAAAGTCTATATTTTCCTTGAATCTAGACTCAATAAGGTTCTATAAGCTTTAGAATCACTCCAATTCAATTGTTCTAGAATTAGTTATGATTTTTCAAAGTTTGGGCAGAAATCTGCCAGAATTTCTGAAAAATCTGAAATTGTTGGAAATTAAATTAATAATTAAATATCATATAATATATGATATTAAATATCATCATCCTTATTTCTCCAACCATTTTCAAGCACTCAGATCTGAAATTAGAGAGAGAAGAGTTGAGAGAGTCTAGAGAGAGAAAGTGAAGAGAACTCGCAAGGTAAACCAATTTCTCCGACGATCTAGTTCCTAACGCTTATAACTCTACTCCTAAACTTCTCTTTCATGTACTTCAAGGTTGTTGGAGCTCAAATTTGTTGCTTAAAGAAAGTTAGGTTTCAGCCAATAAGAGGAAAAGCTAGTGGGAGCTTGAGGTAACTTCCAAACCTTCGTATATTGACTATTCTAGCTGCTGTGGGCAATTTAATCGGTGAAATTTCGCCGGATTGCCGTTGGTTTTAAATTTTGGAAATTGAGTTGCCTAAGGGTTATGCTACCCAATTTTGGTTCAAATGGTAGTTATAACCTAATGTAATAGTTAATAAAGTGGCTAGGAGTAGAAAGGAACGCGTTTACGGAGCCGAAATCGTAAAACCTCGATTTTTTCCGGAGAACACATAAATTTTGGCCAGCTCTAGAAATGGGTCTTAAGTTAGATTTTCAATGATTTGATGGTTCCATTGAGTTCAGGAGGGGAAATTAGGTGGGGTTACAATTGGTCGCTTTTTCGGAAAAAGCTAAAAAAGCATAATTACGAAAGCGCCCCTGAAACCCTTAAAGTGGGGCTGCCAGGGGTAAATTTGTAATTTAACATTGAATTTGATAATTTTAAATCTGGAAATGGATTCCTTGGGCGGAAATATGTTAGGTTAGCTCAGGTTAGAATTTCAAGAAAAGTGTAGCTGGATCGGGTACGGCGGAGCCGAGCCAGGTCCCCAGAGGCATTTTTATAAATTTTCATTATAGACTCATATAACCCTTAGAAACACTATGGAAGTGTCTAAATGGTGCATTTGGAATTGTAGGATTCGACATTTTCCCTAATCGTGAACGACCTGTGGCAGAGCAAGTTCGAAAAGAACCAGGTAGTGACTCTTTCTCTTATACTATGTGTAATGCAATGCATGTGTGTTGTATCACTGTTTTGTGATTATTTCTGATGTTGCTGTGGTTACAGTTGGTGATAGCTGTCGTTATACAACGCAAGCTGTCGTTATTGTGATTACGGTGTAGCTGTCGTGATTGTGATTACAGCGAGAGCTGTCGCATTGTGTATATAGCTGTGAGTATTTTTGTTTGTGGTAAAAGCCATGTATCTTTATGTTGCTGCTGCTATTGCTGTTTGTGATGTACTTACATGTTGTGTGCTTATATATTGTATGAGTGACTTGTAACTACTGAGATTCTTTTAAATCTCATTCTTTCCATTATTGGGTGTTTTTGTGTGGGAATGGCTTTGGGTTAAGTTTTGTGTCCATAGGAATCTATTGGGCAAGTGTTGGGGGAAATGCCTCTGTTTTCTGCGTTTTCTGGTATCTGAGGGATTCACTCGAGCACTCTGGGGTCTGCTCGAGTGAAGGATGAATGTCACCCGAGCAGGGATGAATTCTGCTCGAATGCAGTAGTGCAATTTTCGTTTCTTGCTCTCTGTGTTCTTATTACACTTCCTTGGTCATAGCATGCATAGCCTCACTCGCGAGTGAGGGATGAATATCACTCGGGTGAACCTCCTTGTGCTCGAGTGATAAGTGTATTTGACACCAAAGGACTAATAAGCCAAATGCATTGTTTAATGTTTTCTCTCTCCTTCTCTCCTCTTTTTTTTGGCTGCAGCAAAGGGAGGGATTATCATCATCATTTCATCTTCCCCAACACTCCATCTCTCTCATTTTCTCTCTCCAATTCGTCCTCCATGGTTACCAAGTGAGAGAAAGATAAAGCTTATGATTTGGGTAAGTAAATGACCTCCATTGCTCAAGTTCTCTTCATTAATGTTGTTCCTTGAATGAAGAGCTTCATTTTGACGTGTATAGTTTGGGCATTGGTGTTAGTTTGAGCTCCCACAAAATTTGGAGATTTGAGAATCAAGAAATCTCTTTGGCAAAGTGAAAGAGGTAAGTGAGACTAATCTATCTATCTAAGTTTTATGCCAAATGAGTTAAATTTGAATTTCTGGAATTTTTGGCCCATTTTCGTTGGAATAGGGTCATTGGTAGTTTGACATGTTATTGGTATAGAAATGGGTGTTTTAGTATGAGTTTTGGATAGATAGATTGATTTGGAATTGAAATGGTATGTTTATATGATTTTGGAATTTGGATGATTATGTTGCCTAAAACCAAAGTATGATAATGCAGTAGGATTTGGATAATTCTGATGATTCCATTGAATTCCTTGAGTGTTTTTGTATGGGAGTAGCTTTGGTAGAAGTTTTGGGTCCATTGGGATTATTTGGGCAATTGTTGGGAAGAGCTGTCAGTTTTGCTGCGTTTTCTGGTTTCTAATAAAATCACTCAAGTAATAGTGAGTTCACTCGAGTGAAGGATGAACATCACTCAAGTGAGGGTGGGTTCACTCGAGTGCTGTGTGTAAATTCATTTTCTTCTTCAGTTTTCATGTTGCACTTCCAGGCGAGAGGCAAGAGTGTTGTCTCACTTGCAAGTATTATGGGTTCTCACTCGAGTGAGCCTTCTCTTACTCTAGTGCGGATGTATTTGACACCATGAACTCTCATTTTGGGAATTCAAGAGTGCATTTTAACACTTGTGAGTGTTAAGTTGTCACTCGAGTGGGGTCTTCTTTATTCGAGTGCTCCTCTTCTTTGAAATTTTTTGTGCTCTCGGGCAAACACTTCCTGTCCTCACTTTTTAGCACTTGAAGTGCAACCCGTACCATCACTCAAGTGAGGCCTTCTTCACTCGAGTGTCCGTACCAACACTCGAGTGAGGCCATCTTCACTCGAGTGCAGTAGTGGAAAATATCAGTTTTGAGCTTTCAAAAGGGGATCTTTAGGAATAGTCTTCCAACCCTTTAGAGCTATTGATAGGGTTATTTATGGGTACTAAAAGAGCAATAATGATAACCAAACTAAGTGTTAAGAAGTCATTGAGAGTCGGAACAGAGAATTGATACTTCGTCCCTAATTATAAATATAGGATTTGACATTTGCCCTACTCGAGAGAGATCGGTGCTAGGACATGCACGGAAGGATCAAGGTAGTGACTTTTCTCTCATGTTGTGTATGATACTTGGTATGCATGTTTATCATTATGAATGTGTTATGCATTACAGCATGAATAGTTCAGCATGAGCCATCGTAGGGGGCAATGCTCATGATACCTACCCCAGCCGTTGTATCTACCGCTGTAAGTGCCGAGGCTACATTATGGAATAGTGGATTCCTGTTTCTATGAAAGCTCTGTATTAAGCCTCAACACTGCTTCTAGCTACAATCAGTTGTTTCTTATTTTGCCCAATAACTAAACTGCCACACATGAAAGTCTAAAATTTGGTGGTGGTTCTTCTATCAGTGATAGATCTTGCCCAGTTTGCATCTATGTACACTTCCATACTACAAGTGCTTCCCATTCCAAGGAATAGCCTCTTTCTAGGAGTCACCTTCAAGGACCTCAAAATTCTAACACTGCCACCATGTGCTCTTTTAGGGATTTGCTCATAAATTGACTAACACTCACCAAGAACAAATCAAGCCTAGCATGAGATAGGCAAATGAATTTCCCTACAAGACTTTAGTTGGGCTACACAAAAACATAGGCAACCCAAAAGCTTGTTGGGCTGTAATTTGGGGGGGGGGGTTGCATCTACTAACTAGGCAAGGCCAGGCACAAGGCTAGCCATCTAGCCAATTTAGCTCAACCGAGCCCAGTATAGGAGGGATCAAAATGAAGCAAAACATTTTTTAGAAGCCCCTTTTCTACAAAACATATACTTTTAAGATTAAATAAAGAGGTCAACATGCATTTTTGGGAGAAACTAGTTCAGTCCCGTACATTGCTCAAAATTTGAGAAGTGAGTCACATTATTCACGCCATATGAACAGGCCAAATAAACAAATAAGGCTCACACGGACCTCTTCATGTGCATGCAACAAAAACTTCCTTAAAAGAAGTCATATGCAGTGTTAACACACACACACTAATAAAAAAGCTTAGGCAGAACATCAAGGGGGGGCTATAAAGAAAATCCTAGCCCACAGAAACTGAGGTTAGGAAGGAGACCTTAAATTTCCAAGCATTTCTTTCTGGTTAAATTCACCAAAGAACATCATAGATTGAACATTGCTATGCCGCATTTATTTATCTAAAGAAGGGCCATTACTCTCATATTTCTCAACAATAACATGTTTAAGATAAGTATCTTGAGCTTTTTGGATAGTTTAATTAAGCATGTCTAGAACATTTGCACGCATCATATAACTTCATCAAATTCTAAAGGCTCTAAATCATATTCATAAGCTTGGTCTAATATATTCATTGTCTTTTCACTTTTTGGTTATGGGCAATTAGTAAATATATATCCTAATTTTTCACAATTATAACATTTACATTTTGTTGGTTTCTTTCTATAATTTATCTTTTTTTCATTTCTTAAAATATTTTTTGAGTTTATATTTCTGATAAAATTTTTCTTTAGGGTATTTTTTAAACTGACGTTTAATTTTACCTTCCTTTCTTCTTCTTAATTTTTTTGGTATCATCCCTATCTATGAGGTGTTTCTAATTCTCCACATTTTAATATTAAACATAATTTCTTAAAATTTAATCATTGAAAAAATAATAAAACAAATTTTCCCTTATATGAAATTATAGACTCCTCGTTAAAATTTTTCTTTAGGGTATTTTTTTAAACTGAAGTTTAATTTTACCTTCCTTTCTTCTTCTTAATTTTTCTGGTCCGGTTCAAATAAGCAATATAATGAAATCGGACTAGATTAGACCAGACGGACTAGTCGGGTTGGACCAAGTTCCAGACCAGGGGACAAAACCACCTATACTGGTCCGGTCTGATCCAGGTCAATTTCTTAAAAAATATTTTCATAATTTTGATGTTATTTTTTATTTTTATTTAATATTGTTAGATTTTTTTAAGGATTTATAATCAAGTTGTATTTCTTATGATGATTTTTATATGATTATAGGTATTTTTATTATCTTACTTATATTTATCATGTTTAAATATTTTTTCTCAACATATTTTTTTTTATTATTGTTGAATGTTGTTGGATATTCTTATAGATTTATGATGTTTTAATATTTGGTGATATATTTTATATTATTATAGATATTTTTGTGGTTTTAATTATGTTTAATAGGTTCAAATTTTACCTTTTAAAGATGAAAAAATAAGAATAAAAAATATCAAATTTAGGTCATGGACTACTTGGACCAATCCAGGCAGTCTATCAGACTCGGTCTGGTCCAGCCCGACCTCGGGTTGGTGCTGGACCAGACTAGACTACGAACTGCTTTGTGTAACCCGAGATCTTCTCAAGACCAGACCTTGGGTTGATATCAAACCCGGTCCAGTCCAATCCATGCTCATCCCTAAAACAAGGTAATATTAAAATCCCTCTCATTCCATCCCCTCCATTAAAATCCCTCCCCTCTCCTACCAAACAGACCCTTAGCAAGACATTCCTCGAGCGGTGCCGAGTTAGCTACGGTGGTCCGAGGAAGAGGAGGGAAAATACAGTTAGTTTAAAGTGTCCGCTCTCGCCCTTTTAACATTTTGGTTTAATAGCTAGAACTAGAATATTGACTGATTATTTTTCTTTAGCCATATGAATCGTTGAGAATTTCGGGATCTGCTCTCCACGAAGCCGAGCTTCGATTGTTGGGGGTTCGCGTGTTCAAGAAATGGTTGCTGAGCCATGCAATGACAATTTATTTTTTAAACCCTAGGATCATCGGTCATAGCGAAATTGACGATACTTGGTGGACATTTTGGAAGGGTGAGGCTAGGGTTTGAACTTGTTTTGATTCTTCCTTTACTTTCACAACTCCAGCATGAGTCCTATTCAGAATTTCGAGCAGCACTCACGTCATCTCGTGGAGCCTGATCTCCGTATGCACTCTATCCTTCACTCTTACTGCATCGGGCACAGCTTGGTGTTTTTCTGAGTTTGTTTCACTACTTCATTGATGAAAGACGCGTTTTTGAAGAAATTTTACACACACAATTTACTTTATTCCTGCAGATATTTTGACACTTTATGTTGCGTTTTGCTGTGGTTTCTAAGTCGAAATGATATTAGAAATTAGACGCTTGCCACGTTAAGTTAATTTTATATCTGCTTCCCTGCTCACCACAATTACTTTGTTGCAAATTCTAGTTTAAGTTTGCATTTTGCTAGCTCAAGTGTAACTCTGTTTTGCGGTCTGTTCTGTTTAGTTAGTTTGATTTATTTTAAATTTGTTTTTTTGTTTGGGTGAAAATAGCGATTCAGGCGAGGCTGCAGATGGTGATGGAAGTTCGGGATAGTCTTGAGATTGCTCACACTGCTGAGTACTTGAATTTTCTAAAATGTTACTTCCGGGCATTCTCGGTTATACTTCTGCAAATTACAAAGCCGCAATTTGTGGACAATCCTGAGCACAAGCTTCGAAATATTGTGGTGGAGATCTTAAATCGCCTTCCCCACAGTGAAGTACTTCGTCCCTTTGTCCAGGACCTTTTGAAGGTAGCTATGCAAGTACTTACTACAGATAATGAAGAGAATGGCTTAATTTGCATCCGTATCATCTTTGATCTTTTGAGGAATTTTAGACCGACTCTAGAAAATGAAGTTCAGCCATTTCTCGACTTCGTCTGCAAGATTTACCAGAATTTTAAATTGACCGTTAGTCATTTCTTTGAGCCTGGGTCGGTGGCTGGGGAAGATGTCAAGCCCATGGAGACTTCACTCTCAGATCAAGGTATAAGCACCACCTCTGCTACTGGTTTGCAGCTTAACCCAAGTACTCGCTCATTCAAGATAGTTACGGAGAGTCCATTGGTGGTGATGTTTCTATTTCAATTGTATAGCCGTCTTGTTCAAGCAAATATTCCTCAATTATTACCATTGATGGTTGCTGCTATATCAGTCCCTGGCCCTGAAAAGGTTCCTCCACATTTAAAGACTCATTTCATTGAGCTTAAGGGTGCACAGGTCAAGGTAAGTGGTTGTTTTGAATGTTTCAATTGTCACAGTAGTAGATATTTTACTGAAGATTTAAACAGAAGTTGTTAGACAATTATGGTGATAACCATATACGCACAATGGATTCTGCTTCTCTTAATGTTTCAGCATTTGCATGGATGCCTAGATTTTATTTCGTTCAATTTTTTCCCTTCAACAACATATTGGAATTGAAGCAGCCTGTGAGTGCGGAAGGGTATATGTGGTATTTTAATATTCTTAGATCTTAGATTCTCAGAGTATTTTCAGAAATAAGAGAAGGATGCACCATAAGAGTGTGTCATGGCATATTAATTTTGCATGTGCAACAAACCTTTTGAATTTTTGTCAAAGCTATGTATTCTTTGAAGTTTGTGACAATAAGCCATCAAACAAGTATGAAGGGCGGTGAGGATTTTGAATTTCTTTTTTCTGAATTATAAATGAATACTATTATTCCCTCCCTCCTAGTGGGATAAGGCTTTTTTGTTGTTGTTGTTGTTGCTGAAACGAATACTATTATCGAAGAAGCAAGGGCTGAGTGGTTTAAAGGCACAGAGACCTAATAAGCTTACTCTTGCAAATGCCTCAGAGGGACTGCAAAGGCTTTGCTGCCTTAGTCTCATAAGGAGAAACAGTGTTTATTATGGCACCGATTTCAAATGGGATCAGATTTTCTGCATGTTCACAAGTATCTGGTGGCTTTTCATGGCTTTTAGGAATATGGATTTCTATTGCAAGAATAATTTTAGAATAGAAGCCTCTTCTTTGTGGTCTCAAGAGAGTAGATATGTAACCTACATTTTTTTTAGCTATTGGGCTTCTTATGCGCAATTTTTTTTGGTAAATTTCATGTTTTCTTATCCTGATATTCTCCACTGTTTATGTTAATTAGTAATTTTTGTCATTGCAGACAGTTTCTTTTCTAACTTACCTGTTGAAAAGTTATGCCGATTATATAAGGCCGCATGAAGACAGTATATGTAAAAGCATTGTGAATTTGCTTGTAACATGTTCAGATTCTGTATCAATTAGAAAGGTGACACATTTGTTTCATGTGCATTTTGAGAAATGATTTTTCTTTCTTCTGTGTAATACCAAAATTGTTATGTTGCAGGAATTATTGATATCTCTTAAACATGTCCTTGGAACTGATTTTAGGAGGGGTTTGTTTCCCCTGATTGACACCTTATTAGAAGAAAGGTAACATTTTGATCACCCACAAGATCTTGATGCAGAAAATTTTCTGGTTGAGTGTAATTGTCCGTGTCTAGCATGCTCATCATTGATACTAATCGGGATGGTCATAACTTTATAACTGAGGTAGTTAGATATAGTCAGTGTGATATGGGTTTGTAATTTGGAAAAGAGAAAGAGGGGGGAAGAGGAAGAGGGATGGGAAACATAGAGGAAGATGGCTAGGAGAGAATCTAGAGGGAATTGAAACTGAATTCTATTCACATTAACCCTAAAAAACAGCATTACAATGCTGGTCTCTGCTGTTTATAGGCTGTAGTTTATAACTAGCTCCACTGGTCAATCCTGCATATACGACATTACAATTATATAACACATTGTCTTGTCAAGCCAAACAAAGAAAAACATAGAACATGTGAACTTTCTTTGAAGTGGATGCCCATCTTGCAATTTTCTGGAAGAGAAACATTGAGGGTTGTTCTATTTATGTACTTGTGTCATTCCTAGGGTTATGCTTCTAGATTTTAGCTTTTAACCATATGACGGTGTGAAAGTTGATGGACACAATGGTATAGGAATAAGATTGTGAGGGGGGCAAAGAATTTAACTAAGGGTGTGTTTGGTTCAACGGGAGTTAGGTGGGGTGAGGTTTATTAAAGTTAACTTAGGGGAGGTATGAGCTTTGTCTGGTTCAAGATAAGGGGAGGTGAGGTTTGGTTTCTTATTTGGTTCATAAGGGTAGGTGAGGGGAGTTAATTATGAGTTTACAAATATACCTTTCTATTTATCTATATAGTTTCCTTTTACAATTGTTTTTTTAATAAAATGATTATATCTTAATTTCTTATATAACATTCCCTAAATTTCTATATAGCACCATATATTTTAAGTTACCACATGCATTAATGATATGCAATTATTCTTATAACTAAAAAGTGGAAAGAAGAGAAGTTCTCCAACAAAAAAAAAGGTGGAAAGAACTGAAAGAATTATTTGAAATAACAATGAGATCAGAAGAGAATGATTAAGAGAAGGCAAAATAGACGAGAAGAACATAGTGAGTACTTTTGTGAGGAAAAAATGTTTTTAATTATAGGGATAGATGTGGAATAATAAAAAGTTATCATGGGCAATATGGTCAAAATGAAGCATAAAGTTTCTCTCACCTAGGAAAAACCCCAAATTTGGAGGTTTGAGAAAGGAGGGGAGGGAGCACTACAAGACAAAAACTTTTTACCTGCCCTCACCTCCCCTACTTCCAACCAAACAAGGTTTTTTAATTTTCAACCCTCCCCTAACCTCATCTAACTTTGAAAAACTTCCAACCAAACACACCCTAAGGTCACATGGAATCTTTAGGTAGTTTTGCTTCTATCAAGGCAGATAAGACTTAATTGCCACACAACTGTTTTGAACATTTTCTTATATTACATTATTAATTAGGGTCCTAGTTGGAACTGGGCGGGCATGCTTTGAGACGTTGAGGCCTCTAGCTTATAGTCTTCTGGCAGAGATTGTACATCATGTTCGACAAGACCTCTCCTTAGCACAGGTACGTTATGGGCTTTATATTCCCGCTGATTGTAATCCCTTGTAGGACATTCAATTCTAGGTTAGCCATGATTAAATTTGATATTTAATTTAAAACTGAAGATTAAAGTCAATATCTTTTCTCCTCAAAGGACTACTTGTCTGGTTACATGTCTCGAAAAATAGACATTTGAATGATCCGTAGACTTTGAATTTGTCACCATTGACTAATATATTCAATGACATAATTTGATTATCAAGGGTTCTATAATATTCTCGAAGTTCCGTGATATATGAGGATCTGCTTCTGTTGCATTAAAAGTGATGTGAATTCTTGTGACTGGGTCGCTAATGGTTCAAGAATCATGTTGCAACAATAAGCCCACCACAAAGATAGGGTTTATCATTCTTCTCAGATAGAGACTAGGGCTCATTGTCTTGTGACCCAAAACATTGTTTTGCTTTAATCTTTGCTGGACCAATTTCTATTATGTTCCCAGAGCGTAAGTGTTAATAGTTTCTGTATCTTGCACCGGCCATTGCAATGGGAGAATTGATAACTAGAAAAATAAAGTTGACCATCTTCATTCATGTATCTTATACAATAATAGTGAATTTGGCTAACTAGTCTCAACCCATTCATTTGCATGAATATTTAACAATTTTTTCAAAACCATACAAGAATTGAAAAGGCAAATAAATTGTTAAAATAAAAAAAAATCAACATCACATTATTAGATAGTAGAATAACAGTGGCCCTTATTCTACTTTTAAATAATATGTTGATGTTGATTGAATTTAATTTGAATCAGGAGTGTTTAATTTTAAGTTATTGTTGTTTTGTTTTGGTTTGCCCATGTAAGGCATGCTAGCCATTCTTAGTTTTCACCTGATCTTCCTTGACTCAAATTTTGTGTGGCCAGTTGTCGCGGATCATTTACTTGTTCTCAAGTAATATGCATGATGCTTCGCTATCACTAAGTATTCACACCACATGTGCTCGCTTGATGCTGAATTTGGTGCGTAGCTATAATCTGTTCTTTGGAATTTATTTGACTTTATTCTGTGTTTATCCTTTTTGATTTCTTATTTTCTTTTTGTTATGAACGCTCATAGGGTTTAGTAAAAAGTTGTAAGGAATCATTTGGTTTTGGTGTGCCATGAAGTGCTATGTCTTATGCTTTGTTGGGTACATGAAAATCAATACTTTGGAAGTGGAAATGGAACTTGTATCAACAATCCGATGTCTTACGCTCACTTGAGATGTAAAATTCCATCAAAATACATGAATACGGCTTCCTTCCATATAATGATGGAAGTGTTCAGCTTTCCATGGAACCGTAATATTTGGATTGCTCTTCCCTTTTGTTAGAAAGAGATAGCAGTGGAATTGGGATTGTGATGGCTGGCATGAACAATGATGTGGGTTGCTCCAATTATACGAAACTCATTTTTGAAATTAGACTATTCTTTGAGTCCAGCTAATTCAGATTATTCCAATGTTTGTATTTGTTGCACAAAAAACTAAGTTTCCCATAGAAAGAGATTTCGCTTACAAAAAAGCTTTCAATGCTACCCAATATCCCTTCTTTTTCCAAATTGTTTTCCAAATCCTTTTTTTTTATAGAAGTGTGTTTTTTTGGAGCTGCCATTCCAAAATTAGACTAGTTTGTTTATTGCTATAGTTGGATGTGAAAGACATCTATTGTTCAAAATGAATTGTTCTTTAATTAGATTGAAGGGCAATATGAGCTCTACTCATGCTGGGAATTTTGTTTTAGGCTCGAACATTTCTCATGTAGCTTCCAACACATGTCCTTCCTTGGTGTGATCATTCTTATTACAATGGTTGCACCAGCCTTTTGAACCCTTTTTTCCTTTCTGGTGAGCATTTTGCCCGCCTTTCTCTCCAAGTGCTAAAGCACTGATGCCACTTGTTTTCTATATGTAACATCCCCATTAATCTCACCATCATTTTCCCCATCAATCCCTGAGACCTGAACTTTGCCACTTGTGGTATGATCTAAATCTCCAATTTCCACCTTCAAATCATTTCTAATTTGTTTCTTATTGAACTTGCAATGCATATATTTTGTATTCTGCCTTACTTGCGAAAACCCTTAGATTTCAAGGTCACTCCCTATAACTCAAGTTTGAAGTAACTGATTAAAAAAATCCACTGATTTTAATTTGATTATGAAAAGTTTCATACGTAATTTTATTCTTTGGGATGCCAAAAGAGAACTCTTCTCTGTTTCTTTTCCTCAAGAAGTCTTATGTGTTTTTCTTTTTTGCTTATTGTCTGTTTAGGTGTTAGAAGGTACTGGAATGATTGTATTAGTTAGTTGCACTACTTATTTTTATGTAATTTATTTTTTGTTCTTACTGTTTTGTTTTCAGTTAACAATGTATTTTGTCCTTTCTCATCAAGAGATTTTCTATTTAGCCCCTCTCCATTCTCCCAAATGAAGAGGTAGGAGTTGTTTGTTGATCCATTGACAAGTTTTCTCATGTTATACTTTTCATTGGATCTAGGTGGAGCCAATTTTTGAGAAAGGTGTTGATCAACAGTCTATGGATGAAGCACGAGTTCTGTTGGTCTGCTGAACAATTTGTGCTGCATTTGTACAGTTTGGTATTTTTTGGACTTAATAACTTTCTGGGAATGACTTGCATTATGTTCCTCTACAGGGTCGTATTCTAGATGCCTTTGTTGGGAAATTCAGTACTTTCAAGCGTACAATACCCCAGGTAATTGTGCTTCTCTTTTGTAAATACATCATTTAATGCAAAAGAGATTGGATGATTGATGTTATTAGATTGAATAAGCAAATCTACTGGAGAAGAGACTTATGGTTACTTTCTTCTTTCCTTTGTTTCTCTTTGATTCAGTACTTTCAAGCGTACAATAAGGCAGATTATAAGATGATATGAATTAGTGCATTGTTCTTCTTTCTCTGGCCTCTTCTCTGTCTCTCTTCTCTCTTTCTTTCTAATCTCAATACTATAACATTTGTAGCAGAGCAGGATGTTTTTTTTTCTAATCTTGCTCCTCGAGTGGAAGGATCTCTTTTGGGAGTGGTATTATTATGGATTAATAAATGATTAACAAAAATAACGGAATGGGTAGTTATAGAAATGAGAGGCAGTTAAAAGTATTATTTCCTATAAATAAATATTTACACATTTGTAAGGCAGAATAAGATCATATGAATTAGTGCATTGTTGTTCCTCTTTCTCTCGCCTCTCCTCTGTCTCTCTTTTCTCTCTTGAATCCTTTTCTTTCTCTTACTCCCCCCCCCCATCTCAATAACATAACAGGTGTGTATTTCTATGTGTGAACGTCTAAATGTGTCCTTATTGCCTAATCATCGATATGAAGTTGGTTGCTAAGCATGTCATCTGAATAATCCCTTAATATTCCTTTTATTGATCATGGGCTGTTTTTTCTTCGTAACTTTAACTAGCCTTGTAATGCCTGCTATTTATTGCTATGTTTCTTCTTAATTCGTTTGTCAATATCATGTTTGCTTCTACTAATAGCTGTTGGAGGAGGGGGAGGAAGGAAAGGATCGTGCTACTCTGAGGTCAAAACTTGAATTGCCGGTGCAGGTTAGTGGGATACTATTGTGAGGATGTTGTGACGATATGTTGGTACTGCAATAATTAATTTGGCATTTGGATCGAATTCAATTTTACTCTATTTTGAAGTTTTAGGTTGAAAGAAAACAGAATATTGTAACTCGTTTGAGACAGAATGGAAGGATCTGGTTGTGCTTGTTAAGCCAGTATAGTATGTTTTATTTTGAGACAAGATGTATATTTTATTTACTGTGAATGATAAAGTACATCACACATACAAACAAATATATATATATACTCCATTTGGTTCTTAATATAAGATCCACTTTAATGAAGACGTTGAACTCCAAAGTGGATTTTGTATTAAGGACTGGGGAAGACAAAGGAGTAAAAGCTAATTAATAGGCCTAATAAATGTCAATAAACTATACAATAACAAAGATATTTCCACACCCGTCCTTAAGTTGGATGATAGATATTTATCATGTCCCACTTGCTTATACACTCGTCAAAATTCTCTCTTCCCTTGGTGAGAAGATTAGCTACTTGCTTCCTTGATAGAACATATATTAGGGACACGAGTCTGCTTCCTTGATGAAATGTATGTCTATTTTATCATGTTTTGTTCTATAATGTTGTACTGGATTATGTGATATGCTTATGGTGTCAACACTCCTTCTCAAGCTGGTAAGTAAATATCTATCATTTCCAACATGCCTCTGAGCTCTTCGAATTTGGGTCTTACGAGTGCCTCTTGGTAAAGAAGTTTGCTCCCTAACAATGTCCAGGCACGTGAGCCAGTTCAATTATTCCTGAGTCCACCTTCTCCTTAATAAAATACTTATCTATTCTACATGCTTAGTTCGTTCATGATGGATAGGATTTTTCACCATCTCAATAGCAAACGTCACATCTTAGCTTGATAGATGTTCTTGGAACGGGTTTTAATTTTTTCAGCACCTTGAGGCCCTATTTGGTACGCAGTAATGAATTTTGGTGGATTGGGATTGGAATTGAGATTGTGAGTGAAACTTTAAAAGTATGTTTGGTATGAGTTAATATTGAAAGGAATGTTAGCATTAATTTTATTTTATAATAAGACATAATAATAAAAAAAAGACTGCAAAACCCTTCAACGAAAAAAGCATAGTTTGCAAGTCGAGAAACCCACCCCACCTCAGATAAAGATGCAACTGCAATGGCTCCTAGGTTTGCTTTGGGATCATATGGCATGCAGTTTTATACTGATGCTCAGCCCATGACAACCACTGAACCCATTGTGTAGGTTTATCATTTACAAAGCGGTGCAAGTAAGTTTCAAGTCCCTTGTTCAGTACACAATTTGGCTGTTAGTTTGCAGATGATAAGCTGAACTAAGGCATAATCGAGAACCAATTTGGCCGAAGAGTTCCTTTCAAAATTGAACGAAGTATTCAATGCCATTGTTGAGGGGTATGAACACAAGTGAACATGAAGGCTTGAATATGTCTAATTTTTATTTAAGCTATTCCATTTTGTTGAGGGGTATGAACAAGTGCTTTTGTGGATGACGGCATGTTCCTGCAGAAATGTACTTAGAGAGTGATTGAAGTATTCAATGCCATTGTCAGTGTGTAAATCTTGAATGTTGGAATGGAATTGTTTCTTTATCATAGCTTAAAAATTGGGGAACAGAGATGAGACCTCAGACTTGTCTTTTAAAAGGTAAGCCCAATAGACAGGTATGGTCATCTATGAAGGTAACAAACCACTTATTATTGGTGCGGTTGGCCACACGGGTTGGTCGCCCAAGTCATTCTGTTGGCTGTGAAATGTTTTTGTAGATGTATATTAGGCTCTAAGAAAGGAAGTTTGATGGTGTTTTGCTAATTCACACACCTCACGCTGGATTTCATTGATATTCTGGTTTGCACATAGATTGGGAAACAATCGCTGGAGGTTTTGGAAATTAGAGTGACCAATACTCTTTTGTCATAATGTGAAATTGCTGACATTTGAGATGGATGCAAAATGACTCGCAATAGGTAAATGTCTGTTACTCGTACAAGTGACATCGAAGTAGTTAAGCCCCTCATGCTCCTTTGCACTTCCAGCTGTTGCTCTAGAGCAAAGGCCCTTCTTGTAGTTTTGGCTCATTTCTGCGTTGACATAACTATGGCATTACTTTTGTCGCTAATACAAATAGAAATTCTTCATAATGGAGGTAGCCTAACATCCACAGCCTCAAAAAAGCACACAGAACAATGAACCATGCACAAAGGGAGTTTTGTACATGTAAAATTGCTAATGTAGAAGAAGGAAGGACAGAAGGGGAATATTGAAGGGTAGAGAAAATAGCTTACTGTGAAAATGTGTAGAAAATAAACTTATTTCATGCTAAGAGCTGTTAAGATAATTTTCCAGTTTTAAAGTGGTCAATAACCGTTGGACATTTTGCTCCATAATAAATAATTAAATATTTTGTGCATTAATCACATTAGCTTTTCTTTTCCCCAACTAACGGTATCTTCTTTTTCTTTAATGTTGTCACCAACTGAGGGGACAATTTGGAAGGGGGGACAGTTCTTCCAAATTTTTAATTTCATCTTTCATTGAAAATATAAAAAATTATTTATTTATATCTTTGCACTTCTATTATGGTTTAAAGAGGAAGTCATTTTCAGCTTAAATTTTGGGTCTCTTCTGACTGTTGTCCCTAATTTTAGTGTGGATCCAATGTTCTCTTTTAGACAAATACTTGTTAATGCAATTCGTTTTTTGTTATTTGCGTTGTTGACTTGCTGAGAACGACTTTTCCATTTGATCAGATGGAAATCAATACATTGTTGCTTCTTAATAAAGCTATAAATGCAGCATACATAGTCATTTCTTTTTTGCACTACGTTGCATGTCTTCGAGTACAAGTTGTCATTAATATCATTGCTGATTTATTATAGGAATCTGAGTGGGTAAATCACTACTTGTTTTGCTGTAATCTTGAATTTTCTATGCTTGACTCATTTGTGATTTCTTTGCAGGCCGTTTTGAATTTGCAGGTCCCTGTAGAACATTCTAAGGAAGTTAATGATTGTAAGCATTTGATTAAGACCTTAGTGATGGGTAATTGATTTCCCTGAACCTTCTGCTGTTCCCTGTCCATATTTTGTTCAATTATTGTCTGCTAATGTTGGTGCTAGTGCCCTTTTTGACTGATAAAGATAGCAGTCTCTCTTTTTTGATAAAAATTAAATATTCATTGTTAAATATTATGGGTGATTGCACTTCCAGGAATGAAGACTATAATATGGAGCATCACTCACGCACATTTGCCTAGATCTCAGGTTTTGAATGCCCATGCGCAGTAATTATTGTCTTTGATTTGGCCTTCATTGCTGTGTTGTAGAGTGTTATTTATGATGATTTTTCTTCTACACATGGAACGTTGTAGGTGCTTGTCCCACCATCATCTAATTTACCTTCACCTCAGGCGTTTAGGGGCATGAGAGAAGATGAGGTACTACAGAGGCTGATTATCTTGAACATGAATTTCTATGCTTAATAGTTGTATTTGACTTAATTCTTGTATAGGTCTGGAAAGCCTCTGGAGTCCTAAAAAGTGGTGTACACTGCTTAGCACTCTTCAAGGAGAAAGATGAGGAGAAGGAAATGCTTCAGCTCTTTTCACAGATTCTGGCTATCATGGAACCTCGAGATCTCATGGATATGTTCTCTTTGTGTATGTCTGAGCTTTTTGACTGCATGATTGCCAACACTCAACTTGTCCATATATTCTCTACCCTCCTAGCAGCTGCAAAAGTGTACCGGCCATTTGCTGATGTGCTGGTTAATTTTCTTGTGAACAACAAACTTGATGTATTAAAGAACCCTGATTCACCTGCAGCCAAATTGGTTTTGCATCTTTTCCGGTTTATCTTTGGTGCTGTTGCTAAAGCACCTTCTGAATTTGAACGCATTTTGCAGCCTCATGTGCCTGTTATAATGGAATTTTGCATGAAAAATGCGACCGATGTTGAAAGGCCTCTTGGTTATATGCAATTGCTTCGCACAATGTTTAGGGCCCTCCATGGATGTAAATTTGAACTTTTACTGCGGGACTTGATCCCCATGTTACAGCCCTGCCTTAATATGCTGTTGACCATGCTAGAGGGGCCAACTGGGGAAGATATGAGGGATCTGTTGCTGGAACTTTGCTTGACCTTGCCTGCCCGTTTGAGCTCATTGTTACCTTGCCTTTCTCGCCTTATGAAGCCACTGGTACTATGTCTCAAAGGAAGTGATGACCTAGTTGGTCTTGGGTTACGAACACTTGAGTTTTGGGTTGATAGCTTAAATCCTGATTTTCTTGAGCCGAGCATGGCCAATGTTATGTCTGAAGTGATTCTTGTCTTGTGGTCTCACTTAAGGCCTGCTCCCTATCTCTGGGGTGCAAAAGCACTGCAACTTCTTGGCAAGTTGGGTGGTCGAAACAGGCGCTTCCTTAAAGAGCCTCTGGCACTTGAGTGTAAAGAGAACCCTGAGCATGGGCTTCGCTTGATTCTGACATTTAAGCCTGCGACCCCATTCTTGGTACCGCTTGACCGATGTATAAATCTTGCTGTGGCATCTGTAATGCACAAAAGTGGTGGTACGGATGCTTTCTACCGGAAACAGGCTCTAAAGTTCTTGCGCGTTTGCCTAACATCTCAGCTCAATTTGCCTGGAACTGTTGCTGATGAAGGTTGTACACCAAAGCAGCTGTCTGCCTTGCTGATGTCTACATCTGATCAATCATTGAGGAGATCTGAGTCACCAGAAGTAAAGGTTAGCTTGGTATTTTGTAGTAAGAAAACCAGAAATGTATGAGAACCATGTGTCTGCGCACTTGATTGATATGCAAGAAATACTTTTCCTTGTTTTTGTTATTTTATTACTCCTATTTCAACATTCTCATAATCAACAACACCGACAAAGTGCACAGGTCATTCACTTATGCTTCCTTTGCTGTCTCATTTGTATTGTCTTGTTTGGAGCCTTTGAATTCTTCATTCTTCCTCTTACGGAACAAAAACCCCCCCCCCACCCCCCAATTTTTTTTTTATTTTCACTGTAAGCTTTGCATTTCGCATCTTAAGAGTGGGTTTATTTTATGGATTATTTATTGTTACTGCAATTCATAGACCATCTCATTACAGGCTGACTTGGGTGTAAAGACAAAGACCCAACTTATGGCTGAGAAGTCTGTTTTCAAGATTCTATTAATGACTGTCATTGCTGCTAATGGCGAGCCAGACCTTGTGGAACCTACGGATGATTTTGTCATTAATTTGTGCCGCCATTTTGCAGTGATATTTCATGTTGATTCTTCATCCTGTAACGTTTGTACTGCTGCACTTGGGACTTCATCGCTTTCAAATGTTGTTCATGCCAGTTCTAGACCAAAAACAAATGTTTCTTCAAATTTGAAGGAACTGGATCCATTAATATTCTTGGATGCTCTAGTTGATGTACTGGCAGATGAAAACAGGCTCCATGCTAAAGCTGCTCTTGGTGCATTACACGTGTTTGCTGAAGCACTTGTGTTTCTAGCTCGTACCAAGCATACTGATGTCATTATGTCAAGAGGACCTGGCACTCCAATGATTGTATCTAGTCCATCAATGAATCCTGTATATTCTCCACCACCAAGTGTTCGTGTTCCTGTATTTGAACAGCTCTTGCCCCGTCTTCTGCATTGTTGCTATGGGCTTACATGGCAAGCACAGATGGGAGGTGTTATGGGACTGGGTGCCTTAGTTGGAAAGGTCACTGTGGAGAATCTATGCCTTTTTCAAGTAAGGATTGTACGCGGTCTGATATATGTCCTTAAAAAGCTTCCCATATACGCTAGCAAGGAGCAAGATGAGACAAGTCAGGTGCTCACTCAAGTCCTTAGAGTTGTAAATAATGCTGATGAAGCTAATAGTGAATCTCGGAGGCAAAGTTTTAAAGGAGTAGTTGAATTTCTTGCTCAAGAGTTGTTTAACCAGAATGCTTCTATCATTGTGAGAAAGAATGTACAGCAATGCTTGGCACTATTAGCTAGCAGAACTGGCAGTGAGGTGTCTGAATTACTTGAGCCATTGTATCAACCTTTACTCCAGCCTGTAATAATGCGGCCCCTCAAGTTAAAGACTGTTGACCAACAGGTATATGTTTTTGCTGACGGCTGTTTTTGGTTCTACATATAATTTTTGATATCAAGTTATTTGTATACTTGATTACTCGATTATGTCTTTTGTATAGGTTGGAACAGTTACGGCATTAAATTTCTGCTTGGCATTGAGGCCACCTCTTCTGAAGTTGACCCCAGAGCTAATTAATTTCTTGCAAGAAGCATTGCAAATAGCAGAGTCTGATGATAATGCATTGGCTACAAAGATTTTCAACCCAAAAGTGGTGACATCATTGACAAAACTTAGAACAGCTTGCATTGAGCTACTCTGTACAACAATGGCATGGGCTGATTTTAAGACTCCCAATCATTCTGAACTGCGTGCAAAGATTATTTCAATGTTTTTTAAGTCTCTAACTTGCAGGACACCAGAAATTGTTGCTGTTGCAAAAGAGGGCCTGCGACAGGTAAAAATGACTTGTGAATATTGTAATTCATCCTTCATTGTTGGACTAGGATGTTTATGAAGTTTGTATGTCTCTGGTGATACTTTACAGATGCTGCTACATGTGATTTGAAGATGTCTATAGTGTCCTTGATCATTTGTTCTTGATTGTCCGGTCCTTCTATCTATTCCTTTCTTGCTTATTTAGTAGTATAATACTGTAGTGGTAGCTTAAGTTATCCATATGAAACTGTCACAATTATAGATTTCTTTATACTTTTGTTGTACAAACATGCTCTTGAACTTTCTGGGGATTTATTTGGGTCGTTTTCTTTGTTGGCACTTGCATTTAGGTAATCAATCAAAGGATGCCCAAAGAACTTCTGCAAAGTAGCCTTAGGCCAATATTAGTCAATTTGGCGCACACAAAAAATCTTAGCATGCCTCTTCTGCAAGGCCTGGCCCGTCTACTTGAGCTGTTGTCCAATTGGTTTAATGTTACATTGGGTGGTAAGCTTTTGGAGCATCTAAAGAGGTGGCTGGAACCTGAAAAGCTTGCACAGAGTCAGAAGTCATGGAAGGCTGGTGAAGAACCAAAGATTGCTGCAGGTTTCACATCAATCGTTTAATCTATTTTGTCGAGTGTTGGTATGCATCTTCCTTAGCTCTCCATGCACTGATGATGTTATTCTCTATTGTCACAGCTATAATTGAGCTCTTTCACTTGCTTCCTGTTGCTGCTTCGAAGTTCCTTGACGAGCTTGTAACCTTAACAATTGATTTGGAAGGAGCTCTTCCCCCAGGACAAGTTTACAGTGAAATTAATTGTCCATATCGCCTTCCACTCACCAAATTTTTAAATCGCTATGCACTCCTTGCAGTTGATTATTTTCTTGCTCGACTAAGTGATCCAAAATATTTCAGGCGGTAAGTTTCAAAGCTAGATTAGGATTATAAAGTCATAAGATTGAGTGCTGACTAGTTTCCTTCTTTGTTTTTTTATTTTTTATTTTTTTGGGGGGGGGGGTTGTGTGTTTCAATTCAGGTTTATGTATATAATTCGGTCAGATGCTGGCCAGCCACTGAGAGATGAACTTGCAAAATCACCACAGAAAATACTTGCAAGTGCATTCTCCGAATTTCTGCCAAAATCTGATGTTACAATGGCTCCTGCATCCACCAGTACACATTCTGGCTTATTAGCAGAAGAGAGCCTTGTTGCTGCTTCAACTGATGCTTCCAATCCACCTGCAGCGCCTCCCAATGCAACTTCAGATGCATACTTTCAGGGACTAGCACTGATAAAAACCTTGGTGAAATCCATTCCTGGCTGGTTACAAAGTAATCGTATAGTGTTTGATACGTTGGTACTTGTTTGGCAGTCACCTGCTAGAATATCCCGTCTGCAAAATGAGCAGGAGTTGAGCTTAGTACAAGTAAGTAATATGATCGATAGACAGCTTAATTTAATATCTGATACGTTTTTGTTGTTGATTGTTGTGAGCTAACTATAATCTTTATCAATGTTTTGGTTCTTTTCTTCCATTGATTTCTACTCTAAGGCATCCCAAGATGGAGCAAAAACCTCCATAATATCTCTTGTTCAGCTAATGTTTGATGTTCTGGCATTGCTTGCCAAGGCAATGTTTTTTTATAGATTTAGCCAGTTTTATCACGCTGGATCCTATCTGGCATGTTTTTTGATGAATGACATTATTTCATTGTTGGTTTCCATTTTGGTTCACCTGAAACTTGATTTTACTCGTATACAATTTAATAATTAATTAAATGTTAAAATATTCATGAGCAATAGAAATGTATCAATTTATAAGTCATTGTTCAGCCTTCTTTCCCCTTGCCTTTCACTTCTTGGTCCTTCTTAAAATGTCAGGTGTCATTGTACCCTGTACTGTAGTATCTAGAAATTTTCCGTGAAGTAATTAATCGGTGCATAAAGTATGATTGCAAGAATATTGCAACTTATAATTATAACACTATGCAAAGATGTTTTTACTCTAAGGTGTGCATTTTTTTCTCCACACATACTGATGTGTAATTGTACTTGTGAAAGGAGAGGGAAAGAGGGAAGAACAGGGAATTTTGAAGGAGAATAGGGAAACAGAATAGAGATAGAGTTGAGAAGACGAGTGAGGATAAGAAAAGAGGGCAATAGAGACAAAGGAGATGATGAATAGTGCGTACTTAATGTTCATTCATCAATAATCTGAGCTAATACAATTGAGAAGTGTTATATTTATAAGCCTATGCTATGGTTAGTTCTAATAGCTATCTAACTAACCAACCTACCTAATTGTTGAGATTGAAGGATCAAATTGAAGCACAGGAAAAATACTAATATTGTTGATCCTTAAGAATAAAAGAGAATACAAAGAGGCCTTTATATAAGCAAACTAATGGACTAACCCTAACCCAAGAAACTAATCTAATCAAATCTAATTAAATCAAATCAAATCATAATGATAAAATATTCATATCAAATCCTAATAGATATCAAGTAATAAACATTAGCCCTAATAATATTAATTACTTATTTTAATACTAAACTTTCTATTCTCAACACTCTCCCGAAAGCTGGAAACAGTTTGAATGAGCAGCAACTGATCATCAAGGAAATAATGGCCATTAGATCTATAGCCTATAACTCGATTAACAAAGGCTGAGGTAATAATCCACTAGTTTCACCAAGAGCTGAACAATAAAGAGTACCAAACCAGAGTAGAAGCAGCAACAAATAGTCTCACAAGCGACCAAAATAACAACCAACGGTTTCACAAGGGACCAATGCAACAACGAACGGTCTCACAAGGGGCCAAGACAACCATAAAAGGACTCACCAAGGATCGAAACACAAAACTACCTTACAAAGGGGCCAAAAACAAAAGAATGTAACCAAAGCGTGCAAATCGGATCCCAAGAGAACCAACAAACAAACCCAAATTGGGAAACACAAAACCAGAGCACAAGACCACCATGGACACATTAGAAAAGAAGAGACGATACCGGAAGATGAAATCGCCATCGAAATATCACCGAAAAAATTGACTCAATTGAAACCTCAAAACTAGAACAAGAAACTATCAGGAATGAACCGGATTTAGAGATTCGAGGCCGGAGAAGGAAGTCGCCGGCGGAAAGATGGTTCCACACTCTCACGCACGTGGACTTGTGTCAAAATTTCAGGTGGTGCGTGAGAAACACATGCCGCTTGGATTGTGGCTGGATTATGGGATTTGACCGATTAGAGGGTGGGGATTCTAGTTGGTGCGTGTCGCCAACTGAGCATTGTGGAGCTCCATCAAATCAAATGCTCTCTCTCTCTCTCTCTAATACCCACAATGACAGAGATTAGGGAAGAGAAGAAACCGTAGAGCTCTGATACCATGTTGAGATTGAATGATCACATTGAAGCATAGGGAAAATACTAATATTATTGATCCTTAAGAATACAAGAGAATACAAAGAGGCCTTTATATAAGCAAGCTAATAGACTAACCCTAACCCAATAAACTAATCTAATCAAATCTAAGTAAATCAAATCAAATCATAATGATAAAATATTCATATCAAATCCTAATAGATATTAAGTAATAAACATCAACCCTGATAATATTAATTACTTATTTTAATACTAAACTTTCTATTATCAACACTAACTAACTATTCCGTGTCAATATTATAAACTTGTAGCATAGACTCTCCCATATATAATTGCTATTGCTGTCATCTTGTCTGCACTGTAGGATGTCTTGTGTCATTTGTTATGGGTTTTGTATTGGTCTATGACTCTGTTTGATATATATATATATATATTTTATGTTTTACCATTTCGTTCAAATGCTGGTTCTGCTGTATTTTCCTTTTGAGTTCTCTCCATCTTGTCCCATATTTTTTTTTGGAGCTAACTAAATTGTCTGATGTATCTTTGTAATTCGGAAGTTAGAGAAAGGTAGAATAGAAGGCATAGATAGGAAAGAACAGGGGAGAAAAAAGAGATTAATAAAGGAAAGAAGAGAATCATGAGAGTAAGAGAGATCAGAGAGGGATAGAGGGATACTGAATAGTGCACTGTATATTCATCACAATAGTCTGGTTAATACAATTGAATAACTGTTCTTGATAGAAATCAGAATCCCTTTAATTACTCTGATTAAATAATTTTATCCCTGAATTATAGCTCCTTGATTACAGCTTCTTTATTATTATCAGCTTAGGAAAGTTTTTATTTCATTTTAATTGTAATCCCATCATTCTCTCCTCTGATGGCTCTTTTTAGCCTATATATTGTAGCTCTTTCGTCTCAGTAATACACATTAGAGTGAGTGGATTCATTCACCATTTGAATCAACTCTATTTATAGGCCTGATACTAAAGGTTAGTTCTAATGGCTGCCGCTTCTAACTGACTGACTACTTTTTATATTTATTTATGATTATACAACATTGTCCAAGTTTTAGATTGACATGACAAAAGATGCTATCAATTTTAGCTTGCTAACTTGCTTTCATGATCGTTTTTCTATTGTAGGTTAAAGAAAGCAAATGGCTTGTCAAATGCTTTCTGAATTACTTGAGGCATGATAAGAACGAAGTGAATGTTCTTTTTGATATACTTACCATATTTTTATTTCATAGCCGAATTGATTATACATTCCTGAAGGAGTTTTATATCATTGAGGTATTTTGTTATATCTAAATTTCATCTCGAATTGTCATTCGATTCTTTATGTGAATCTTGTGAAAATTTTCTTGGTACCTTTCAGGTTGCAGAAGGTTATCCGCCCAGCATGAAAAAGGCGCTCTTGTTGCATTTTCTGAACCTTTTTCAATCAAAACAACTTGGTCATGACCATTTGGTGGTTGTAATGCAAATGCTCATTCTCCCTATGCTAGCTCATGCCTTTCAAAATGGCCAAAGTTGGGAGGTTGTTGATCCTCCTATTATAAAAACAATCGTTGATAAACTTCTTGATCCTCCTGAAGAGGTGCATCCTGATCCTATGTGGAATTTAGTATTTCTTCTTGCATGTTAGTGGACCTGTTTATAACTTGTGAAGTCTGCATGATCCGGTTTCTGGTTCAATTAGTTGGGTCCTCAATGAATCTTGTTCCCATTGTTCAGGTTTCTGCTGAGTATGACGAGCCTTTACGAATAGAATTATTGCAGCTTGCAACTTTGCTCCTTAAATATCTTCAGAATGATCTTGTCCATCACAGGAAGGAATTAATAAAGTTCGGGTGGAATCATCTGAAGCGTGAAGACACTGCAAGCAAACAGTGGGCATTTGTGAATGTTTGCCATTTCTTGGAGGCTTATCAAGCTCCAGAAAAAATTATACTTCAGGTATTGAAGCCTTGATTTTTCTTAAAATGTTATGTATCCAGGTCACATGTGGAACTCAAGGTTCCTTTACTTAAGCATGCATTTTCTATGTTTAATGCTTGTGGGATATTAAACTGGATTGGTCATTGACGTGGTCAATGTTTTGGTTTACTGTTAAATGGTTGGACGGTTGAATCGGCCCTAATCAAATTAATATATTTTTATATTAATGCATTATCACCTAATCATATATGGGGAAAAATGAATAATTATGTATGGAAATGTAAATTTTAATCAAGTTTTTTTTAACATGTAAATTTTTTTTTTTTTTGTAAAAATGACACACCAAACAGATTTTAATTCTCTTCCGATTAATGCATTATTCATTCATTGATAACTTAATATCCTGATATTGAATGAACTAATTATATTTTTTCTGGTTCAATGAATGAATTAATTATTATCAAGTAATGGTATTGATTTTCAACAGAAGATTAAATGGATGGCCCGAAACATTATTTGAATTAAAAATTGCCTTGAGATACAGCTTTCAAATTCCCAAATTGAGGCAATTAGGTGTGGGACCAGAAGTTAAAATTCCAAACTTTCAACTTTATCTTCTCTGCCTCTTGAGAAGCACAACTGCATGCTTTCCTATAGAACTTCCACTAATGTAAGATCAGTGAGTGGCTCCACATGAGGTCTTATTGGGACCCCTGCCTCTTCTTCCACGCCTTTGTCGTTTGTTTTCCTCTTGCTCCTCACAAGCTTCCAACGAAAAGGCTCTGATTTATGGCTTTGGAGAGGATCTCAACAAAAGTATAAATTTGTAGATTTTCAGTTAGCTTTCACTTGAATTTGTCATTACTCAGATTCAAACTACAGATAAAATCTGGCTCTCCATGATTCCATCGTCTTCTCTCGACTTTTCCTTTCAAGCTTCAAGATTTCTAGCAAACGTGCAGCGCAACACAAGAACAAAAGAAGCTTGAGGTCTGTGTACATTAATGCTTTGCTTGCATGGGGAGAAAATGGGAGAGGAAAGAAAAGGTTGGAAAATGGGAGCGGAAAAAAGTTTTTTCCTGCTTGGATAGGAGAGAAATTGGGGGAGGAAGGAAAAATGGGGAGGAAAATGAGTGGGTCCCATGCCCCATTTTCCTCCCAAAATTTCTCTCCACAAATGGAGAGATTTGGATAAAATATGTTTTGTCCAAGTTACCCTACACCACCACTCCTGTGGTTTCATTTTTTCCGATGCAATGACCCTGAGTCGTTTCTTCTCTCTCTTTTTATTTTTTATTTTTTTTGTATGCAATGATATTGAGTACTTTCCTGCATAGTTGTATTTTAAAAAATAAATAAATAATATTGAAAAAAGTTGTTTTATTAATTTCTGTATTTTTAATTTTTTAAAAAATGAATTTAATTTTTTTATATTACACTTTAATAGTTTCATTTTTATATTAGATTTTAAATATAATTATCCACTTTTTTATTTTTAGCTTAAAAAATAACTTTTTTTGTTGTTTGATACTATATAATTTATTTATTTTCTTTTTTATATTTAATTTTAAATATAATTATCGCCTTTTAATTTTTACCTTAAAAAATAACTATTTGTGAATTTTTTATTTTAAAGTATATCTCTATCATTTTAAGTTATTTGATAATGTTAATATTAAAATGATTCTTTCATTGTGAGATTTAGTTTATTTTTAAATATGATTATTTTATTTTAGAGGTAAGGATATTTTAGTCATCAAATATTTGCTCATTTTCTTTCCTCCCTGTTTTCTCTCACCCTTCCTGTAGTTTCTCCCAATTTTTCTCTTCTCATTATATCTCCTATTTTTTTTCCTCCCAGCTTTTCTACCCATAAGTGCAGGGTAAAACTACTTTCCAAACCAACAAGCTGTTGGTTGAGGTCGTCAGTGGCCTCACCTCTTAAAGAAGAATATAAGTTCGAATCTTGGGAAGCGCACTTATTGGGAGAGGTGAAAACCCTTGTGCTCTAAACCTCGAAAGGGGAAAACCTTGTCCATATCAAAAAAAAAAAAAAAAAGAAAGAACCACTTTCCAATTTGTTTTCTTTCCTGTTTATTTTCTGGGCCTTTTTGTCCTCCCTCTCCTTTTCTTCCCTCTTCTTCACCGCTTCTCCTCCAAACTGGTCAAACTGTAGGTTTTAATCCATTCAAAGCCAGATTTTTTGGTACAAGGATGGTTCTTGTTTTCTTCATTTTCTGGATGGGACACTAGACCCATTCCTGGTTCAACCGAATTAACCAACCAATTCAGTCTGGTTCCCAGAATCATGCTTCTGGGCTAGTTCTCTTCACGAATTGGCTGCACTGGTTTCTCTGCATGTGGGAGTGGGAGTTTAACATTTGGGCCTTCCACAAAAAGTTTTTAGGCACTTCGTGATTATCTATTAACTCATTTTCCTGTATTTCGTTTTTCTCTAATGTGATAGTTTACTATGTTATATCTTGAACTATTTGGACCTTCCACAAAAAGTTTTTAGGCATGTCGTGATTACTTATTAACTCATTTTCCTGTATTTCGTTTTTCTCTAAGGTGATAGTTGACTATGTTATATCTTGAACTATTTGGTGCATGTATTTCCTGGTTTTTATTATTTATATTATACCCTTGCAGAGAAGGGTGTTGTAACATGTATGCATGGGACTGGCTTCTTTCATGTCATTGCTTTATTTCTGTTATTTGGCCTATTGTAATTGGCAGTGGTAATTCTGATATTTGTTTGCAAGTGTGCTTGAATGGAAATGAAAAATTCTTAAAGAATTTGCTGTGTTCCTTTTGTACTTTTAAGGACTCATCCAAAATTAGATTTGTTAAAATCAACATGCTACTGAGCCAGGCTCACTATAGTCAGTCTGGGGATTTGTTTTTGAATCGCATGCAAATATGTAATATGTTTATGCATATTTGTATGTATTGTCCTCCATTACTCTAACAAAAATTTGGAACTGCAGGTTTTTGTGGCACTTCTTAGGACTTGTCAACCAGAAAATAAAATGTTGGTCAAGCAGGCACTTGACATATTGATGCCAGCATTGCCACGACGTCTGCCTCTTGGTGATTCTCGGATGCCCATATGGATACGATATACTAAGAAGATCCTAGTTGAAGAAGGTCATTCAATTCCTAACCTTATTCACATATTCCAGCTTATTGTTCGCCATTCAGATCTCTTCTACAGCTGCAGAGCACAATTTGTTCCTCAGATGGTGAATTCTCTGAGTCGTCTTGGATTGCCATATAACACCACAGCTGAAAACAGACGTCTTGCCATTGAGCTTGCTGGATTAGTTGTTAACTGGGAGAGGCAGAGGCAAAATGAAATGAAAGCTGTAACTGATGCTGAAGCCCCCAGTCAGATCAATGATGACTTCAATCCTAGCTCAGTTGATGCTAAGCGATCCATAGATGGGTCTACATTTCCTGATGATGTAAGCAAGCGAGTAAAAGTGGAACCTGGTTTGCAATCCCTATGTGTCATGTCACCTGGTGGTCCATCATCAATTCCTAACATTGAAACCCCGGGATCTGCTAGTCAACCTGACGAAGAATTTAAACCAAATGCTGCTATGGAGGAAATGATCATCAATTTTCTTATCCGAGTGAGGATTTATTTTAATCTTTCTCTTTTACCTTTACATAGTGTTGACACTGTCAAGTTAAGAACTCCATAGGTTCTGCCATTTGTGAGAAATTTATATCCCATATGTAATGGGATTAAATGGGTCCTGAACCCCCTCTGGCAAACTTATTTTCATTAGTGCCAATAGTTTTGACATGTGCACTGTTATCTTTACCTGCCCCTGCTTGTCTTAGCCCGGAACAAGTACATGTGCATGCATGAATGTGATAGAAGTGGTAGTTGAGGCAAAATTGAAACTTAAGTAAATGCATTATGATTGATTGACCCTACTTAGTGGGATAAGACTGCTTGTTGCTGCGTTATGATTGATTGTATCTTTAGCAACCCTCCACTCCTCCGTACTCAGTGTTTATGATTATTAACTTAATGGTGAAATTAGGTTGCATTGGTCATAGAGCCCAAGGATAAAGAGGCAAGTGCTATGTATAAACAAGCTTTGGAGTTACTTTCACAAGCTTTGGAGGTGTGGCCAAATGCCAACGTAAAATTTAATTATTTGGAAAAGCTGCTGAGCAGTATTCAACCATCTCAGGCAAAGGACCCTTCTACAGCTCTCGCACAGGGTTTGGATGTCATGAACAAGGTTCTGGAGAAACAGCCACACTTGTTCATACGAAACAACATTAACCAGATATCTCAAGTAGGCCTCTGTTTGCTTTCTTTGATTTTCTGAATAAATTATACATGTGTAAAAAGTCATTCTTGTTTCCTCCCAGATTCTTGAACCATGTTTCAAGCATAAATTGTTAGATGCTGGGAAGTCCTTTTGCTCCCTGTTGAAGATGATCTTTGTTGCTTTTCCTCCGGAAGCAGCTACAACACCAGCAGATGTAAAGATGTTGAACCAGAAGCTAGATGATTTGATACAGAAGCATATATCTGCTGTCACCGCTCCTCAAACACCTGGTGATGATAATGTTGCAAGCTCAATTAGTTTCTTATTGCTTGTTATTAGAACCTTGACGGAGGTGCAAAGAAACTTCATTGAACCTTCTCTATTAGTTCGCATCCTTCAACGATTACAACGTGATTTGGGTTCATCAGCAGGATCTCATTTAAGACAAGTAAGCAGCATTTTTCCTTTTTTATTTTTCATTCTATCTTTGGTTTCACGGGTTTCAAGATTGAAGAAATATTAAATTTGTTTAATCAGTTGCCCCAAAGGGAATAGGTTTGGGCATTGGGGAGTATAGGGGAATACAGAATCATTCTTCTTCCCCGCCAATGGAGCTCCTTGGCAGGGAGACATATTCCCATTCCATCCCATCATCCTTCTATTCCTTCCATTCTCTACATCTGATATGTAAATATAATAATGGGTTGAAAGTTAGTTACAGTTAGAGTTAGTTAGGGATTAAAAAGATTAGCCTTGGTTAACCGTTAGAATTAGTAAAAGGCAGTGGTTAATGGGGGTCAAGGCTATAAATATACTTAGGCCTTTGCCTAATCAGTCTTGTGGATCATTGTTTTGCCTAATGATAATGTCATAGCTATTCAGTTTCTCCGCTGTCTTGCTCATTCTCCTCTAATTTCCTTGTTTCTTCTCTCTTTCCGGCTTCTCTCTCATTTCTTTGGCTAATACCATAACAAGTGGTATCAAAGCAGTCTTTCCTTGGTTGTCTCTCCCACCCTATCCGCGTCTTTCTCGATTAAAACCCAGAAAAAGAACCATGCCTCCCCATTCTTTCCCAGACTCCGATGAAAACCAGATGTGTCAAGGAATTTAATGCTTTCTTTGATGATGCCACGAGTAAATTAGAGCTCCTAAAAAAGTATCTTGACATCACATATGTGGCTGGGCTAAAGGAGGAGATATCGGATTCCATTCGTTTATTTCACCCAAGAACCATGCACGAAGCTAAGATTCTAGCCTGAATGTGAGAAATCATGATCGATAGGAAAGCAGGGAAGGCAAGGAAAGCCTTGGAGGAGCAAGAAGAAGGCCTGGCTACGCTAGAAAAAGATGGGTCTTGTTTGACCAACACCTAAGAAAAGGCTACGAAAATACCAAACACACCTATGCAGGAAGCATCGCTAATTCACGAAGATTGCAAAGGTGATTTCAAGAAGAGCCACGACTCTTTAATTGATATTGATTTCAGTTTGCCTTTCAACTTGAAGACTTCGATAGCTCCAAAGACCACCATGATGGACCAACACGAAAACGCAGGGACAGTTTCATGCGGCTTGGTTCTCTCTCGAATGGGTTAGTCACTGTCTCTCGCAACTTTGGAATGTCGACAAGCATGAAGACAATGTCAAATGAAGTTTGGGTTGCGACACGTGTTTTGGAAAACACGTATTTGACATCTGGAGGATGTAGGTCCCAGTCGTTGAAGTCTAAGGTCCTGTTTGGTTGGAGGGGAGGGGGTGAGAGTTCAGGAAAAATGAGTCCCTCACCTTGTTTGGTTTGAAATTTTGGAGGGGATGGGAGCAAAAATTTGCCCTTCTCCCCCCTTCCCTCCAATTTGGAGGGGAGCCAAGTTTTATGACCGTTTTACCCTCATGTTTTTGTGATATTTCCAGTCTGATCGGTGAGCTTGCCTATTCTCTTCTCTTTTATTCTCTTCTTTTTTTGATAGCATTGCTGGTGAGAACCATAATGAGGTGAGTCTTTTCATTGGCTTGGTCCTCAATAATATGATAACTCTATTCTAATTAAAACTAAACAATCAGCCCTTTTTTTCTTAATTTAAGATAATCCTAAATGTTTAGGAATGTTATCCAAATAGATATATAAAACGCAAATAAGCTTTAATTGAATAGATATGTATATAACAGCAACAACCACCACCACCTTTTGGGTGTTTATTTCAAATCCTCTCCTTCACGTTGGATATTTCTGCTTGGAGCTTTTCTCCAAACATTGTGAATTGTCTTTTCCAAGACCAAGTCCTACTTGAGCAAGATGTGTTTTGTTTTTTTTTCATTTCTTATATTCCCCGTCTTTTGATGCCATTGTCTTGGTTGGAAGTCAGTTGGATTGTGTATACCATGAACCACCATGATTCAGTGTTGTCTTACTTCCCTCATTCCTCACTTTTATCAACTATTGGTTGATTGGTTGGCTCTTTCAGTTACTAGTGTCATTACTTATCCATATTTTGTTATTAATGCCTTGTAGAGTTCAATGAGTAGAATGTGGCCAATAACACCAATGAGATTGTCGGCCTCCAATGGTTCAGTTTTATTGAATGTGAAATCAGTACATTAAATAGGGAAAGTTCAGGTTTAGGGATATGAGAATGTCCCTAACTCAGTCTTTAGAATCCAGGGAACAATTATTAAAATATGATAATACTAAAATAACAATATAAAAGGGTGAAAATAAGTAAAAGACTATAGAATGTAGAGATATATAGAGAGATGATATGAATTCCCCGTGTCTATTTCATAATCAAGAAAGGGTATATCTATAGGTGAGAGGAGCCTTAGTATTAATGGTTTGTGGTAACATGTTTCCTTATCCTATAATACAACAACAACAAAGCCTTTACCCACTAGGTGGGGTCGGCTACATGGATCACACGACGTCATTGTGCTTTGTCGAAAACCATATCTTTAGGAATATTATTAATCAAAAGGTCTCTCTCCTATGCCCTTATCCTATAATAATGATACAAATTACGCTATTTACATTAATGAGATAATATTTTAATAATATATTTACAAAAATACTACAACAATAACAAAGTCTTATTCTATTAGATGGGGTCAGTTACATAGATCACATGACACTATCGTGTTATATCGAAACCAGATCTTTGGTTAGATTATCAACCAAAAGATCCTGTTCTATAACCTCATTGAGTGTTCGTTTTGGTTTTCCTTTACCTCTTTAGAGGACTCTATACTATTTGATTGACTCTCCTCACCGACACACTAAGCAACAAATTCTTTTTAGTACAAGTGGTAGCATGTGGGATTGAACCCACGATCTTATGCCTGTGTAGGCAATAGTGTGCCTCTAGACCACAATACTATTGGCACTATGTATATAATAATTGAAAAGGATTAAAATAACTAAAAGACTTCAATAACCCTAATAGCATGGCCACATAATAGAATATGGCCTTCCCCTCCAACATGATGCCATGTAAAATTTTGAAGTTCTGATTTTTTTTTTTTTTGTTAGCATATTTTATTAGATAGAAACATTGCATTTATAATTGATATAAAGAGAGAAAGATACGGTATCTTTATTCTAATCAAAAGAGTATTTTTGTCCTTATTAAAACATAATGCTTAATCTTGTTTTTATTTAAATAGAACACTATCTCATTTTAAATGCTAGAAATGTTATCCAAAAAATAACTAGAAAAAGCAAAAAAGCCTTAATTAACACAACAAAGTAAGTAATAAAAATAGTTTATGAAAATCAATGGTAAATTTCAACAAATACCATATCAAACTATATGGCCCTTCTTTGGAGAATTTGAGCTCTCTTGAGCACGAGTTCTTCACTGTTTCAAGTTTTGTGAGTAGTTTGAACCCCAATAAATAATATTTCATAATCATGCATGAATCTTGTGGGGATATTCAGATGTGCATCTGCTCTATAATTTGTGCTTATACAATAAGCTTGTTCTTGTTATTATGATTATTATTATTTTCCGTAAGTTAATTTCCAATCTTTTGATAAATTAAGTTGTGGGAACTTGTCCTTCATAATTAGGGTCAGAGAGCAGATACAGATTCAGCTGTCACATCTTCTCGCCAGGGTTCTGATGTTGGTGCGGTTATCTCGAATCTAAAATCTATCTTGAAGCTCATCACGGAAAGAGTGATGATTGTTCCTGATTGCAAACGATCAGTGTCTCAAATCTTGAATGCGTTGCTCTCAGAGAAAGCTACTGATGCTAGTGTACTTCTTTGCATACTTGATGTGATCAAAGGATGGATTGAAGATGATTTTTGTAGACAAGGCACATCAGTCCCGTCAAGTTCCTTTCTCAATGGAAAGGAGATAGTCTCATTTCTTCAGAAACTTTCACAAGTTGATAAACAAAACTTCCCTCCTGCTTCTTTGGAAGAGTGGGATAGGAAATATTTAGAACTTCTTTTTGGGATTTGTGCTGATTCTAACAAGTAAGTAATGATCTTAAAACTTGCTGCACTATGTTTGCGTCATATGTTGTCTTAGTTATTTTTATTTATGTTCAGATACCCTTTGTCCCTACGTCAAGAGGTATTCCAGAAGGTTGAAAGGCAGTTCATGCTTGGTTTACGAGCAAAAGATCCTGAAGTTAGGATGAAATTTTTCTCTCTCTACCATGAATCGCTTGGGAAATCATTATTCACTAGGCTCCAGTTCATCATCCAAATTCAAGATTGGGAGGCCTTGAGTGATGTCTTCTGGCTCAAGCAGGGCCTTGATCTTCTTCTGGCAATATTAGTTGAGGATAAACCTATCACACTAGCACCAAATTCTGCCAGGGTTTCACCACTTTTGGTTTCAAGCACTCTTGCAGAGTCATTAGGGATGCAGCACAAGGTCAATGATGTCTCTGAAGGTACTGAGGATACTCCACTGACATTTGAGACCCTGGTACATAAGCACTCCCAGTTTCTTAACAACATGAGCAAACTGCAGGTAAACTAATTTATGTTTGATCTCAAACTGCAATTAATGTTCAGCATATCAATGAGCTTATCTCCCACATCTTGAGTTTGCTTTTCATGGTAATATCCATAGGTCAAGCTCAAGGACGAATAAGCTTGTTACCCACTTGCACTGTTGGACCGTTATTTTTCTAATAAGATGGCTAGGTTTTGAAAGTTTTCATACATGGAATTTTGGTTATTTACTTCAGTCTGACTGATTGAGAAGTGCCTCAGTTTCATCAGTGTTTTCTGTAGGCAGTGTCTGCCAACTCCTGAAATAAATCAAATTATTAAATTGGAAAATTTTTAACTTGTCTCATTTTTTTTATTTTTTTTTCAGGTGGCAGATCTTTTAATTCCATTGAGAGAGTTGGCCCACACAGATGCTAATGTTGCCTATCATTTGTGGGTCTTGGTGTTTCCAATTGTCTGGGTTACATTGCATAAAGAAGAGCAACAAACACTGGCAAAACCAATGATCACTCTTCTGTCTAAAGATTATCACAAGAGGCAGCAAGCCAGCAGACCAAATGTCGTGCAAGCTCTGCTAGAAGGGCTTCAGCTAAGTCATCCTCAACCGCGAATGCCTAGTGAACTCATCAAATATATTGGGAAAACTTATAATGCATGGCACATTGCTTTAGCATTACTTGAAAGTCATGTTATGTTGTTTATGAATGACACCAAGTGTGCAGAGTCTCTGGCTGAGCTCTATCGATTGCTTAATGAAGAAGATATGAGGTGTGGTTTATGGAAGAAACGATCAATCACTGCAGAAACTAGGGCAGGGCTTTCTCTTGTTCAGCATGGTTTTTGGCAGCGTGCTCAAAGCCTCTTTTACCAAGCCATGGTGAAGGCAACTCAAGGAACTTATAACAACACTGTGCCAAAGGCTGAGATGTGTCTCTGGGAAGAGCAATGGTTATACTGTGCCAGTCAACTTAGTCAATGGGATGCCTTGGCAGACTTTGGTAAGAGTGTTGAGAATTATGAAATTCTTCTTGACAGTCTCTGGAAATTGCCTGATTGGACATATATGAAGGATCACGTAATTCCTAAAGCTCAAGTGGAAGAAACTCCAAAACTTCGTTTGATTCAAGCATACTTTGCCCTTCATGACAAAAACACTAATGGCATAGTGGATGCTGACAACATGGTGGGTAAAGGTGTTGATCTTGCTCTAGAACAATGGTGGCAGCTGCCGGAAATGTCTATTCATTCCAAAGTTCCCCTTCTGCAGCAATTCCAACAAATAGTTGAAGTTAAGGAGTCATCCAGAATTCTGGTGGATATTTCCAATGGAAATAAAGTCTCTGGAAACTCTGTAGTTGGTGTGCAAGGAAACCTTTATGCAGATCTCAAGGACATTCTTGAGACTTGGAGACTGAGAACTCCTAATGAATGGGATCATATGTCTGTTTGGTATGACTTACTGCAGTGGAGGAATGAAATGTATAATGCTGTCATAGATGCATTCAAAGATTTTAGCTCCACAAACTCACAACTTCATCACCTTGGCTACCGTGACAAAGCATGGAATGTCAACAGGCTTGCTCACATTGCTCGTAAACAAGGCCTATATGATGTTTGTGTCACCATACTTGAAAAGCTGTACGGGCACTCAACCATGGAAGTGCAGGTAATATTACTAGCATTTTGAATAGCTCAATATTTGAGAGAGATGCTTACCTTTTGCCATGTCAGCATGTGTTATTGGTCATCTCTTAAGGCATATTATTATGAGTTAGCAATATATATTCTTCAAAGGAAAGAAGTATGATCATTTATGTATCAACCTAATGTATATATTATTCAAAATTGTCATTATTTTAGAAGTATGTCGAGGTAATAGCGGGCAAAATATTCTTTTACCAACTTTGAAACAGTATTTGCAAATGAAAATCTAACATTCCTTACTTCCTTGATGGAGAGGGTGAGCCTTGGTGCAGTCATAAAGTTGCTGTCATGTGACCTGGAGGTCACGGGTTCAAATACTGAAAATAGCCTCTCCATTGTGGGGGTAAGGCTGTGTACATCTACTCTCCCCAGACCGTATCTGGTGGGAGCCTTGTTCATTGGGCCGCCCTTACTTCCTTTATGGAATTATTGATTTATCTCTCATTTTTGTTTATTAAGGGGTTTCTTTATTTGCTAGCTCTTTATATTTCTTGCATTAATACAAAATTTGTTTTTTCCCCATTCATTGTAAATACCTGTTAGTTTCTTTCTCTTCTCTACGGTCTGTTTTCCATGTTTTAGCCATATGTCAGGGATATTATCTGGTCTTGATTTCAGGCATATAAATGGGCTGTACGCATTGCTTGAAAATCCATGACCATGGGTCTTAGCTTGTTGCATGGAAGCCTAGTCTTTAATGTTGACTTCACATTCATCACCCCGAGTTTCTTCTTATGTTTTTGCAACTTACATCTACATAAGCTTTTGACTTCTTATGAATCATAATACCTATAGACATGCAAATGCCTTTGACCATATGTTATGGTACAATTGGTTGTGCACACCATGCTTGTTTGTTTCCTGATTTGTTTTCTGTCAGTCTATGAACAATTTTGAACTAATGGGGCTACTTTGGATTTTATCTAACTTGTTCTTTCTTGTATATTTGCAGGAAGCATTTGTTAAGATAACAGAGCAGGCAAAGGCATATTTAGAAATGAAAGGAGAACCAACAAGTGGCCTTAATCTGATTAACAGTACTAATCTAGAGTATTTTCCTGCAAAGCACAAGGCAGAAATTTTCCGCCTGAAAGGAGATTTCCTTTTAAAATTAAATGACTCTGAAAATGCTAACCTTGCTTACTCCAATGCCATTAGTGTTTTCAAAAACTTGCCCAAGGGATGGATAAGCTGGGGAAATTATTGTGATATGGTAATTGCTTTTCTGTTTTGCATGCTGTCAGTGACTTTTGACTTGAGACCATACTTACTTTGTCACATGATTCTGATAGGCGTATAGAGAAACCCGTGAAGAGATTTGGTTAGAATATGCTGTCAGTTGCTTTTTGCAAGGTATAAAATTTGGCGTGTCAAATTCAAGAAGCCATCTAGCTCGAGTACTTTACCTTCTTAGCTTTGATACTCCTAGTGAGCCTGTGGGAAGGGCATTTGATAAATACTTGGACCAGATACCTCATTGGGTTTGGCTCTCTTGGATTCCACAACTCTTGCTCTCCCTTCAGAGAACAGAAGCTCCTCACTGCAAACTTGTTCTACTGAAGATCGCAATCGTGTATCCTCAGGCAAGTCTGATTTGCATCCATAATTGTAACTTATGTAAAACTTAAATAATTTTGATCCTCATGCTGAACTTCAGGCTCTTTACTATTGGCTACGCACATACTTGCTGGAAAGACGTGATGTTGCAAATAAATCAGAAATTGGAAGAATGGCAATGGCTCAGCAAAGAGCACAGCAAAGTGTTTCTGGTACTAGTGCAGGTTCTCTTGGTGGGTTGGCTGATGGAAATGCAAGAGTACAAGGACCAAGTGGGGGTGCCTTATCCTCTGACAACCAAGTTCACCAAGCTTCCCAGGCTGGTGGTGGAATTGGATCCCATGATGGTGGAAGCTCTCATGGGCAAGAACCTGAGAGGTCTACGAGTGCAGAAAGCAGCATGCATAATGGGAACGACCAACCTTTGCAGCAAGGTTCGGCCAATATCAATGAAGGTGGTCAGAACACATTAAGGCGTGCTGGCGCAATTGGTCTTGCAGCATCAGCTGCCAGTGCTTTCGATGCTGCGAAAGATATAATGGAGGCTCTTAGGAGCAAGCACGCTAATTTAGCTAGTGAACTTGAGGTGATGTTCATTTGACAAAAAAATGTTTTAGATGCACATTTATTCACACATTTATACACTAAATGCAATAAATTATAGAACTTCTGCCAGTGCTTGGAAAATTGTTATTGCACTGTACTATCCTTATCATAAAGGACCTATGGATCAAAGTTGTGGATACTAGTTTATAAAATATGTCATGGGAACCTGGATATGTTGATAAATTTAGTTTTCTAAAACCTAGCTTTTTTCCTGTGTTGGTTGTAAGTTGTTGTCATGAGTTTCTATATGATCATATGTTAAATCAATTCTATATGGTATGCATTATACTGTGTCTGATATTGAGATCACAATCATTTTTTGACTAAATTGAATTGACTTTTGTGATACCAATGAGCCTTGCATTTTGCAGGTTCTACTAACAGAAATTGGTTCAAGGTTTGTCACTCTTCCTGAGGAGAGGCTTCTAGCAGTGGTCAATGCTTTGCTCCACCGCTGCTACAAATATCCAACTGCTACTACTGCAGAAGTCCCTCAATCTCTCAAAAAAGAGCTCTCTGGAGTTTGCAGGGCTTGCTTTTCTGCAGATGCTATAAACAAGCATGTTGATTTTGTGAGGGAATACAAGCAGGATTTTGAGCGTGATCTTGATCCTGAAAGCACTGCCACTTTCCCGGCCACCCTATCTGAGTTGACTGAGCGATTAAAACACTGGAAAAATGTTCTTCAAAGCAACGTTGAGGACAGGTTTCCAGCAGTCTTGAAGTTGGAAGAGGAAAGTAGGGTGTTACGGGACTTCCATGTTATTGATGTTGAAGTTCCTGGGCAGTACTTCACAGATCAGGTAAAACCTTAAATTGTTGTCTTTCAAATTGCCAAATATATCATTATATCTCATTATATCAGTTTGTTACAGTTTTTATTGCAAATAATTATAGGTTGAAGATTTTTATGCGTCTTATGCTAATCAATATTTAATATGTAATTTCATTTCATTTTAGGAAATTGCACCAGATCATACTGTGAAATTGGACAGGGTTGCAGCTGATATACCAATTGTGCGAAGACATGGAAGCAGTTTCAGGCGTTTGACTCTAATTGGCTCTGATGGTTCCCAACGCCATTTCATTGTCCAGACATCTTTGACTCCTAATGCAAGAAGTGATGAGCGCATATTGCAGCTTTTCCGTGTGATGAACCAAATGTTTGAGAAGCACAAAGAATCAAGACGCCGTCACATATGCATTCACACGCCAATAATTATTCCTGTTTGGTCCCAGGTCAGAATGATTCTTTGTTTGCATTCTTGTTTCATTTACTTTACTATTTCTTAGTTGGACCCATAGCATTCCCCTCTTACAAACAGCTGCAGTATTGTTTGTAATGAAACTACAAAGACAGCAGAAGCAACCATTGCCCTTTTTGAAGTTCTCTACTGAACCCTTCTGTAAAACATTGTCTGGACAGGTTCGCATGGTTGAAGATGATTTAATGTACAGCACTTTCCTTGAGGTCTATGAAAATCATTGTGCTAGGAATGACCGTGAAGCAGATCTTCCAATAACCTATTTCAAGGAGCAGTTGAACCAGGCTATATCTGGGCAAATATCGCCTGAAGCTGTTGTTGATCTTAGGCTGCAGGCTTACAATGAAATAACAAAAACTCTTGTTACTGACAACATCTTTTCACAGTACATGTACAAGACTCTGCCAAGCGGCAATCATATGTGGGCTTTTAAAAAGCAATTTGCTATCCAGTTGGCACTTTCAAGTTTTATGTCTTTCATGCTCCAAATTGGTGGAAGGTCGCCAAATAAGATCTTGTTTGCAAAAAACACTGGAAAAATATTCCAAACTGATTTTCACCCTGCATATGATGCAAATGGACTGATAGAGTTTAATGAGCCAGTTCCGTTCAGGCTGACAAGGAACATGCAAGCATTTTTCTCCCACTTTGGGGTGGAAGGCCTTATTGTATCTTCAATGTGTGCTGCAGCACAGGCTGTTGTTTCTCCTAAGGTGAGAAATACAAGCTTGTACACGCACATGTCGTTTCATATTGAGGATTTAATCATAATTTTCATGTTCACGAATGTCAATTGATTTGGTCTTAAATTTTAATGTTGCAGCAAAGCCAGCATCTATGGCATCACCTTGCTATGTTTTTCCGTGATGAGCTACTATCTTGGTCTTGGAGAAGGCCACTAGGAATGCCCATGGCCCCTTTGGCTGGAGGTGGTTCTATGAACCCCCATGACTTCAAACAGAAGGTCACCACTAATGTGGAACATGTTATTGGACGGATTAAGAGCATAGCCCCACAAAATTTCTCGGAGGAGGTTAGCCACTGAAACTGTTGCACTACAAATCCTCCTGTTGCGTTAGATGCCTTGCTAGATTTTCTATCTTCCTCTATATCTGAAGTCTGTCATTTCGGGGGCTTTTACTTTCTTTTCATTGGATCTAATGCTGCTACTTGTATTTCTATTTTCCTTGTAATTAGGAGGATAATCCTATGGATCCACCCCAACCAGTGCAGAGGGGCGTTACTGAGTTGGTTGAGGCGGCCTTGAATCCAAGAACCTTGTGCATGATGGATCCAACATGGCATCCCTGGTTTTAAGATCTAAATGATGAAAAAGCATATGCTAGCCTACATTTAAACTTCTATAAAAGTACCGTAATAAATATGTAAATGATGAGTAATTGTAAGGAAAACAGGTAGTTCTTCTGTATTTATATCATTTTTTAACTGTTAGCTGTACATATATAAGTATATATACTTGTAAACTACTTCAGAATTAATCAAGTCAGAATACTATTTTTCCCGATTGCCTTTTGCCCCGCATTTCCTTGTTCACTCTGGTTTCCTTCCGTCACATGGGATCAGGTGTCACTGCATCTTTTCCGCCCTAGCTTTCTCCTTTTCTCCGTCATGAGAATTCTTCATCCCACCTCTCAATCATCCTTTTCCACAGATCCTACTCAAACCCCTAGCAGCCCGTACTACGACATACCCTACAAATCTGGCTTTAATCTTAGTCTAAAGGTTCTTAGTGGCTCCAGTTAAATGCCCTGTACTTTTTTTGGCCAAAAGAAACAATTTTATTAATCTCAATAATCAGCATACAAGCACCAATAGCCGAAGGTTAAAAACACTAAAAAAATCCTACCATACAACCTAACTCACCCTCATAAACAGGAAAAAAAGAGAGAACAGAACAAACAAGAAAAAATTCCTGTGTTTACCACAACCAGAATATATCAGCCAATGCCTTTTATCCTGTGAGAAGAAAGAGGAATGGCCAACATAGGTAGTGCTGGTACCATCAACCAATCATCATGGTGCACTCATACATTATAGGATTGAATTGTTCGATAATCTTATTCACACCGTAAGGTTATATAGAATCGGGCCATTAATGAGATCCCGATGTTATGCTATACAAATAAGGAAATAATCAGAAACAATTATCCTAATTAATCTCCGATAATTTTGGATCTAAATTTTCTCCCTTAAGTTTTGGGACTCTACACTCCCCCTCAAGTTGGACTATAGATATCAATCATATTCAACTTGCCAGTGAAATACTCTAACTTGTCCTTGGGCAATCTATTAGTGAGAATATTTACATTATGTTCTCTAGAAGGTATATACTTTAAGTCAACTGTACCTCTATCAACATTTTCTCTTATAAAATGTCTATCTATCTCAACATATTTGGTTCTGTCATGTTGGATTAGATTATGTGTAATGTTGATTGCAACCATATTGTCACAATAGACTATTTTATCGACCCGTATAGGTGTGTCACTGGGTTTGTAGCCTATCATTCTTGTGTCATTGGGTCTGTGGCCTATCATCAACATATATTGTTAAGGAAGACATTTTTTACATCAAGTTGGTGCAAATCCCAATCCAAATTGACTGCAATGGACAAGAGAATTCTCATTGTATTTAACTTGGTTACTGGTGCAAATATTTTAGTGTAATCTTCCCCATACACTTGTGTGAAATCTTTTGCAACCAGTCTAGCTTTTTACTTCTTAAGACTTCTATTTGCTTTATATTTTGGAGTAAATACCCATTTACACCCAACTCCCACAAGGTAGGTCTACTACATCCTATGTCTCATTTCATTTGAGGGCCTCCATCTCTTCTATGACTACTTGCCTCCATTCAGGAGTAGCCATGGCCTCATCAATATCATTTGGTACCTTGACACTGTCAAGATAGGAGACAAATGCTGATATTTATAGGGAAGGGCCTTATAGGAGACAAACCTTTTAATTAGATGTTGAGTACATGATCTAGCCTTCTTTCTTACTGCAATGGGTAGATCAAGGTCAAAATTTTCTGATCCCACTGTTTCTCCTGGACATGCCTCCGGTTTTGAATCTTAGCAAGTGCTAATAACCTGTGGTTCATTACCTTTCTTATGTCGTCGTGTGTATATATTAGCCTATTTGTTTGTGTTTCCCCCTGAACCAGCCTTGTTTCCTTAGGCACATTATCCTGATTATCAGTTGGATTATTAAGATTATTAGAGCTATAAGGATTATCAGAATTATTAGGGTTATCAGAAGGGGTATTAGGAGTGGGCTTATTTGGGCTAGGTACATACTCAATAAAGGCCAGGTCATCCTTTGGTGGTGGTGACGTCTCATTTGTCTGGTATTCTCTCTCCCCCCCTGAATTACAGATAGGGAGTAAAAAGGTGTAGTTTCATGGAAGGTGACATCATTCGTAACATAGAGGCATTTGGAGATTGTCATAAAAATTGTAGCCTTTTGGGAGTTTGAGTATCCAATGAAGATACATCGAAGGGCTTTGGGGTTAAATTTGTTGGTGTGCTGAAGATGAACATAAGATTTGTAGCCAAACACCTTGAGAGGCAAAGTGTTTTTGTACTTCTCAAGACCTCCATCTGCTTTATATTTTGGAGTGAATACCCATTTACACCCAACTGGCTTCTTCCCTCGAGGTAGGTTTACTACATCCCATGTCTCATTTTGTTTGAGGGCCTCCATCTCCTCTATCATTGCTTGCTTCCATTCAGGAGTAGCTATGGCCTCATTAATATCATTTGGTACCCTGACACTGTCAAGATAGGACACAAATGCCCGATATTTATAGGGAAGGGTCTTATAGGATACAAACCTTTCAATGAGATGTTGAGTACATGATCTAGCCTTCAAATTGCAATTGGTAGATCACGGTCAGAAATTTCTGATCCCACTGTTTTTCCTGGACCTACCTCTAGTTTTGACTCTTGACAAGTACTAATAACTAGTGGTTTATTACCTTTCTTGTGTCGTCGTGTATATATATTAGCCTATTTGTTAGTGTTTCCCCCTGAATCAGCCTTACTTGTTTGCTTAGGCACATTATCTTGATTATTAGTTGTATTATCAGGATTATCATAGTTATAAGGATTATCAGAATTATTAGGGTCATTAGGAGGGGTATAAGGAGTGGGCTTATTTGGGCTAGGCACATACTCAATAAACGAGTTGGACAAACCCGTCCAGATTCGGGTGGGTAATGGGTAGCCCGTTTAGCATATGATATTAAAAAAAAAATCCATGCTATTGCAAAGTGCAAAACAATTTATCGCCGTACTTCAAGTCCCACATTATTGCTCTTTTGCATTTAACAAATACATAATAATCATATAACTATCTGCAATGTACCTTTTAATTTAAATTAAAACATCACATAATAACATTAACATTCATAATCAGAAATTTAGAATTGAAGTCACAACTAAAAAGAGTATTCAAACTTTGAATCTAAAGGAACAAAGCAGTTAACGAAAGCCAATCAATAAAAGCATTGGCATATATCTTTCCATAATCAGTCCTCTTAACAGGCATCATCCTTGCATTTCTATTGAATCTTCATCATCAATATCACCTTCAATTGGAATGGTTGAATTTGGAGTTGATAACTCTTGATCTATAAAACAAAGATAAATTATGTTCATTAATATGTGAGAATAAAAAGATCAAAGATGAAACAATATAAATTGAAATTGATTTAGAAATTACCAACAATATTTGTACTCTCATCAATATTTGTCAACATCCAAGTCATTCAATTTAGGGGGACTTGTACGTAGCCAATTTTGAGCACATATTGGTGCCTCGGCCATCTTTGAAGATAGAGAACTTTATCTAGTACTCAACCATCGGTACTAAAAGCAGATTTTGAAGACACTGTGGAGACCGGTACGGCCAACAAATCACGAGCAATGAGATGTCAAACTTTATATGTTGAAGCATTACCTTTCCACCTAGCAAGAAGGTCAAATTTTGGATCATTGTAACCAACTAATTTAGATCGAAGATATTCATCAACCTCAGAGACTTGCTCAGGCTTCTTACACACTGTGTTTGCAGCGGATAAAAACTTTTGGAAGGTAGGATCAATAGTGGACGAGGATATCTACTCAGTTTCAACCTCAAGAAATAACACATTATTCCTTTAAACATTAGCATCTACTTGCTCTTCCATTGGCTGAGATCCAGATGCATCATTAGATGTTTCACCTATTCCAATATTGATTGCGTACTCATCATATAGGTGATGCAAGACATTGATAACCTTCTTTAATTTGGCCTCACGCTTTGAGACATCTGGAAAAATCTTTTCAAAAGCAATTTCCACATATGTGACTTTGTATCTAGGGTCTAGTATCACAACTACAACCAACAATGGATTTATTCTTTCTATATCCCCCCCAGTACTTTTCATATTTTTATTGCAACCTAATGGTCATGTCAGTCAACAGAGAGAATGAAATAATTTCACTTGCATGAAGGCTTGTTTGGATTGCAACTATATATTGAAAGCATGTATTTGTAGTCACATAGTTAGAGCCAGAAAATTTTAAGGTCACTGAGTAGAACAACTTCAAGAAGACAAGAAACTCTTTTGCAACACCCCAATCACAAGCACTGGGAGGTTGAGCTACATCATCATCATAATAATACTCATCTTCGTCTTTGTCATCATCTAGGGCTTGGCTTGAATCAAGTCTAACCTTTTTTTTTAAAGTAGTTCTTGTAGATAAGATGATCCAACATATACCCTTGGCATATAATGAATGAAAGATTTCGGTTGACATGTAATTATGATGCAGCTATTATTTCCATTAGAGGCTATCCATATAAGGCAGCTAATTTATAAGTTGTAATAAAAGGTAATCGAAAAACTGGGAAGGAGGGAAACCGAAAGGAGAAAAGAATATCCGGTTATTTGAAATTATAGCCATAAAGGAAGTAGGACAACTTTATTAGATATTAAAGGGAAAGTTTCCTTATGCATGCAACACATATGAAAAGCCAAATAATCACGCAGACTAAGTAACAGAGACATGAGTAACCAAGACATTTGCAATGACAGAGAATGACAATTGAAACCCATGGGAAAGAATGAAAAAAATGCAAAAAGGGGCTGATGCAATAGAAGCCATGACTATATTATTTTAAGTGTACTGATGCAAGATGAAGGGAATTGATGAGTTAACGGATCATTAATGAGTATCCAGAAATATAATAAATCTAGAGAACTGCATCAGAGTGAAACGGCAATTTAATGTATAAATATATAAATATATAAATATATATATATATATATATATAAACAGAGTCCATGTATACCAAGTATTAGAAGAAGTTCAAACTTTCTTTTAAACCAACACAATGGATGTTTCATGTTATTTGTGTGTTTACCTTGTCCATGGTTTGCAACATATGAAGAAGTGGATTTTGTTATTGTCAAGTAGGTACATGATCTAATATGGAAATGATAGAGGGCTTGCCCTCTTGTATAACCACCTCAGCACATGACTTTCTCTCTCGCTCTCTCTCAACTCTCAATTGTACACCTCACTTTATTATTGTCATGTAGCAATAGGTTCCAATATTTAATATAGAACGGAATATAAACATAAAGGCAAACACTTAGAATGGGAAAGAATAGAGAAAGTAGGCAATAGAGTGAGAAATATGTAGGTTGGAAGGCACGGGGACATGTCTATACTGAACTTGCATGAGAATGAATAATAACAAAAAAGCATAGTAAAAGAGAAGTAGTCCAATGGCAAGGTGTAATGCAAAGGATGTACAGCACTTTCCTTGAGGTTCTCTACTGAACCCTTCTGTAAAACATTGTCTGGACAGGTTCGCATGGTTGAAGATGATTTAATGTACAGCACTTTCCTTGAGGTCTATGAAAATCATTGTGCTAGGAATGACCGTGAAGCAGATCTTCCAATAACCTATTTCAAGGAGCAGTTGAACCAGGCTATATCTGGGCAAATATCGCCTGAAGCTGTTGTTGATCTTAGGCTGCAGGCTTACAATGAAATAACAAAAACTCTTGTTACTGACAACATCTTTTCACAGTACATGTACAAGACTCTGCCAAGCGGCAATCATATGTGGGCTTTTAAAAAGCAATTTGCTATCCAGTTGGCACTTTCAAGTTTTATGTCTTTCATGCTCCAAATTGGTGGAAGGTCGCCAAATAAGATCTTGTTTGCAAAAAACACTGGAAAAATATTCCAAACTGATTTTCACCCTGCATATGATGCAAATGGACTGATAGAGTTTAATGAGCCAGTTCCGTTCAGGCTGACAAGGAACATGCAAGCATTTTTCTCCCACTTTGGGGTGGAAGGCCTTATTGTATCTTCAATGTGTGCTGCAGCACAGGCTGTTGTTTCTCCTAAGGTGAGAAATACAAGCTTGTACACGCACATGTCGTTTCATATTGAGGATTTAATCATAATTTTCATGTTCACGAATGTCAATTGATTTGGTCTTAAATTTTAATGTTGCAGCAAAGCCAGCATCTATGGCATCACCTTGCTATGTTTTTCCGTGATGAGCTACTATCTTGGTCTTGGAGAAGGCCACTAGGAATGCCCATGGCCCCTTTGGCTGGAGGTGGTTCTATGAACCCCCATGACTTCAAACAGAAGGTCACCACTAATGTGGAACATGTTATTGGACGGATTAAGAGCATAGCCCCACAAAATTTCTCGGAGGAGGTTAGCCACTGAAACTGTTGCACTACAAATCCTCCTGTTGCGTTAGATGCCTTGCTAGATTTTCTATCTTCCTCTATATCTGAAGTCTGTCATTTCGGGGGCTTTTACTTTCTTTTCATTGGATCTAATGCTGCTACTTGTATTTCTATTTTCCTTGTAATTAGGAGGATAATCCTATGGATCCACCCCAACCAGTGCAGAGGGGCGTTACTGAGTTGGTTGAGGCGGCCTTGAATCCAAGAACCTTGTGCATGATGGATCCAACATGGCATCCCTGGTTTTAAGATCTAAATGATGAAAAAGCATATGCTAGCCTACATTTAAACTTCTATAAAAGTACCGTAATAAATATGTAAATGATGAGTAATTGTAAGGAAAACAGGTAGTTCTTCTGTATTTATATCATTTTTTAACTGTTAGCTGTACATATATAAGTATATATACTTGTAAACTACTTCAGAATTAATCAAGTCAGAATACTATTTTTCCCGATTGCCTTTTGCCCCGCATTTCCTTGTTCACTCTGGTTTCCTTCCGTCACATGGGATCAGGTGTCACTGCATCTTTTCCGCCCTAGCTTTCTCCTTTTCTCCGTCATGAGAATTCTTCATCCCACCTCTCAATCATCCTTTTCCACAGATCCTACTCAAACCCCTAGCAGCCCGTACTACGACATACCCTACAAATCTGGCTTTAATCTTAGTCTAAAGGTTCTTAGTGGCTCCAGTTAAATGCCCTGTACTTTTTTTGGCCAAAAGAAACAATTTTATTAATCTCAATAATCAGCATACAAGCACCAATAGCCGAAGGTTAAAAACACTAAAAAAATCCTACCATACAACCTAACTCACCCTCATAAACAGGAAAAAAAGAGAGAACAGAACAAACAAGAAAAAATTCCTGTGTTTACCACAACCAGAATATATCAGCCAATGCCTTTTATCCTGTGAGAAGAAAGAGGAATGGCCAACATAGGTAGTGCTGGTACCATCAACCAATCATCATGGTGCACTCATACATTATAGGATTGAATTGTTCGATAATCTTATTCACACCGTAAGGTTATATAGAATCGGGCCATTAATGAGATCCCGATGTTATGCTATACAAATAAGGAAATAATCAGAAACAATTATCCTAATTAATCTCCGATAATTTTGGATCTAAATTTTCTCCCTTAAGTTTTGGGACTCTACACTCCCCCTCAAGTTGGACTATAGATATCAATCATATTCAACTTGCCAGTGAAATACTCTAACTTGTCCTTGGGCAATCTATTAGTGAGAATATTTACATTATGTTCTCTAGAAGGTATATACTTTAAGTCAACTGTACCTCTATCAACATTTTCTCTTATAAAATGTCTATCTATCTCAACATATTTGGTTCTGTCATGTTGGATTAGATTATGTGTAATGTTGATTGCAACCATATTGTCACAATAGACTATTTTATCGACCCGTATAGGTGTGTCACTGGGTTTGTAGCCTATCATTCTTGTGTCATTGGGTCTGTGGCCTATCATCAACATATATTGTTAAGGAAGACATTTTTTACATCAAGTTGGTGCAAATCCCAATCCAAATTGACTGCAATGGACAAGAGAATTCTCATTGTATTTAACTTGGTTACTGGTGCAAATATTTTAGTGTAATCTTCCCCATACACTTGTGTGAAATCTTTTGCAACCAGTCTAGCTTTTTACTTCTTAAGACTTCTATTTGCTTTATATTTTGGAGTAAATACCCATTTACACCCAACTCCCACAAGGTAGGTCTACTACATCCTATGTCTCATTTCATTTGAGGGCCTCCATCTCTTCTATGACTACTTGCCTCCATTCAGGAGTAGCCATGGCCTCATCAATATCATTTGGTACCTTGACACTGTCAAGATAGGAGACAAATGCTGATATTTATAGGGAAGGGCCTTATAGGAGACAAACCTTTTAATTAGATGTTGAGTACATGATCTAGCCTTCTTTCTTACTGCAATGGGTAGATCAAGGTCAAAATTTTCTGATCCCACTGTTTCTCCTGGACATGCCTCCGGTTTTGAATCTTAGCAAGTGCTAATAACCTGTGGTTCATTACCTTTCTTATGTCGTCGTGTGTATATATTAGCCTATTTGTTTGTGTTTCCCCCTGAACCAGCCTTGTTTCCTTAGGCACATTATCCTGATTATCAGTTGGATTATTAAGATTATTAGAGCTATAAGGATTATCAGAATTATTAGGGTTATCAGAAGGGGTATTAGGAGTGGGCTTATTTGGGCTAGGTACATACTCAATAAAGGCCAGGTCATCCTTTGGTGGTGGTGACGTCTCATTTGTCTGGTATTCTCTCTCCCCCCCTGAATTACAGATAGGGAGTAAAAAGGTGTAGTTTCATGGAAGGTGACATCATTCGTAACATAGAGGCATTTGGAGATTGTCATAAAAATTGTAGCCTTTTGGGAGTTTGAGTATCCAATGAAGATACATCGAAGGGCTTTGGGGTTAAATTTGTTGGTGTGCTGAAGATGAACATAAGATTTGTAGCCAAACACCTTGAGAGGCAAAGTGTTTTTGTACTTCTCAAGACCTCCATCTGCTTTATATTTTGGAGTGAATACCCATTTACACCCAACTGGCTTCTTCCCTCGAGGTAGGTTTACTACATCCCATGTCTCATTTTGTTTGAGGGCCTCCATCTCCTCTATCATTGCTTGCTTCCATTCAGGAGTAGCTATGGCCTCATTAATATCATTTGGTACCCTGACACTGTCAAGATAGGACACAAATGCCCGATATTTATAGGGAAGGGTCTTATAGGATACAAACCTTTCAATGAGATGTTGAGTACATGATCTAGCCTTCAAATTGCAATTGGTAGATCACGGTCAGAAATTTCTGATCCCACTGTTTTTCCTGGACCTACCTCTAGTTTTGACTCTTGACAAGTACTAATAACTAGTGGTTTATTACCTTTCTTGTGTCGTCGTGTATATATATTAGCCTATTTGTTAGTGTTTCCCCCTGAATCAGCCTTACTTGTTTGCTTAGGCACATTATCTTGATTATTAGTTGTATTATCAGGATTATCATAGTTATAAGGATTATCAGAATTATTAGGGTCATTAGGAGGGGTATAAGGAGTGGGCTTATTTGGGCTAGGCACATACTCAATAAACGAGTTGGACAAACCCGTCCAGATTCGGGTGGGTAATGGGTAGCCCGTTTAGCATATGATATTAAAAAAAAAATCCATGCTATTGCAAAGTGCAAAACAATTTATCGCCGTACTTCAAGTCCCACATTATTGCTCTTTTGCATTTAACAAATACATAATAATCATATAACTATCTGCAATGTACCTTTTAATTTAAATTAAAACATCACATAATAACATTAACATTCATAATCAGAAATTTAGAATTGAAGTCACAACTAAAAAGAGTATTCAAACTTTGAATCTAAAGGAACAAAGCAGTTAACGAAAGCCAATCAATAAAAGCATTGGCATATATCTTTCCATAATCAGTCCTCTTAACAGGCATCATCCTTGCATTTCTATTGAATCTTCATCATCAATATCACCTTCAATTGGAATGGTTGAATTTGGAGTTGATAACTCTTGATCTATAAAACAAAGATAAATTATGTTCATTAATATGTGAGAATAAAAAGATCAAAGATGAAACAATATAAATTGAAATTGATTTAGAAATTACCAACAATATTTGTACTCTCATCAATATTTGTCAACATCCAAGTCATTCAATTTAGGGGGACTTGTACGTAGCCAATTTTGAGCACATATTGGTGCCTCGGCCATCTTTGAAGATAGAGAACTTTATCTAGTACTCAACCATCGGTACTAAAAGCAGATTTTGAAGACACTGTGGAGACCGGTACGGCCAACAAATAACGAGCAATGAGATGTCAAACTTTATATGTTGAAGCATTACCTTTCCACCTAGCAAGAAGGTCAAATTTTGGATCATTGTAACCAACTAATTTAGATCGAAGATATTCATCAACCTCAGAGACTTGCTCAGGCTTCTTACACACTGTGTTTGCAGCGGATAAAAACTTTTGGAAGGTAGGATCAATAGTGGACGAGGATATCTACTCAGTTTCAACCTCAAGAAATAACACATTATTCCTTTAAACATTAGCATCTACTTGCTCTTCCATTGGCTGAGATCCAGATGCATCATTAGATGTTTCACCTATTCCAATATTGATTGCGTACTCATCATATAGGTGATGCAAGACATTGATAACCTTCTTTAATTTGGCCTCACGCTTTGAGACATCTGGAAAAATCTTTTCAAAAGCAATTTCCACATATGTGACTTTGTATCTAGGGTCTAGTATCACAACTACAACCAACAATGGATTTATTCTTTCTATATCCCCCCCAGTACTTTTCATATTTTTATTGCAACCTAATGGTCATGTCAGTCAACAGAGAGAATGAAATAATTTCACTTGCATGAAGGCTTGTTTGGATTGCAACTATATATTGAAAGCATGTATTTGTAGTCACATAGTTAGAGCCAGAAAATTTTAAGGTCACTGAGTAGAACAACTTCAAGAAGACAAGAAACTCTTTTGCAACACCCCAATCACAAGCACTGGGAGGTTGAGCTACATCATCATCATAATAATACTCATCTTCGTCTTTGTCATCATCTAGGGCTTGGCTTGAATCAAGTCTAACCTTTTTTTTTAAAGTAGTTCTTGTAGATAAGATGATCCAACATATACCCTTGGCATATAATGAATGAAAGATTTCGGTTGACATGTAATTATGATGCAGCTATTATTTCCATTAGAGGCTATCCATATAAGGCAGCTAATTTATAAGTTGTAATAAAAGGTAATCGAAAAACTGGGAAGGAGGGAAACCGAAAGGAGAAAAGAATATCCGGTTATTTGAAATTATAGCCATAAAGGAAGTAGGACAACTTTATTAGATATTAAAGGGAAAGTTTCCTTATGCATGCAACACATATGAAAAGTCAAATAATCACGCAGACTAAGTAACAGAGACATGAGTAACCAAGACATTTGCAATGACAGAGAATGACAATTGAAACCCATGGGAAAGAATGAAAAAAATGCAAAAAGGGGCTGATGCAATAGAAGCCATGACTATATTATTTTAAGTGTACTGATGCAAGATGAAGGGAATTGATGAGTTAACGGATCATTAATGAGTATCCAGAAATATAATAAATCTAGAGAACTGCATCAGAGTGAAACGGCAATTTAATGTATAAATATATAAATATATAAATATATATATATATATATATAAACAGAGTCCATGTATACCAAGTATTAGAAGAAGTTCAAACTTTCTTTTAAACCAACACAATGGATGTTTCATGTTATTTGTGTGTTTACCTTGTCCATGGTTTGCAACATATGAAGAAGTGGATTTTGTTATTGTCAAGTAGGTACATGATCTAATATGGAAATGATAGAGGGCTTGCCCTCTTGTATAACCACCTCAGCACATGACTTTCTCTCTCGCTCTCTCTCAACTCTCAATTGTACACCTCACTTTATTATTGTCATGTAGCAATAGGTTCCAATATTTAATATAGAACGGAATATAAACATAAAGGCAAACACTTAGAATGGGAAAGAATAGAGAAAGTAGGCAATAGAGTGAGAAATATGTAGGTTGGAAGGCACGGGGACATGTCTATACTGAACTTGCATGAGAATGAATAATAACAAAAAAGCATAGTAAAAGAGAAGTAGTCCAATGGCAAGGTGTAATGCAAAGGATGTCAATATGAAGGTAGAAAAATAAATATGTAGCAACAGAAAGGATGGACTAAGTAGGCATTAAGATAAAGTGAAAATTTTGTAGACTGAAAGTCAAGGGGACAGGCCTGTACTGAAATTGCATGAAAATTAATAAGGAAAAAGAACTACAGCTAAAGCAGATTGGTCATATTGAAAGTTAGGATACAACGATGACAAAACAAAGAACATGTTGTGACCTTGATATATGTGGTGGCTGCTGTCACAAATACAACCCCATTTGCAAAAATTGAAGTGGATATTCTAGTTACATCAATTAAAGTAGTTCCTATTTATAAGGGTAAAACATGAAGGATTGTTTACCGTAATTGTAACCCCCTGCCGTAATTATATCCGAAATACCCAATTAAAATGAAATAGAGACCAATAAGAAACGAAACTTATTTAAAATCTCATCTTCACAATAGGGTTTTCACAAATAACTTTCGAAATATAATTTACTTGGTCTCATATTCAATTTCAAATACAATTACATCACACGGAATATCACATTCATACAAATGTCAGAGTGTACAACAATAACTTCCCGGCAACTCCCGGGTTCATAACTTTACATAGAATTCATAGGGCACATTCGCCCTTTACAATTCCTCAAACGGGGATTACACAAATCTCATCTCCATACATAATCAAATATACATCTATATATACATATCCAAATCCAAATACGAATATCCAAATATACATCCCAACTATGATAACTAACTACCAAAATCTATAACCCGAAGTAGTCCTTATCGCCTTTGCCTGTTTGCTCCAACCTCGATCCACCTACCCTGTATAAAATGTTGGTAGGGGAGGGTGAGATTCTAGAGAATCTCAGTAGGAAGCAAATACCGATATGCATATAAGATAAGTGTTTAATACATGATATGCTTGCAATACATAATTCATGCTCACATAATGACATATCTACATGCTCAATGTTTCAACAACATACTCATGGCCATAGCATAACAAGAAACAGAGCTACAATCATTCATACATGTTTCACATAATCAAGCAAAGCAATAACATGCATCAATACACAAACACAAATATCAAAGCATGCAAGAAAGGTAAGTTCCCTATACTTAGTCTTTCCACGTAAGCTCCAGCACCGCTTACTCACGACGAGGTGAATATCGAACCACGTTCAGGGAGAACATCAACTCTATAATCAAAGTAAGGACATAGGGTTATTCTCTATTCTAAAACCTTACTTCCATATCACTTAAAGTTGGTTACCATTCATGACCTTTAGGTGGCTAATCAAAGCCCAAACATATGCCTAAAGGCTTGGGAAACACTTGACCAAAGATCACCTCTTAAAAATCCAAAATGCTGATTTTTGAGGGTTGCCCTCGGCCCACAAATCCACTGGCCACGGCCAAAAATTGCTCAGAAACATTTGGGCCGCGGCCCAGAATCCTTCTAGCCACGACTAAGAAAATCCTGTTTCTTGGCTGAACTTCCGAAAATCATAACTAATTCCACAAAAATCAAAACGAGGTGATTCCAAATCCAAATGAAATCTATTCAAGTCCTCTACACAGGAAAAATATTGGCCATTACTATAAATTACCACACAAATATAGAATTACACACATTTCATCACTACCCAAAACAGAGTCCATTTTCGACCTCAAATTTTGGACGGCTATAGCTCCCAGTTCCCAAAACTAAATGGCACAGATTATATGTCCATTTTGAAGCTTGGGATGTGAAATTTAAGACTGAAAAGTTTCATAATTTTCTGACATCATTTTCCCAGTCAAAACGTCCACACGAACAGACTGCTCAGACATAATTCATACTGGACAGAATTTCCAAACTTTGCACACAATGTATCCAATCCAATCCAAACCAATTCCAATGACTAAATACCACAACATGACACCATTTTCAACAAAAATCACCATCCAATTCCACCATTCACATTTCACACAAAAATACCATAAAATCAGGGCAAAATTCACAATTCACCATACTTAACCAAAAGTCACAAAACTTAGATCAAAAGGAATTGACCAATTGGTCGGTAACTTTACCGTTTTGCCCCTGATTATGGCAATTCCTCTTGAATCACCACCAAATACATTTTCTCATTCATTTACACCATATTATGTGCCCTACCTCTATTTTAAGTCAATTTAGAGGTTAATCCATAATTGAACTTAAATACAAGGTTTCGATACTGCTCACAACACATACGAATCACATTCGAATCCCAAATCACATCATATTCTCCAAAAGGGTTATTTATCACTAACCACATATACTTTTGGAGTCATTAACCCTTAATCACAATTTGGGATCTTGCTAAACCGAGGCTTAGCAATCCACTTATTTCAGGCTTATTCTCTAGCCTTGAATCTCAAAATTCGGGGTATTACAGTAAGAGCGCTGTCAAGTTCGGGTTCAACAGCGATGGCTACAACTCAGCAAAATTTTCATGTTGATATTGACTAAATCAGGGGTTTAATATTTATCATAGGAAAGGGGTTTGAGAACAGGGAAACCCACTTAATGTTTAAAACATGTATGCATATTTTTCATTTGAGCTGGAGCCATTTTTTAATTGTGGCAGTTTAAGTAGTTATGTTTTTTTGTGTGCTTTTTATTTATGAAGTAGGTGTATCTATCTATCTCTTGGGCTTGAAAAGTTGCTGGATTGTAATATTTATCCCAGTTGTAGTACTAATAATATAACCCATTTGCATTCACCAAAAAAAAAACCCATTTGCATATTACTATTTATTTATTAGGGTCCAGAAAATATTAACAGTACTATTAATCTTTCGAGAACATAAATAGTGCTAAAATTAAAAGTTTGATGAATATATACAACAGACTGAAATTAAAAGGGAAAGCCATAGAATAAAATTAGAAGCTACTAATTTGGACAGTTTTGGCTTAACCAAAATATCCCATCTGCCTTTAAATACTAGTTCACTTGTTGTTACTCATGGTCCCTGTTGTTACGTAGGATTATAGAGTAAACCCTTGCTGAAAAAAAGATCAGCATCGTTCATATTGTCGGTAGTAATGAAGGAAAAAAAAGATGATCAACATTTTGGAGGGATCTTTTTTTAATGATATGAAAAATTAATCCTGATTCTCATCACATGACCATTAATATTAAAATTTGTGTTGTATAAGAAAAACACAAAAATCAGAAATTAAAAAAATGGAGGGATAAGTCGGACGTTAAATTGTAAAAAGCATTGCCACATAAACCACAACTAATAAGACCAAGAGTTCTGCTGTATTGCTTTGATATTCACAACAAACACAATTTAATCACAAAAATTTAATTCACAAATTATGTAAACAATAATCAATTTTTCAATCAAAACATTTAAATAAGAAAATAAATCAAATTAAATGACTCCCCTTGCCTAGTTGCTAAACTCAAACAAATCTCCATTGCCAAGGATCAAAGCAACTGGCCAAAAACATCATTAAATACCCACACATACTGTAAAAATAAGCTCGCCGGAAAATGGGGGTCGGAAACTTCAAGGATTCACTGGAAAACGTAAAACTCCACTGGAGAATTTCAAACACAGCTGAACTCACAAAGAATTCCAGTGGATGATGATGTTGTGATGTTCTAGTCAGAAAATATGCTGGAACTATGAGGAAAAAGCCTTGTCGAAAAATGCAACTTCGACGAAAATGGGGTCCGGAAGTGTTAGAGAAAGAGGATGACGGTGAAGAACAACAGAGGTCAATGGCGGCTTGGTTCGGTGGTGATGGAAGGATGAAGATGTTGTAAAGTAAAGTTGAAGACCAAAGGAGTTCCTCAATTATGGCTCTTTTTTATTGATGGCTGCCGGCGATGGTGGTGGAATGAAACTGCAAAAGTCGTCGGAACATGCAGAAGACGGAGGTGTGATGATGTAGTGAGCTTCTTGTCTTCTTCCGGTTACTTGTCCGTGGTGCCTACTCTCTCAACTCTCAAGTTCTCTTCCAGACTCAGCATGCTACTCCTCCGACAATGGAACACATCGACTATGGTGGCTTGGTCCAACAGCATCGGAGTTGGGCAATATGGTGAAGATATGCAAGAGGTTCAATGGTGATACAGTGGTCTCTCATCTGCAATACTATCACTCTGTTCTGAGAGCTCACCGAAAGTGGTGGTGTGATTAGAGGAACAGAGGAAGGGGAAGAGTAGTGACGGTGGACCAACAAATCTGGAACACCTTAGGCTTAACAGGAAGATTCTGAAGGATTGAAATTGTTACGATGCAGCAGAGTAGGGATTTTTTTATTTGTCTGTGTCAAAGTATCAAAACCCCTACAAACATAATGTAGAGGAGGTGGATAATGAAGCCATATAAAGGAAATATACCATCAACGTTATTAGGACAAAAATGATGAAAGCTACCTCATGTTCTTCTCGATGAACCCAGAAACTCCATAGCTTGCGATGGAGAAGATGTTCAAATTGGTTTTTCAGTGGATCAAGATACTCCACCTAAAAAGTAGAAAACTATATCTAAATCCAAAAAAATGGAAGAACCTAGAAACAAAAATTGACTGAGCTAGACCCTATTGAAGATTACTTCACCTCTAACTCAGATATCTTCACACCATCTTGCACTTCCAACATTTTATATCACGTTCTGATGCTTGGGGGGAATGATTTTGAATTTTGAATATGAGGTGAGAGGTGTGGGAGAGTGGGACAGAGGGGATTAAGACAAATGAGAAGGAAAGGGCTTTATGGAAGGGAAAAGACGCATAGGCCGCGCGGGAGATTTGAATTTGAATTTCACTATTAATGCTCAATTTCCATGCTTGTTTAGAACGGCTTGCACCAAGCCCTAGACATGTGGAGATCAGCTTGTGAACAATGTTTTGTGTCTATAGCTGATAGATAAGCCGAGGGAGGGAGTGGCTTGGCGGAAGAGATTTATATGTTATATTGATGCTTTTGATTGATTGGCCATCTTTTGAATGATTTAAATATGCATGTTGAGATCGGAAGGAGATGCATGTGTGTAGATCATAAAATTAAAACCATGACTTGTACATGAAATAGGAATATGTTCATATGAGTTGTGTAGTCTTATTGAGTTTCATAAATCTTAATGCATAATTAATTGATTAAATTCATATAGAAATATATTGGATTAGCAAATAATTATAGAATTGCTTGACCTTAGAAGAGGCAAGTAATTAAATTAGGAAAACTCGACTATCAATCATGTGGAATAAATTGGGCTAAAATAGATAAGTGATTCAATCCGTAATTTGTTAAGTGAAATATGACCCATATGGCTTTTTCTCATAGTTGCTTTCATATTATTTGCACTCATATATAATCATTTTATTTTATTTTCTCAATCACCAACTAATTGATCGACTAAATATAATTAAAATTACCCATTTTTGTATTTAGTGATCAATCCTCGTGGGAACGATACTTTACTCACTATTGTATTACTTGATTATGACAGAGTACACTTGCACTCTTTCATAGATCATCTACACCCATAACATAGAATGAACTGCTAGGGCTAAGGCCTTAGCTGGAGTAAGAGCAGCATCATCAGAATTGTTCTGAAGCATATATTTGCGCCTTCCCTCTTCATTGCACATAATAGAGTAGTCCTCACGTACAGCAAGTAAGGGTTCTTGGCTGAGAATCCTTGCTCGAGTATCGTTGTAAATCACATTGAGACCAGACAACAACTCAAAGACTCTTTCCTCATCTTTCTCCTTATGATCTTTGGTAGCATCAATATGACAATTATGAGTTTTATTTTTCAAGGCTTCCAATTCTTGCTAAAGGGATGATTTTTCAAGATAGCAGTTATCGAGAACCATGTGATCTTGTCTCACACCACGCTGAGGCTTAAATCTAGCAACAGAATGAACAGAAACCTATAACTCAAAATCAATGGAAGTAACACACTTCATAACCCAAGTCACCCATGTATTACAAAAACCAATTCTTCTAATTACTCCTTCTAGAAAGTCCCATTCCACCCTATTATATGCCTTATTCTTGTCAATTTTCATAGCAAAGCAACTTCCTACTTTTTTGCGTTTTTTTATTGCTCAAATAATGGAAGGACTCATGAGTAATAATGACATTATCTTGTATTAATCTTCCAACAATAAAAGCCTTTTTATTTAGGGAAATTATTCTATTAATCAACCCCCTTAATTTCATTTCCAATATCTTTGGAATCTTATAAACCACATTACAAGGTCCAATAAGTCAGAAATGATTCATTGTTTTAGGCTTATCAATTTTTGGTATTAACACTATGCTAGTTTTATTAATATCATCAATGCCATTGCTAATCTGAAAAAAATCCATTACCATCTGACATACCTAATCCTTAACTTCCTCCCATAAAGTATGGTAGAATAGTGCTAAGAAGCCATCTGATTTAGGGGCCTTATGTGCACCAATTTGAAGTACTACATGCTTTATCTCCTCCTACGTAACAAGCCTTGTTAGAAGAGAGTTATCCTCATCAAGAATTACCAACTTTACATGAGATAGTGCCTGCTCCAAGTTCCCGCTAGTAGAAGAAGAAAACAATTTAGTCAAAAATTGCTTAAAATAATTAATTTCTTCAACACTATTCAACCATCGACCACTTTCTTCCTTTAGTCCTAGCACTTTTCTCCTTTTCCTTCTTTGAATGATAGAATTATGAAAAAAAATTTGTATTTCTATTACCATGCTTCAACCAGTTAATTCAAGACCTTTTCCACCTATAAACTTCCCCCTATCCCATGTTTCTTCAATTTTTTCCTTCAGGCTAGAGAAAAGAACAATGTCTTCATGTGCGAAGGCGCTTTTAGCCCAGTAGCCCCTTTCGATTCCTCCTTTTTTTTGGCCTTTTCTTTAGTCAAGACTCCTCCATAACATTTTGCAATTTGCTCTCTCAGGCCATCAATTATTTTCCTATTATTTGGGAACTCCACTCTTCTCCACCTTCTTAATACCCCACAGCAAGATCTTAATCTCATTACTAATTCTTTCACCTTGTCATCTCCTCCTCCTTCCACCATCCTCCAACCTCTTATTATGATTTCTTTATAGTTAATCCAATTAGCCTTAAACCTAAACCTCTTTGGTCCCTTAACATTTTCTAAACAACAATCAACAAGTAACATTTCAATTTTCTCTCTAACATTTTCATTACCTCACCTTTTATTATTCCATGTAAATTTTGAACCTTGAAATTCAAGATCAATTAGATTGCAATCTGCAACCATACATTGGAAGTTCAAAATCTTCCTTAGGACCCTTTGCTTTCCTCATTCCTTCTCTGACTGAGACATCACATCATTGACGTCTCCTACACATAACCAATAACCATTAATTCCTCTCATAAATTCCTTCAACCTTTCTCAAGCTAACCGTCTTTCTAACTCAACAGGCGAACCAAAAACCCAAGTAATGAATTAAGGCACTAAGAGAAAACTCCTTTTAATAATCATTCAGCCATAGTGCTAATCCTCCCAATAAACCCCTTAGCTCACAATAAGCTCCAGTTACCATTTCAAGTCTTCTTTTTACAGTTTCTGCCTTCTCCTTTTTCATTTTTGTTTCTATGAGGTATATGATTAAGGGTTTATATTGAGTACATAAATCCCTCAGTTTCTTTACTATCAAGGCTACCTCAAGACCTTGATAGTTCCAAGAAATTAACCTTATGGCTTGTTGGTGGCTACTTCAGCTTAACCACCTTCACCCTCAACATCTATCATGCTTTCAACCATCAATCTTCTTGCTTCATTTAAGAACTCACCTACATACTTTTGAGCTCCCATTATATTAGTAGGAATATGTACTAAACCTTCTCTCCTAACCATGCTATTTACCACTTTGCCTCCTCTCTTCACAAGTTTCTTTCTAATATACTTCCATTTTTCATCCTCCTTTAACTAAATAGCAAATTGAGAGATATCATGTCCATAATACACTGGCCAATCTCCAACTCTTCCTTTTGTTCACTTTTTCAACCAACAACTCACTAATGATGATGGTAACTGACTATTATAATGCTTTGTTGAAACTATGGCAATGAGAGGACTTATTTGAGGTGCATCCATGGAAAACGTCGAGGATGATTAGTTGTACAAGAAGATGGTGGAGGAAGGGAGAATACATGACTTTCTCCTAGGCATAAATGACACTTTCAAGGAGATAAGGGATGGGATTGAAACCCTTGCCACACCTATTTGATGTTGCTTGCTATGTACAATTCGAAGAAAGTAGAAAACTCTTGAATCAAAGTAGCCCAAGTCAAATTAGCTCTTGATGTGAGAGGCCCACAAGGTCAACGAAGGAATAACAAATAGTGTAACTATTACAAGAAGAAGGGTCATACCAAGGAAGAATATTGAAAACTACATGGAAAGCTATCCAATAGAAGGCATAACTTCCAACAGAGTCACCTCCCCATAACTGAACATAAGGTAGAAGACAGTGATCACCTCAGCCAAGAAGAATTGCATGTTCTTCACAAGATACTTAAAGTGTCAATTTAGTGCAATCAAGTAATTCTCAATGTCATGTTAACTAGTGACGATACATGGATTGATGAGTCTGGAGCTATAGATCACATGGCCGGTAATAAAACTTTGTTTACAACTTTAAAGTTGTGTCATGAAAACCTCATAGTCAAAGTAGCTAATGTCATATTTACAAAAGTTGAGCGAATTGGCACAGTTTCTCTATCTAACTACTGAGAACACATAATGTTCTGTTTGTACATGCACTCACTTGCAATCTAATATCTGTGCGAAAATTGACTAAAGGGCATATATGTCGGGTAAATTTTTATGATGATTTATGTATTTTTCAGGATTTAAACTCAAGGAGGACGATTGAGACTTCTAGAGAATGGGATGGACTTTTCTACCTTAAAGGGTAGGACTTGAAAAATAAGGATGCTTGGTCTGCAAGAAAGGCACTAGTTAGCTTAAATTCTAAAAAAAAAGATGTATTTTTGTGGCATTATCATGCATGTGTTTACAAGTTTATTCAATAAAAATTATGTTCCTTTTCATTGTGAAACTTAATTGCCAACTTATAAAGCAAGCACGATCTTTATACCTTAGACAGTCCCACACACCCTCTATACCATTTAAACTAATCCATAGTGACATTTGGGGTCCTGTGAGAATAAAAATTCTAACTAATGCCAGATGGTTCGTTAGTTAATTAGATGATATTTTTTGGTAGAAAGTTAATTAGATGATCACACTAGAACCATATGGGTTTACTTAATGGAAAAAAAATTCTGATGTAACCAAAGTGTTCCAAAACTTCTATACCTTTGAGAAAAATTAATTCCAAACTTCTATTAAGGTACTATAAAGTGATAATGCCAAGGAATATATAAGTTGAACCTTTAAGGAGTTTCTTGATCAATAAGGAATTCATCACTAAAATTCCTACCCCTACACCCCACAACAAAATGGAGTTGCTAAGCAAAAAACTGCCACCTATTGGAAGTTACTCGCACCTTGTTGATGGAACAAAATGTGCCGACAGTCTTCTAGGGTGATGCAGTCCTAACTTTTGATTTTTTGATCAATTGAATACCTTCCAAAATTCTCAATTATGCTACAAATGTTTGGCTCCATATTTCAAATTTTTGAAATTAATTAGTAGTGGTTGGCCAATTGCTGCAAAAGTTGGTGCCAAATTTTCAAATTTCATTTCCCTCCACACCTACATTTTGGCAAAACAATACACCTACATTTTGGCACCACATTTGTAGCTATTATCAAACCGTCATAAAAGTAATTTTTTTTAAAAAAATTTAATCCCCCAAATTTACACACGTAGCGGTTTCAAAGAGCTACTACAAAATCATTTTCAACAATGTATTTTTTTAACGGTTTGCTTAATCGCTACTACTGGCATTTGTAGCTGTTAAAACCACTACAAATTCCCTATTTTAACCATGAAAAAATAGTGAATTTTTTTGTAGTGCCTTTCCCAATCATCCCATTTTCAATCCATTACCCCAAAAGGTGTTTGGTTTGTTGTCTTTTTCCACAAAGGTAATGGAAGCAAATTTGATGCTAGAGCTAAAAAGTGTGTATTCTTTGGCTATTCCACTGCCCAAAAAGGGTAAAAATGTTATTGTCCTACCTCCAAGAAACTTATCATTTCCAAAGATATTGTTTTCTATAAAGAGGATGCTTTCTATCCCAAATTACCCATTCAGGGTGAGCACTCAGATATTGAATGGCTAGCACGAACCTACTCTCAAACTACCTAAACCCACTCTTATAGCCAACCTTAAACCTAACCAACCTGAGCCCTATTCCATCTCAACTTGAACATGAACTTGTTCCACTTCAACCTGAACATGATCCTTCACCTAACTTATTGGAAACAGATGTTGACATTAATTCAAGGGTAGATGTAGAAGCAAGGCCAGAAGAAGAGCCTAGACAACAATCTCAGCAAGAAGAGGTGGACAATGGGAGAAATTCTCTCATGTTTGATCGAACGACCATGACTCCAATACTGAATTAGTTCCTAAAGAGTTGGGCTGGCCTATTCCTCTTAGAAAAGGGGTGAGATCTTGTACTCAACATCCAATTTCATGTTTGTCTCATATGGTAACCTATCTGCAAAGATGCAAAACTTTGTTGTAAACAATACAGGAATGAAAGTCCTATGCCTTCCAATAAGCTATGACTAATCCGAATTGGAAGCAAGCTATAAAAGATGAGTTGAGGGTGCTCGAGGAAAATAAAACTTGGGATTACATAGTTCTTCCCAACAGAAAGACACCAGTATGATGCAAGTGGATTTTCACTATGAAGTTCAATCCAGATGGAAGTATCAACAAGTACAAGGGGAGGCTGGTTGGAAAAGGGTATACTCAAACATATGGGATTGATTATCAGAAAACCTTTGCTCCGGTAGCCAAATTCAATACTACCCAAGTGTTATTGTCAATTACAGCCAAATTGGATTGGTCTCTACAACAACTGGATGTGAAAAATAACAGCACCACATGACTTTACATAGTCGTACGTCGACCAATATTGGTATTGCCATATGGAGAGAAGCGCTTTTCCAGCTCAGCAAACATAATTTGTCACCTTTGTATAAGTTGGTCAAAATGAGCATTCAACAGTCAACATGTAAGTCTAGTTTTAAATGGAGGTCTTATTGTACTGTTTGTAATACTTTTAGGGTGACATTACTCCAAAAGAACTTTTAGATACCAATTTCTCAGACTCAAATACTTCTAGGGTAAAATTGCCCAATAACCCTTGTTTTATTGTTTTCTAGAATAAGTCAATCAATGGTCCTTTAAAATGTTAAAGCCCAAATTTTACTATGTGATCAAATAGCTATTAGGCTAGACACGTGATCTAATTAGCAGCTAAAGTATGTCATTAATGAAAAAAATAAATGAAAAAATTTACTTTTTAATAATAATAGTCCACAATTCTGAACTATTTAGATTAAATTTTAATAATTTAAATTTATTTATATACCTTTTAAGTAAAATAATAATAATAATATTTATCTTTATAAAATATTAAATATGGACTCTTAAAATTTGTTCCAATGGTAGTGGAAGGAGGATAGAGGAGAGGTAAAGAAGGGGAAGGGTAAACGAGCTTCCTAATCCCAAATAAGACTCCTTTATTCAATATGCCTTTTCAAGTTTCTTATCACATACACTTTGTTATTATTCAAGATGTTATTAGATTATATATACAATCTCTGATCATAATTTTCACAACTATTATCTTACATTAAAGATCAGAGATAGTTTTTATAGAAAGTTAAAAGTTTTTTGTCACGAAAAATAAAGAGAAATGTTTTTTATTATATTAACTTATTCCCTCATTTCTTATATATATATATAGTATAGTGCTATAGGCGATAATAATATCTATGCATCATCGCATCCAGCAAATAACATTCAAAAATAAATAATCTCAACTTATCACATTGAACTTGAAGTGATACACTACACAAATGTAAAACTCAGAATAACGTTTCCCCCCCTTTCTGGTCAAAAAACTCAGGGCAACGTTAGAATTAATATAAATATATCTTACAAATATACGCAGTTGAATGTAGAGGAGAAAACCAACGCCTTTAAAGATTGAATACGTAAACAAGGAACTTAGTTGTGGGGTCTCATAATTTACAACGTTTTATTCTCTGGAGTGACACATAGTAAAAAAAAATTAATTAAAAGATTTAATTCGTAAAAGGGACTCAGTCATCGGGTCGCATAATTTACGTTATAATATTCTCTCGACTGACCCATAGTCATCGATACAAGATTGGTTACATAGACAAGGGACCTCGCCCTTCAATAAACATCATGCCAAAATAATAATTCGTTGTCAAGTTGTCCTACAAGAAGAATTATGTCAACTTTATCAAGGGTACTTGATGTAAATGATAGACCAATTAAATCATAAAGTAGGTGGACTAGTGTTTGAATCCCACCTTCTTACCAAAGACTTTTGGGAGAGGTATCATAGTCGTAAAGCCTTGATCCAAATTAGTTGATTACTCGATATTAGGTAATAGGATCCAGAAAGAGTGGCGGATACCGAGTGGCCCAAAGGATTATTTAAAAAAAAAAAGAATTGTGTCAACTGTTTGAATTCATGCTTTAATTTTGACAAAACATGGATTTCAAATAAAATGACGAAGAAAGCTGACATGATATCGATGACTTTAATTTAAAAGGCTACATCGTGCAGTGGAGAATTCGTGCATCAATTGTGAAAGAATTCAAGAAATATTGTGAATACATTTGTATTCATAACTGGTCAATAAGATGAATTACTTCATTATATCATAGGCCTTAAAACTCAGACAGTAAGAAGTATAATCTCTTTAATTATATGTAAACTCATAGATTATAGTATTATTGATCAACTTAATTATTGGTTAGAAATTGTAATTCTAGCTAAACACTTTAAACAGCTCACTTCTAAAGCCATCAGATGATGAATATTAAAACATTATATCTGCGGTGTCAAAAGAGAAAAAAGAAAAAATTGGTTGTCTAAACATTACCAAAAGTAGTTTGAGCGACCTCTGATTTATTAATCATAATATGATATTTTTTAAAAATTCAAATAAAATATAAATTTTAAAATGATGACAATTTTGCCGACGTTCTATATCAACTACATGTAAGACTTTAGCATCATAGAAAAACAATTATATATATATATATATATATATATATATATATATATATATATATATTGTTGACAAATATTAAGTAGAGTGACGCTTATTAAACTCTATATTATATAATGACTCTGTATTAAATGAGCATGAATTGAGACCAGCCGCTACTTGGTAGCGAGCTACCATAATGGATGAACAGTTTTAGTTTTACATCATCAATTTAATTATAGTAATAATTAAAGTTAAATTAAATCATCAAAACATCCACATATAATATAGTAAAATTCATATGTTAAAAAAAATAGTATACTATATATACATAAGTTATAAATAGCATGCTTAATTTCATGTCAAATACATTTTAGGTATTTTTTTGGAATGAAAGTCAAAATGATATTAGCAAACGATAAGTTTATTCGTAATATGAACATAAATTATTATTATTAGTAGCAGGAGGAGGAGGAGGAGGAGCAGCAGCAGTAGCTAAAAAGGGAGGGAAGCTAAATTAAAGAAGAAGAAATGTTAGAAAAAAGTGAGGGCATGATTCTTAAATCTTGTCAAATGACCGACTGATGATGATGAAAAGATGCCAGATTAAAGCTCATCTTCTTGTTGATGCAAATGACTTATAAGGAATCTTGAGTAGTGACATGAGTGCCCTCTCGATCTGTAGATAATCCAATAGAGAGCGTCACTTGAATAAGCGCACAAGAAATAACTAGAAGAATAATCTTCTTTTTTCTAGTATACATGCAATATTGGTTCTCCTAAGTTACAAATGATGACATGACATCGCATTTTCCTACAAACTTTACACTTCTAGGTCAATTTGGATCAATCTTTCTGTAAAGAGGTCATCATCAGTGGATCACTTGGTCTGCATGATATAAGCATTGCCTCCATCCTCTCACTAGAGAAAGCTATAGCCGAAAAAGTAAAAATGTGAAGAATCTCTCTAATGACATGATGTGGAGTATGAATGATACTTTTATGAACAACAATGTTTCTCTTATGCCAAATCACATTAAGTAGGATAGTTATTCCTTGTATAGTGGAGACCATCCGATCAAGTGAAGTGCAGAATTGTTGTCAACCAAGTCGAGAAGTCAGAGAAAGAATGCCCTTGGAGCTTGATTGAAAAATAGCCAACCCAAACTGCCCTAACATGTGGACACGAGATAAATATGTGCTCAAGAGGCTTATCCTCATCACAACCAAATGGACAAGCAACAAAAGAATTGATCAGATGATGTGCTCTAATTAAGAACATCTGCATATGGTAGTTCTTGGTGTAGTAATTTCTGCACAAAGAGTAGGCATTTAAACGGCAAAGAAATAGATAATTAGAAGTGTCAAAAGAATCTATTGGACCAGCAGCATAAATAGCATTTTGTGGAAGAAACTTGTAAACATCCCTGACCGAATAAGAACCTGTCGAGTTACCCTTCCAAGAGAAAGGAAATATTGCCTAGTGTAGAAGGATAATGGAATTTTTAATTAGAATATTCTCAACGACATGGGAAGGATATATATCTTGGATAAGGGGTAAGTTCCAACGAATGAGATTCAAACAGAAAGAATTATGCAATATAACGTCTGCTACTCTAGTTAAGACTATTGATGAAGTTGAGCCTACTTGCATGGGCTATCATAGATGGTGGTTTAGAAGAATATCTGATCTTAATCCTACATTCCATTCCAAGTGATGAGTGATTGCTTCTGCATTTTCCAATAGTCCTTTTCCAAATCCAGGATAATTTATATGGTTTCTTTACAATAGAAGGTAGATAAATCAATGTACTTCAACTTGAGAGTTTGTGCCAGAAGAGGAATTTTTGAATTAAGGATTCTCCAAACTTGCTCAGCCAAAAGAGCCTTATTTACCAAATTTGTTAATCTAACTCCAAGGCCACCCTTATCAAGTGGGAGGAACACGATATCTTTCTTAAGTAAATGAGTTGATTTCTATTCACCTATCATGCTCAAGAAAAAATCTATACATCTACTGTCTATATGATCACAAATATACTAAGGAAGTTTAATGCAAGGCAAAATATGTATATTAGTTGTAGACATAACAGATCAATTTAACAAGGGATTTATTTCTGCCTCAATGACTTGGTTAACTTAGCTTTCTAGGCTTAATTGCCGAAGAGAAAAGGTATAGATGGACACTTACATTATTATATATATAGATCAGGAGTGTGATTGATTTTAGTCACAAAGCCTAGAAAATCTTGATCCATCCAAATTGCATGGATACTCGATATGGGAAGTACTACTCTATTATAATATAGAGATAAGACCAAGTAGCTTAGAAACTCTCACATTAAAGAGTCTAGGACTGATCACAATGTTGAACTTCATAGCTTTTAACTTGGTGCCACATGCTCAATAGAAAAATAGGAGAGGAACCTTTAGTCAAAGCAATATAGGGTTTCCAAAAAAAACATAACTTCACAAAAACAATTCAATATATCATCTGAACTAGTTTATTTACAGGGCTTGTTCGTGTAAGACTCTTGATATATCTGAACTAGTTTATTCACAGAGCTTATTCTCATCGATAAAACTAAACTAGTTTATTCATCACATCTCTATTGAACATTTTGAATTAACTTCTAGAGATATGGATACTTCCAAAAAGGGAGATGTATTTTCTTAGGGATCATATCTCTAGAAGTTACATGTAAAGAGATCAATAAAGTAGGAATCTTTAGTCAAAGCATTGGTTGATAACTTCCTGTAATAAGAAATGAACCTTCAATTAGAGCAATAATAGGTTTTCTAAAAAAACATAACTTCACAAAATAAAGTTAATATCACCTTGAATGCTTTATCGTGTCATGACTTCACAAAGGCACCTCAATCGAATAAGGAGAACAAAGCACCAAAGCAATGCAACTTAGCTAGGGCTCACGAATGACGAAATGCGAGTTAGGGCAAGTGAAAACAATTCGCTTGGTAGTCTCTGAGACAAGTGTGAAGGTATTGATTAGCATGGCTATTACTAAGAAGTAAGTTGAAGGCTTTTTATGGTAGGGCTAGAATGAAACAACTCTCAACGACCGAAAAAGACAACATGGGTAGTAGGGTTACAATGTTAGTGGGCTTTGTTCAAACAGACTAAGTGTCAAGTGTATTCTTTTTCAGACGCTTAAATAAAAGAGGAAGGGTACGTTTTTTAGGTTGTCATGCCTAAGACTTTACATAATGGTTGTATCGATAAAAAATTTATTTATTTATGATTATATTTATTACGGTTCTTTGTTAAGAACCATGAGTTATGTCATTGTCTTAACATATGCATATATCACAATTATTAGTTAATAACCATGAGGTATGTTGTTCTGAGTTGCCAAATTTGTTGGTTAGCTAGTGCCCAGATAATTATATTTTTTTTATTTTATAAAAATAAAACAAAAAAATATCACCTATGATCTGGTGACTAGTTGCTTGATAGATGATCTGAAGTCTGCTGCAAATTTAGGAAATTTTGTTTTCTTTAATTTGAATGAATCAAAAGTTCCGTAAATTCTCATAAAAACACATATTAGCACACTATTTTGTTGGAAGTTGAAGAGGAAGAGTCGCGCATAGTTGTGGGTAATGAAAGGATACTTGATTCTCTCGTGCTGATCATCAAAAAATGAAGAAGCACATAGTATTCTCGCCATGAGCATGGGGAAGGGGAAATGTTGGAACCATTTAGTTGACGATTATTTAAGAGAAACCATTATATTGTTTTATTGATATGAAGTTGGAAGACAAATCATTTGTTTATTCATCTAATGTTTCATGACGGTTTTATTATAAGAACTATCTATCTTGTGAGACAATATATGATGGTTATAAAGTACAACCGTTATGTATTTGCATGGTAATCTAATAAGTGATGGTTGTTACTTAATAACCGTACACTACTATAAAAGAGGGATTTAAGGGCGCCCCCTTTTTTGATGCCTTTTTGAAGAAGCGCCATAGATAATATCTTTTTCTTTTTTAAAAAAAAGTTTAGAAGCTATGGCGCTTCCTAATATAAGGGTAAAAGGTTAGTATTAGGCTTGTGCGGCACTTTCTTAAACAAGCACCACACAAAACATTTATTTATTTTAAAAAAATGAAAGTCAAAGCTACAACGCTTTTTAGAAATGCGCCGTAGCTGGAATAATTTTATAGCATTTTTTTATTTGAACAAATCCTTATCTAGAGCTTAAAAATAAAGTGCCGGATGAGGGTGGGAGTAAGTCAAAAAAATTAAATGAAGCTGACATTTATTAAGCATTAATTATCCTCTATATTCATCTTATTTAAAAAAAAGTAGTATCTTAAAACAATGTTTTCGATGTTTTCGTCTTGTTTTCAAAAAAAAAAAGTTTATCAAATAATAATAATAATAATAATAATAATAATAATAATAATAATAATAATAATAATAATAATAATAATAATAATAATAATAATAATAATAATAATAATAATAGCACCTTCATGGCAAGCGCTGGTCAAGGGGCTTTCTACGAAAGTGCAAGCCAAGGGCTAAGTGTCTTAGCTGGCGCTGGCATGATAAGTGCCAGTTAAGGCCACATATATTCAAACTTGAATATAATTGGCACCATATGGGTGCCTTGAATATTTAAGGCACCCACGTGGTGCCTTGGGCACCACATAGTGCCTTGAAATATATAAGTTATATGTGGTGCCATGAATATATTTAAGGTTACTTTTGTACCTGGTGTTTGCTTCTTCTTCTTTCTAAATTAGGAAGCTACGATGGTTTGACAAAAAGCACCATAGCTTCTATACAAGGTGCTACTTAATTTTCACCCCCCGTCATTTTCATATTCATCTTCCCGCGTTCCCCCTTACTCTCCCATTTTCCAGAACTTCATTACAGTACAAAGTTTCCTCTCCCATGTGTTTTTTTGCTTGTCTTAGCCTCCTTTAGAATCTCCCTAGTGTGTAAGTGTTTCTTTTTTTCTCAACATTTGGTTCACATTTTATTTTTTAGTTAAAATCTGTCATGAATCTTATATATATGCTCATAATTTTTTTTAGGTATTTATTTCAAGTGACAACTCTGTCTTCGTGAACTTCCTATACATTGTAAGTTTTTAAATTTTTGAGCTTATAAATATAATAATACTTAGTTTAATTCATTCTGTGTATGATTTTTATGTAATATTATGAAGATCAACGTTGTGCCTAATTGACTAACCAACAAGTGGATGAAATCATTGAGGAATAGTGTGAATATATGGTTAGGCAATTAGTTAATATCTATGTATATACGTTAGGTTGTTTCTTTGCCTATTCTCATATTGTTTATTCTCTTAAAATTAGTTTTACAATTACATTAATTGTAATTACATATATCTAATACTAATTTTATGAATTAATTATGTGTAATTTCATTCTGATTTGGTTTACTTTTTTCTTATTCGCATTGTAAATTGCTATGGATTTTAATTGGTTGGGTTCAAGAAAACAATTACATAGAATAATAAAAAAAATTATTACCCCCTACGGCTCTTCTCCCCAGAAGCGCCATAGGAGACCCTCCCTTCCTACAGCACTTCTCCACAGAAGCACTGTAAGAGGGATTTAAAAAAAAAAATAACACAAGCTGTGGTGCTTTCAAAAATTCAAGAAGCGCTGTAGCTTACTTTTACGGCTCTGGAATCTATGGCGCTTGGGAAGTGCCATAGTATTCATAAAAATAAGCACCGTTTATTATATTTTTTCGTAGTAGTGGCAATGTATATACATTTTTTTTAAAATTTTTGTGGTTGATTATGAAACCACCATTTTTTAAAAAAAAGATAAAGTAAAAAGACAAACTAAAAATTAAAAGTTACGGAGATGTTTTAAGAATATGATATATCATCAGATTCTTTGTCCACCTTCTCATTCAAAGAGTGAATGAGAGAGGTAAGTTCCTTCAAGCACTGGTCCATGTATCCTTGTTCTTGCATGTAAACCTGGACCATATGATAGAGCTCATAGTTTGTGTAGATGAGACCTTTCAATGTTTGTTGGTGAAGGGAGTTTATCTTTCAGTTTTTTGCTAGATGATGAATTAGAAGTTTTTTTTACGTTTGTCCATGATGTTTTGTTGAAATAGAAATGGAAGCAAAGAAGTGAAGTTCATTTTCCGAACATTTATATATAGAGGGTTTCATGGATTATTGAGCCGTCGCGTCTTTTAGTATTAAAAATCATTATATTTTATAAATGGTGACGGTTAATTCTTAATAACCATTATGTATTTGACAATTTTTTTAATTTATTATTAACTTAATATTTATTAACTTAGAAACGTTATTTATTTATATACTCTTATATTAAGTGATGGATTTTACTTAATAATCGTTATGTATTTGTATTGAGGATCCTAACCACAAAGCCCCCTTCGCCCAAGCTGACCCCTCCGTCAATCCATCTATTGCACTGAATGACGAGATGTCACAAGAGATAAGAGCACTGGGGAAGGATTTTGTTATCATGAAAGAAGTCCAGAAAGCAAATTAAGAGAGAGGGGAGGAAACTTACTATGATCATGGAATAAGAAAGGACAAATTGTGAAATCTAACAAATTCATATAGCTATCTCAATTGGGTGGATAGCCGAAAGCAACATGCCAATACTTTGCCACACAGAAGTCATATTAGCTTTTGACAAATAGAATTTTAAAAGTATTGTAAATGGACTTTTGGTTTCCGGAAAGTGAAATAGCAAACATGGCGAGTTTCAAAATGAAGGTAAAAAAAGTCTCAAAATGGAATATGCTTAATTAATAATATAAAAAGGTAAGAATAAATTAATAATTCACCGCACACGAAGTAGATCAATATTTTTTAAATTTTACTGATCTATGTAATATTGACTACCTTTCGCATACAGCATCAGCTCGATACCAAGGGACAAAATAATAATCATAAATTTATATCAGATGGCAGTCGATTTTTAAGGTCAAGTGTTAAATATTTTATTATTGATGATTTCATAGTTTATATTATATATAGATATTATCTTATCATTGAGTTAAATAAAATATCTCCTGATTGTGGCCCACACTTGATGTAGATAGATATTTGGTTTAGAGTTACTCTCTTGGCTGGTAAGCTATTACAAGCCTTGATGGGAAGTTATAAATAACATAGGCTAGATTTTAGAGTAATAATGTTGAAATACATTTACTTACTCTTTGAGGGTTCTCTAACGGGTGACAGCTATTTCCAAACCATCACTGTGCCTCATATTTCCGTTAGAAAAAACCCTAACATATTCTTTCTACTCTCTTTTAATTACAAACTCTTTTTTGTTCTATACAGTTTTCAGACTGTGAAACACTACACGCAGAATCGTTATGGTTGGAGGTATTTTATTAGGTCTTTTACTGTTACTCTTTCTTATTGAATTATGTAATATATTTGAGGTCATTATTATTAAATTATTCCAACATAAAGACTATATTATTAGATTATTCCAACATAAAGACTATAAAGACTATGAGTAAGGCTGCTAATCCACGCAAAAGAATTAGGTGGATTATCTACCCCGGCCACTCTTTTCCCATTCTATAAATTTGGCAAGTTCCATTGCTTCACAAATTCAACTTAAGGAAACACCCTCTGAGGCCCGCGTGTATCAAATATAGAGATTAATCTTGTTCCTCTATCTCTCTATCTATGGCTTCCAGGACTACGACACTCACAGAGATAGCCGCAGAGAAGTCTCTCAGATCTGGCTTCATTCGGGACGAAGATGAGCGTCCGAAAGTTGCTTACGACCAACTGAGCGACGAAATTCCCGTGATTTCTCTGACAGGGATAGATGAGGTTGACGGCCGTCGAGCTGCCATATGTAAGCAGATTGAGAAGGCCTGTGAAGAATGGGGTATTTTCCAAGTTGTTGATCATGGCGTTGACACCGAACTCGTGTCTGAAATGACTCGTCTCGCAGCAGAGTTCTTTGCCTTGCCCCCAGAAGAGAAGCTTCGCTATGACATGTCCGGGGGCAAAAAAGGCGGCTTCATAGTTTCCAGTCACCTTAAGGTAATGATCATGATTTCTGATACGCTTTAATTTTATATATTAATTTTGCTATTCGTTGTTAAGTTAGGTTAGGTAGTAGGCAGGGATGACATAGAGTTAAGTTATGCGATTGATAATTAATGAGGGAGCATGCATGTAGGGAGAGACAGTGCAAGACTGGAGAGAGGTGTTTATTTATTTTTCATATCCGAAGAGAAGCAGAGACTATTCAAGGTGGCCGGAAGGATGGAGAAGGGTGACAGAGGAATACAGCGAGAAGCTGATGGGCCTGGCAAGCAAGCTGCTGGAGGTGTTGTCAGAAGCATTGGGACTAGAGAAGGAGGATCTGACAAAGGCATGCAGGGAAATGGAGCAGAAGCTAGTGGTCAATTTCTACCCAAAATGCCCCCAGCCTGATCTCACGCTTGGAATCAAACGCCACACCGATGCAGGTACCATCACCCTCTTACTTCAAGACCTCGTCGGTGGCCTTCAGGCTACCAGGGATAATGGCAACACCTGGATCACTGTTAAGCCTGTGCCGGGAGCCTTCGTCGTCAACCTCGGCGATCATGTCCATGTGAGTACCAATCTATCTCTTTCTTTTGTAAATTTTATGTAAATAATAACCCATTAATCCAAAAAAAACTTGATCAAATAAAAGCAATGACTAATAGGCAAGGTTATTTGGTCTTAGTGATAGAATAGTTAGATCACAAAGGGGTGAACTAATAAGTTCGAATCCCACCTTGTTTAAAAGATATTTGGGAAGAGACATTCTGATTACAAATCCTGAATCCATATTAGTTGGGCCGCTGGGCACCGGATGGTGCAAAGGGTTATTGAAAAAACCAATGACTAATTATTATCTGGACATTATTATAAAATGTTGCTTTTAATATTTATACATTTATATATGTTGGTTTAAGAGGGAAAAATAAATTCCCTTGACGTAATTTTGGAAGATTCGTTTTAAACCGATGCCATAGAAACTCAATTTTCTAACTTGCTTTTATTACTAAAAACTTGTGTAAAATTTTTAAGGAACTAGAATAAAATAATTATAACACTTTCTACATCAATTTCATAAAAACCTACGTTTGGAAATATGAATAATAAACTTGCTAGAGTGAACCATATGAGTTTTCTTTAAATTTTGTTAATATATATGTTTCATTTATTTTAAATTCAATACAAACTTGACTTCAGTTTTATAAAAATATCATAAACCTCGTCAGTTTTATTCTGAATCGTCATAAACTACCATGTCTACTGTCAAGAAATAAGAAATATATTATATAAGCAATTATTGAATTTTACTCAAATCATCACGGACATATATTTTTTTAATTATACTGAAAATTTCTTTAAAAAATATAGAGAAAGCTTTTATAATTTTAGAAAACACGAGAAGCATCCATATAGTTTTTTTTTTTTTTTTTGGGGTTATTTCTAAGTGAAATTTATGGAATTCATTTTGTAAAGGTAATTCATTGAAGCTTTTTTTTTTTTTTTTTTGAGGTCAAAGGGTTCATGAGTGTGTATATATGTATACTCTTGTTAATTATCTACTCGTATCTGGTGCTACTAGCAACCAACTAATTCAGTTCGCAAGAATGTACGCCCCACAATATGTATAACCCCGCTACCTCCAAGTAATTATCACGGCTACATACCCACGACTTGACACCATACCATTGGTTAAACTGAAATAATTCACAGTCACTTAATCCAAGTGTTTGGTGTTAAATAGTTATATACTTTAAAATAAAGAGATGCCACGTACAATTTAAAAAATAAAATAAAATCTGGAAGAGCTTTATATGAACTCTTTTGATAACACACAGTACCTGAGTAATGGGAGGTTCAAGAATGCGGATCACCAAGCAGTGGTGAACTCGAAGTGCAGCAGATTGTCGATAGCAACATTCCAAAATCCATCAACAGAAGCAATAGTATACCCACTGAAGCAGCTGGGAGAGGGACACAAATCTGTGCTTGAGGAACCAATCACCTTTGCTGAGATGTACAGGAGGAAAATGGCCAAGGACCTCGAGTTTGCTCGTCTGAAGAAGCTGTCCAAAGAATCCAATCCCCAGCACGAAGCCATCGACTTTCAGAGCAAATCATTGGATCAGATTCTGGCTTAATTATTCCCCCAAGAATCTGAACTTCAAATGTCTTCTTCGTTTGTCTCTAAAATAAATACTTGAAAGGTTCATGAGAGTTTCTCAGCTATCACTAGGTATCTTATCTCTAAAATCATGTCCACATCCAAATCAATATATGAGTAAACTTTTGGGGTTGTCCTTGCTTAATTACAGCCCATGGCCGTCCTCATATTAGAGGAAACATGTTATGAACTTGATAAATTAAATGAGAAATAATAATTTATTTAGCATATGTTTTTCGTAATAGAAATGGTAATTTTTTCCCAACGAAGTGGTAATAATTAATAACATCAGTTGAATAAGAAATGTAAGCCACAAATAACTATTTTACACGGACCCGGTTTCTCTCCTTTGCCCTAAAGGAGAGAAATATTATAATAATAATAATATTTTTATAATATGTTAAATCTGAATCGTTGAAATCTTGATCCAACAACCTATAGGAGAGAAAATGACCTCTTTTTCTTTTGGGGCAAAGGACCAAAGCCTGTCCCATTTTACAATATCACATTTGGCGTAAATATAACACACGTTGTGTGTGTCTATATATATAAATTAAATTTAAAAAATATAAATAATATGAAAATAAATTTTCAATTAAACTTATAAAATATATTTTAAATATTTCATATGAAATTATAATAAAATAATATAATTAGATATCTATATTTCATTATAGGATGAATTAATAGTAATAATATTTAATTTATAATATATTAATATTTTATAACACTTATGGCATCTTTGGGACTAGACACCATAAGTGGCCCAAAACTTGGAAACTAGAACACTTATGACGTCTGTCCACCACGAACCCTCTTGTTTTCTTGTCGTCTCCGCGTTCTCAAGGTTAGATCTCTCAAGAAACCAGTAGAGTTTGGTCCATCTGGAATATTTAGATGAAATTTGGACGGTTCAGATTTAATTTTTTATTTTACTTTTTGTTTTTCAGCAAAAAATATTTTAATGGGTAGATAATCTAAAATAAAAATAATCTATTAATTAACATTTTGTTCAAAAGATGATTTTTTTATTTAGAAATAATCAATTAAAAAAAATTAAATCTGGACTATCCAGATGATATCTAGACAGCTCAGATGGGCTAAGCTCCCTCTTGGATGAGCAGGGAAACGGGTTCCGATCTCTCAATCATTGGGTGAGTGCTCACCCTACAGTGCATTTCGATTAAGAGGTTTTACCGTTTTTTTTTTTTTTTTCAAAACTCATTTAATCAGATGTGATATTGCACTAATGTGACAGCCAACTAAACAAATTCTACACAGTTAATCATTGTTAATTAATGTCACATAGGATGAGTTATAAAAGGCTTTAAAAATGGATGGAGGGAGAAGACAACGGAAAGAATTTTCCCTAAAATATATAATATGTTAGTTGAGTAAAATACATTACCTCTGATTTACTCAACTTAAATGAATGTAGGAAATTTAATGCCTAGTCATCAATTATCTTAAATCTCTGTGAGACGGCCTTGATTTATTAATTTACTATTTTGTGTAGAGCTAGGAATCATGGCCAGACCTTGACTGGCCAGAGCCTAAAAGGGCACCCTTTTAGGCCCGGGGTAAGAAAAATTGTTGTTTTTTAAAACCCAGTCCGAGAGCATACAGAACAAGGTTGGCCCGCAGGGCCTTAAGTCCTTTTCACAAGATTTAACAATTTTTAGTTTTTTTTTTTAAAATTACAACAATGAAATTTCTAATTTAACACATAAATATTGTCAAAATTAAAGTGTAAACGGTATGCATCATGCAACAAACAAATACAGTCATTAAGTCACGATCAAAGGTAAATTATTGTTTATATACTACAATTATAAATAATTAATGAGAAGACTTAACAAAATTAAAAATACTTCTTATAAATATATATTGAAAAGTGTAAGTAATCAACAAAATAAACAACACAAGATATAAATAAAACAATCACCAGAAAATATGTCAAAAAATGCAAAATTGATAAGAATACTTATTAAATAAGAAATATCTTTTATAAGTTTTTAATTTTTAGGATTCTTCATACAATATATTCTTATGAAACTTGATTTTAAAAACGATAATAACAACTAAATATTTGCAACATCATTAACAAAGTATAAAAAAATCAATAATATTATTATTATATAAATATTTTTAAAAATAAAAAAATATATACGGGCCTAAAAGGGCCAGCGCTCTGTCCTACAAGGCTGGACCTTTTAGGCTCATTTTCACTTTTAAGGCAAAAATCTTAAGCTCGGCCATTGTAAATTCTGGGCTTAAATGGGCCGGCCCAATGTGCTCAGCCCGTTTTCTCAACTCTAATTTTATGATCTGTATACTTGCGGTACCTACTTAGTATTCAGTAGCATCAAACCCAAGATTTTATATAATGGTCAAGTGTGAGTTAGGCTTCCATTATTATTGATCAAAGTTTATTTGGTTTCAATCCCATCCCTTTTGATGTTTTTAACACCATATCTCTTGTTAGACATTTTGTCAAAGGATCTACAATATATAATGCAGATCTTATGTAAGTAATGAAAATTACTCCATTTAAAATCAAATCTTCACATAGTTATTTCTTAGGCCAATATGTTGTGACTTTCCATTATAACATTGGCTATATTTAGTCCGAAAAAAAAAACCTTGGCTATAAGCCCTTACAAGAGTAAACTGACTATAACAATGAATAGATATTAGTGCCATTGGCTTAGACCAAGTAGGAATTTCAAATAACAAGTTTCTTAACCATTCTGCTTTCTTGCTACATGCAGTCATTGTTATGAACTCAGAGTACGTAGCAGAATCTACCATATAGATTTGTTTCTTTGACCCTCATGAAATAGCATCCCCACTAAAGGTATAGACTCATCCCCTTGCGGATGCATGATCCTTTGAGTAAGTTATCTAACTAACATCTATATATCCTTGCAAAATTGAAGAATTACCACTATAGGTCAAACTATAGTTAATTGTTCCTTTCAAGTACTTCAGTATTCTTTCCACAATATGACAGTGTATCATACTTGAATTGTTTGTGTATCTACTTAATCTTCCTACAGCATATGCTATGTTTGATCTTGTACATATCATAGCATACATCAAGTATCCAATCACCATTGGATAATCGTGTTGTCTCACAAAACAACCTTTATTTGGTACTAAATTCATACGAGAACCAAATAAAATAGAAACAGGATAATAATTATAACAATCAAATTTCTTTAATATTTTCTCAATATAATGAGACTGAGAAAGTCCAAGACCATAGTTATCTCTAATCATCTTGATTCCTAGAATGACATCTGCCTCTCCCATATCTTTCATGTCAAATTTATCAAACAATAATTTCTTTGTTTTATTTACTTCATCAAGGTTATTACCAAAAATTAATATGTCATCAAATAATGAGACTTTTTCCATTATGAAACTTACTATAAACACATTTGTCAGATTCTTTGATTTTATATCCATTTGCTAGGACTACTTCATCAAAATTTTTATGCCATTACTTTGAGGGTTGCTTATGTCCATAAAGTTACTTAATTAGTTGACACACTTTGTGTTCTTGATTAGGAACCCCAAATCATTCTGATTGTGTCATATGTACCTCTCCATTAAGGAAAGGTGTTTTAACATCTATTTGATGGATAATAAGATTATACATAGAAGCAAGTGCTATAAGCATTCTATTAGTGGAAGTCCTTGCAACCAGTGCATATGTATTAAAATAGTGAGTTCCTTCATTTTTTTTGTAAAGCCCTTAGCAACCAACCTAGCCTTAAATTTATCTATAGATCCATCTACTTTTAATTCCTTTTTGAAAATTCATTTACAACAAGTGATTTAAGAACCAGGAGGGGCGTCTACTTGTTTCCAAGTTTTATTTCCTATTATTGAATTTATTTCATCTTGTATAGCCTCTTTCCAGAAGGCTACATCTTGAGATTGCATAGCCTATTCAAATGTTTCAAGTCATTTTCTAAATTAAAACAATTAGGTGAATAATTTTTAACCTCTTCTCTAGTCCCCTTAACAAGAAATATGAAGAAGTTAGACTCATAAGTTTTTGCTTCCTAACCCTTTTACTTCTTCTAAGATCTATTTCTTCTAAATTATCATGGCCACTAGAAACATTCTTATCTAAACTTGACTTTTAATCTGAATGAGAAGTGTCATTGGGTTTCATGATTGAGAAAAACCTTCTTGAAAAATTGCATCTCTTGACTCAATTATTTTATTGATAGGGCATGAATCATTTTTCTCAATTACCAAAAACTGATATGCCTTACTATTTTTAGCATATCTCAAGAAGATGCAATCAATTTCCCTTTCACCTTGTTTCTTTCTTTTGGTTCTAGAACTTTAACTATTGCCTTGCATCCCCAAACTCTAAAGTAAATGAGATTAGGTTTCTTATGGGGTTATCTTATTCCTTCTATTAAGAACTCTATTTAATATATGACATGCAGTTAGTAATGCTTCTCCCCAATATCCCTTAGTCAAGTTAAAGTAAGATAATATGGCATTTATCAGTTCTACTAGAACTCTATTTTTCTTTCCGCTATACCATCTTGTTGTGGGGAATAACGGGCAATTACTTGATGTATTATACCAATATAATCAAAATATTTTGGATTATAATATTCTCCCCCTCTATCTATCCTTAAACACTTGATAAAAGTTTCACATTAAAGTTCTATTTCACTTTTAAAGATCATAAATTTTTCTAAGACTCCAACCTTTGAATGCATTAAACAAACATAACAATATTTAGTGTAATCATCAATGAAAGTCACAAAATATTTTTTACCACCTAAGTTGGTTAACCATGCAAATCACAAAGATTAGAATGAATCAATTCTAAAATTTTAGAACTTCTTTCTACATTAGGGAAATTAAAGGATGTCTTGTTATTTAAGTTAACATGCATCTAGTTTTCAAAACTCATGGTTACTAGCAGTCTTTGGAATCAATTCAAGATTCATCATATCATTTGATTTACTGAAATTAACATGACCACAACAATATGCCACAAATCACAAAAGCCAACAATATAAGTAGAATTGAAAATATTATTATTAACTTTAACAACATTGCACTTGAACATTGATAAATCAATATTGTTGTATATTTTTCCTACCTTTTTAATTTATTTTGGGATAATTTTAAACTAGTATGTGATTGAATAATATTTTTAAATATATGATAGCTCACAATTTTATTTAATTCTTACAAGTCAAGGAAAAGAAGATTATGAAATTCTATGGTGCAAATTATGGCTGAATTTTATTGAGCCACTTAAATTTTGATGGGCTTAAGTTTTGGATCCAAAGCTTTCTCTTCCTCCCCTTTAATTACCCTAGTTGCTACCCTTATGTATATATGCCAAAAACCAAAAAAAAAATCCCCCAGACTATTTTCTCCTTCTTTTTTAATGCCATTCTTCACCATCTGGGCATTCCCTCTCTAACGTACAATGTAACCCCCTGCCTTGATAATCGTAATTATAATTCAAAATTCGTAATTAAAATGAAATAGAAACCAATAATTATCAAAAGCTTTTACAATCCCTTCCTTACGGAAGGGTTTTCACAAATTCTTTCAAAACTTTTGCCCTTATCCTAGTCACAAATTTATGTTTTATGTTTTGAATATAATTATCCTATGCAGTTCAATCACATTTATACATATCAGAGTGTAAAACAAAGATCCCGGCAACCCCCGGGTTTCATATCACATCTAAAGGGTTTACGGAGCATACTTGCCCCTTATAGTTTCCCAATGAGGGGATTACATTACCCAATCCAAAATAATATTTACATACCAAAAATATACAGTAATCCCAAACCAAAATGCATAACTAATAACCCAACTTCAAATGTCCCTACAAAGTTCTAGCCGCTCCTGGTCGTTCGCTTCTCCTTAGAACCACTTGCCTTGTCTGTGGGTTAGTTAAAGGAAAGAATGAGATTCGAAAGAACCCCAGTAGTAGCAAATCGCTCATACAATATGTAAACATATAGTATGCAAGCAAATAATTAGTAACAACATCACAATGCATAATGATTAATGATAGTCACCATAAACCACAGCACTCACGACTGTAAACACAATATGACAACTTTCGCTATAATCTCAATGACGACAACCCTCCTGGCTGTATACACTATGCGACAGCTTTCATTGTAATCACAATGACGACAACCTTCATGGCTGTATACTCTAGTCGGCAGCATCAAAAATCATCACAATGAATGACAAACATACATACAATGTATTACACATGGTATAAGAGAAAAAGTCACTACCTTGTTCTTTCTTGACATTTTCCGGCAATGTACGTCTACGATCAGGGCAAATGTCAAACCCTATAACCAAAATCAAGAATGGCGGATTAATTTCCTACTCCAAATTCTTATTGTCATAACTCTTAAAGTTGGTTATCCTTAAAACTCTTTAGGTGGCCACTAGAAGCCTAGACACATACCTAAAGAGTTGGAAGAAACTACCTCAAAGATTCCTCTTCAGAAGTGAACACACTGATTTTTAACTCAGACACTCGAGTGAAGAAGACCTCACTCGAGTGATGGAGCGATCTGTACTCGAGCATTGAAGATCACTCATGCGAGTATTTGGCCAAGAGCACAATATGAGATAGAAAGTTGTCACAGTACTTGAGTCCTGAACCCTAAACCCTAAACCCCAGCACTCGAGTGATAGCCACATATTCACCCGAGTCCTATCGAGTGAGACACAGAAAGTGACAACCCGAGAGCAACAAGAACCCTAGAATGAGGAGTGCACTCGAGCACTAGCTCTAGCACTCGGGTGATTAACCAATACCTGTGAGTCCTAACCCGAGTCGTGGCCTCATAATCTGAAACACCCTTGCACCCGAGTGAGACATAAGTCACTTGAGTGAGGACCTATATCACTTACAAGTGAGGAAGTTTACTCGTGATCTCTGCCTGAAAACTTAACCAAAACACTGAAGAGAAAGGGAAAATATCATACTGCACTCGAGTGAGACCCTACCTTACTCGAGTAAGGCTTATCAGAAGCCAAAAATGTAGTAACTAAAAGTATTTCCCAGAATTGACCAATTTGTTTCCAATGTATCCCAAACTCAACTTAAAGCTCTTTCCCACATAATTTCACACAAGGAATCTATTGGAACCCTCAAAACAATCAAATTCTTATCCTAACAGCAAGTTTTGGGTTTGGGCTCTATATCACACATCTCACTCAATTCCATCAAACTTAATTCCAAAACAATTCTAACATTCAAATAACATCACATCACACCAATTCTACCATCAATCACTATGCAATTTTGGCATTCCAAATTGGCAATAAAATCAGAGCAATTTCCACAAACATCAAAACTTAACCAAAAATCACAACATATATACCAAAATGCTACAAATGCTCACCTCTTCAAATTCCAAAGGCTAGTTTCTTGATTCTCTAGCTTTCAAACTTGTTCATGCTTTAAAACACCTTTTAAAAATCTAAAACCATCAAGATGAATCTCTCATCAAGGTGGACAACATTAATGAAGAGATTTAGAGCACTAAAGGCCAACAAAGATGTCAAAATCTTACCTTTGGTTTTCTCTTTCCTCTTGAAGCTCAACAAAAATGGGGTTTGGGAGAGAGATGAGAGAATGATGATGGTCTGATTTTTCCCTTGCTCCCATGCCCCTTAACTGACTTGGAAGAGAGAGGGAAGAGAAAAACAAGTTTGAAATCTTGACCTCATCCTATGGCTCATAACTTGCCACGTGTCATGATCTTGCTTTCTCTACTATGAACTCATATGGCTCCAAAACACATGATTCCACCCCTTTTTTAACACTTGATAGTTAATCCTAACCATTGATCTTTAGGTTACCAATGAATTTCCTCTTCGGCAACTGACCAATTGGTCGGTAACTTTACCATTTTGCCCCCTAATTATCACAACGCTCACCAAATCACCACCAAACACATTTATGCCCTTCATTTAACTCAAATATGCGCCTCCCATATTTAACTTGATTTAAATATTAATCCACAATCGTTCTCAAATACAGGGTTTAGTCATTGCTTGAAACTCATTCAGATCAAAATTCTCATCACAATCTTCAAAAGTGTTGATTAACATTAATTACATCACTTTTGAAGTCATTAACCCTTAATCATAATTTGGGTTATTACACACAACACCCATTCACCAAATTCGTTGGGTCTAGCGGAACAAGCTAGTCCCTCACAATGTGATGGACTAAGGTTTAAATCCCCACTTGGAAAGGTACCCACATTTAGTGCCTAACAATGCCTCGAATAGGACCCACATCATTCATCCATCAATATTTCACAAACAAGCATTAACTCCCCGAGCGTTGCGCGGGAAGCAAAAACTTCCACCTTTCCCCATCAAGTAATCAAAAATCTCTACTCAACAATATATCTTCAAATTTTGCAGTTCCACTTCATACTCCTCAATTATAACTCATTTTCATTCCATCACAACTTCATCTTCTATTTCCAATAACAACTTCCATTATCTCAGCCCTCCAACCTTTGGCCCGCCATTCATCCACTAACACTAAACAACCAATAGATTTTCCACATGCTTGAATTTCCTTATGACTTATATCATCAGCAAATGAATAGACATATTAAAATAACCTTACATACTTATGTACTTGTCATAGGTTTGCATACCAAATAAATACCATCTTCACGTGAAAATTTCAAGAACTAATTGATCAAAGTAATATGTCAAATGAAAATAAAACTAAGATACTTTCATAGATATATTGTCCTGAACCAAAACAATAAGAGTCAACAAAATAATACATAAAGACAACATACCGAACAATCCAAGTTAAGTCCAAACATCCTCACTCTATGTACAACATATAAATATTTTATTAATAAATATCATTTACTCTCCCCATGCATTGCTGGGAAAGAATAAACTTACATAGTAGTCAAATAAGATGTAATGAAGTTAATTAAAATTTTATAATGAATCACACTCATAACTATAAAGGGTGTCTATAGTTTCGTTACACTTACAATGTTCATGACCATCAACAATAAAAAATATTACAAAAAAACAGAAAGAACGAAGTTGATATACAACAAAACTTGAATGTAAGTGAGAGATAAAAGATGCAATGCATTACTAAATTATGTATTATTAGTAACAACTTAAATTAAAATGGCATAATAACTATATATCATAAGTGTTAAGAGTGACTTAGAAGATTATCTAGTATATCAAAAGTGTTAAGAGTGACTTAGAAGATTAGTAGTATCGATAGCTAAACAACCATGTCAGAGTACATAGCTAGAAGATTTGCAGGTCCTAGGTAATAGCATGCATATTGATGAAAAAGTACACGTAAGGCCAAATTTGCTCCAAAAATTGTGGGAACTTTGCAAGACATCTTCACTAACATTTGCTGAACTGTAACTCATAATGTAAAGATCTGGATAATGTTTGATATTGAGATTTGATATTTACTCAATCCATTAGTTAAAACATTCAAATGGAGGAAAATAACTATATAGCCCAATTTTATAAACCATCAAACAAGAATTTTGTTAATTAATTAGATTAAAAGAAATATAAAAAAAATAACCCTGCACTACTTATTTTGAATTGCAAATTGCATTTTTGTTATGCATAATTTCCCCTGAAATCTCCCTTTTGTCTAAAGCACCTTTGCCACTGCCTAAAAAGAATTAGTATTGTATTTTGTCAATATCTTATTCCTCACTTAATAATAAAGCTGCTAAGTTAGGTATACGTCATGGATTAGGGAACAAGTATAGAAAAGACAATCTTTTTCAATACATCCCTCAAGAAAGTTGTCCATTGCCAACTCTACCAGACTGAAATAATAAAATTGCACAACGGGTAATGCAAACCTACACCATATTCTGCTTCTTTATTACATATACATACAAGACAACTTTCCTAGGAGTCTAAGATGTGTACTTATGCACTTGAAAGTTGGAAAGTATTGGCCTACATTCAATACTAGATATTCAGGTAAAAGAATATCCAAAAAAGCATAGAGCTTAAAAGAGTTTACTTTATCTCCCTTATGTTATTATCCATGCAAGGAAGAGGATATAATAAAAAAAAAATTTAATGACGAAGAACCTCATCAACATCAGGCCTAATATAAATTGTTAAGAAAATATTGAACAAAAAAAATCTCACACTAAATACTGTTAGCTGATATTTTAATTAGTAATGGTTGGTTTCAAAATAGAAAACTAAATGCAAGATCAAGAAGCACAAAAGATGTAACTAACTTGTTTTCATGATAAAATACAGTACTCCTAACTTAATGTTAGAAGATACTACTTGCATCTAAATGAAGAAGATACAAAACATAGAAGATCATGCTCGTTGAAATGGAATCAAAATCGGATTATATTCTTATTTTAATTGGCTGATAAGGAAACAAAAAATCATCTTTAACTCAACAAATCATTTTGATATTCTAGGTAATAAAGAAAGAAAATTATAAAATAGAAACGGAAAGCAATAGTAGAAAAGGTGTTTCGAAAGGATTTGATAATTAATTGGCTGTTTATTTAATTCTGGCACCATTGCCAAGGAGCAATGGTTAGTCTTTATATTTGAGTTTTTAGGTGATTCCTTTGGTAGATGTTTGGTGCATAACCTGAATCTCTATTGTGAAATTGCTTGAACTTGATTTTGCATAAGATCTTTAGTGTATGATGGTTTGACATGTTTCACCTTATGGATATAATTCCTATACTTTTATGCCTTATCATTATGACTATGTTGTTGAGTAGATATATGATCCATATTCACATGTATCTAATCCTAAATGGCATCATCACTAAGTATAAAGGCTCAAGGTTACAAAAAAAGATAGATGTTATGATGAAAATCCTACAAGACAAATTTGAAGAAAGGGAAGTGTAGCATAAGCAAGAGATTCAGGCTTTACATACTTAAATTGAGGAGTTGGCAAATGCAATTAGCAATCTGCAGAGTGAAGAATCACAAGTTCAAGGTGAATTTCCATGTGGTAAGATACTTTTAGCTTCTAATGATTCATTCCCTTTTTCTACGTAAAATGATGGGATGATTGGTACATTAGTTGAGTATGCATGCACTAATGTTGTTTTTGAATTCACTAGTTCTATCAACTTAAATTATGTTGAATCTTGTAATGGATGCATTAATACTTCTTCCCATGCCTCTAGTCCTATGAATTCTATTGATTTTGTTAAGGAAGTTGATAAAGAAATTATTGTTAAATCCCCTGACACTATTGATTTTAAAAATAACTTGCTTAATACCGATAGCAATAATGCTTTGAATGATGAAAGTAATATCTATGTTGATTTTATTGATACTACTAATGCTCTTTGACATGACTATTATTAATGAGGATACTGTTAAGGATAAGTACGGGGGGAAACCATGATTTGGATATGCATTTAGATGGTAAGAACATATTGCATCATGATGTTTCACATGTGGAATTTGTCTTGAGTGATGATTTAAGCAAGCATGGTGAGACCATTTTGAGTGATCACTTGGTTCATTCTTTAGAGAACTTGACTGTTACTAAGGAGAGCCATATTGATTGTGTGGGTTGTTCAAAGTATTTGGAAGTTCCAATGCTTTTTGTTGATAAATTTCTTTTGGAATCTTCCTTTGTTTTTATTGATTATATCTATGTGGGATGAGATACTACTTGGTGCTATGATTTTGTGCGGTACATGGATTGATTCCTCCCATCTAGACACCCTCTATACTTAAACTAAAGCATTATTTGCATATTTTAAAGAGGGAGATGTTTGTTGAATATCAAAAGTGAACACCAATAGTGCTTTCATGTTACTTACAACTAGATAAAGGAAAGATGCCAATTATGCTACTTCATTTAGATCTCCAAGCTTTTGATAGTCTAGATATATTCCTTCATTACTCTTTTACTTGTATTGCTTATTATTATTGGTTAGATCTATCTTTTTCATTGAGGACAATGTATGATTTAAGTGTGGGGGAGAGGATTTGTTCTTACTTTGGTTTTTGTTCTTTTTTTTTTCAATGAGAAAAAGAAAAATATTTTGGTTTTTACTTTGGTTCTTATTTCTTGTTTTCAAGAAAAGAAAGAAAATTTTTGAAAAATATAATTGCAAGTTTTAAGTGACTTTAGTATGATGCATGCTCAATTTTAAGAGTGATTAATCATGTTTTGAGTTAGTAGACTAATCGACAATGAATTTGACTTTGGTGGATTTAGGTTAGTGATCATATACTTAGTGAGATTTTGAGCCTAGTGCATTTTGTTCAGTGTATCTACTCCTTATCTCTTTAATTGATCTACGACTTGACTCTAATCTTATTTAAGGCCACATTTTATGCATTTGTATTTATAAAAATGATAAATGCATTCTTTTCATTTTAGCCAGATAAGCCAAATAGCCTACCTCTTTTCATTTATGTATCTTTTGTTTAACCACTTTGAGCATATATTTTCTTTTTCTCACCACATGACAAAAAAAATTCTCTGCCTTTTAAATGTCTTGGAAGTTGAAGAGTATTGCATTATATCTTTTTTGGATGAACGAACATGTATAAAATTAAAATTAGGTCAATGTGAAGAAAACGAAAATGTTGTTTAGAAAAAATCGAGGCAACAAGATTCCGCTCCGCTGGTTTGAGCTGTGCTTAAGAGCTATGAGCGTGCCAATAACATCTTGGTACTGTTGAGTTATTAATACTTGAGTAACTGGGCTTTTGTATCACCAATATAAAGGTTCACGTTAAAAGAACATACATATAACATCCCAAAAGAAAAAAAGGAAAAGTAGTGACCCAGTTCAAGTTCAGTTTGGTTTCTTTATTCTTGTTCCAAACAAAGATAGTTCCCCAACTGCTCAAGAGAAATGTCTTCCTTTTTATGTTTAAGACTCATTTTGAAGTTTTTCCATAAAGGAGAAAGTTTGTTTATAATTGAAGAGACAACAATAGATTCATCCATATTCATGTTATGTTGTTTAAAAATACTCAAAACATGTTTAATTTCATGCAATTGCTCCATGATAGATCTTCCATCAATCATTTGTTAGCTATTGAAAGGGTTTGTGCAAATTTGCCCCAGAAGTTTTTACAGGTTCAATGTTGCCCTGAAAGTTTCAAAATGTAGCAATATTACTCTATATCGTTAAAATACTAACGTTGACCATTAATTTTTTAACTGTAAGGGGCAACATTGCTCACTTTAATACTTTCAGGGCAACATTAAACCTAAAAATACTTCCATGGTAACGTTGCTCCTCAGAGAAAACTTCCAAGGCAAATTTGCACTTTAACCCATTATTAAAAAGAGAAACAAGAAATTTCTTACTTGTGGCATCCTCTTGCATGTATTTTGCTTCTAGTTTATCCTAAACTTCTTTTGCAGAGGTTGAGTCTTGAAACACATCAAAAAAAGCATCACCAAGCCCATTGAGGATATGCATTGTGCAGATGAAGTCATCATTATCCTATTTTTGTCTCTCTCTGATTTAAGCTACAATCTCTTCTTCTCATTCTTGGGGTTTAGGAGTGGTGAGGACATATGCCACATTTAGCGTTGTTAAGAGAAACTTTATCTTTTTGCCATCTCAGAAAATTACCACCATCAAATCTTTATAACTTGACAATGTTTGTAGTCAACTCTCTCAAAGATATTGTTTGGATTCACAAAATTAAGCCCAAAGATTGTTGGTGGGAGTGGTTCTCTGAGGAGTACAATAAGAAGAGATGAAAAAGAAAGTAGCGCACATTGTCTTTAAGGCATGAGGCAATTTGGATTGACGAGCGAATTTCTTGCAGGATACAATAAAGATACTTGAGTATGAATTGCACTTCCAACATTTAAGCTAAAACAACAATGGCTTTTATAAAGTGATAATTTGACTATATCTTTGTATGCACTCAAACAAAGGCATGAAGAGTTTGATTTTTTGTTGTTATGTGGTGTGATATGACATAAAGGACTAGTGGTAATGGGTACTTATAAGTCATGAGTAATGTCTTTAAATGGTGCCTCTTAAAGCAACATCTCCTCAATTAAAAGTCATAACCAAATATTAGATTCATGAACCCTCATGGACCAACATAATTTTAATAACTAATAATTATTTAAAATAACTCTTTCATGAAGAGTACGTTACACCTTTATTATATGTAGGATTTTCTTAAAATCGAACACAACATTTCACCAGGAACCTTTAATTATAACTTTACACTTACACATGTCTTTAGGAACTAAATAGACATATGACCATGATGACTTTTAGTGTTATAACTCCTTACACAACCTTTCATATAAATGTTGTTGGGACCGATTCTCTAATGAGTACAAGAAGAAAGTAATGCACAGTGTCTTTAAGGTGTGGGCAACACTTTCCTTTAGGCTTAATTTGCCCTCACCTATGTTTATCTTACATTGTGCAATTTGGATTAACGGGTGAATTTCCTGTAGGATATAATAAAGACCCTCAGATATGGATTACACTCCCAACACTCAAGCCAAGACAACAATAACTTTTATAAAGTAATAGTTTGACTTTATCTTTGTGTGCACTTAAAGACAAAGACAATGATTTTGATCTCTTGTTGTTGTGTGATTTATGATATTGTATTGTCTGTCACAAATGAAGTGATTGTACAAGATGCTGCAAGGTATTTACAAACCACGAAGTGGTGCCTTGAAGTGGTGCATCTTAAAGCAACACATCTTTAATTAAAAGTCATAACAATTTGTTAGATTTATGAATTTCATTTGTTGATTTATGAACATATATATGAAGAGTTATACTTTATATTATGAAGAGTTTTCTCATAAACACAATACAACTTTTCACTAAGTGGCGACTGCCACACCTTTAGCTATAACCTTTCACACGTCTCTAACAACTAAAGAGATATAACCTTAGTGACTTTTAGCATTACAACTCTTCATATAAATTCCTTAATTAATGAACATGACTTTATAAAAAAAAAAAAACACATCTCTTCATTTTAAAATATTCTAGCAATAAATTCCTTAATTGATAAGAACATGACTTTACAAAAAAACACGTCTTTATTTTAAAATATTCCAACACCAAACAGTTAGAGTTTAAATTTTTTAAAATTTAAAAAACAACTCTTGTTGACACTTGAGGTGCATCGTGTGAGTGAAATCCACATGCAAAACTTACCTCCACCCAACCCGCATCCCTCGATGACGAGATTTAGTCGTCTGGGTTCTTCAATACGCTTGGCGGTTGTGGTTTGCAGGAAACTAAAGAGACTTGCAATTTATTTTTTAAAAAAAAGTTAAAATTTATGTGAATATCAAAGCGAGTTTGCACACAAGACGTCTTTAGGCCATGTTTGGTATTGGTATTGGAGGGGTTGGCACTGGGCTTGGCTCTGGTATTACACATTTAGCGATATTTGGTACGAGGAACAGGGATGACCAAGGATTGGGAGTACCATAAAAGTGGGATTGCTGGAAAACCACCCACCCCTGATGTTGGTGAAGTATACTGGGATTGGAAAATTTTGGGACAAAATTGTCCCTGCTCAGTCTTTCTTTAATCAATTATTCACACATGCGGGGTATTCTTCAACCTCTCCTCTCCGTCGACAGCCACCATGGTTTACTACGCTCTCACCTCCTCGTCTCCCTCCCTCAACATCCTTATTATCATATATTATTGACGACCTCACATTTAGTGATGGGAAGAGAGCTTCAGGGGGAAAAAAATCCCTAGCCCCTTTTAAATCCACAATTTACCAAGCAGGTTTTAATCAGATGCAAATCTGTATAAATTTCATTTAGAATAGAGAGCAGGTCGGTAAGGGAAGGATCGCGGTGTTAATTTTCATTTAGAATAAAAAAATGAGCCAAGCTGGGAGAGATGAGCCTTCCTCCAGGCCATTTTCACTTCCTTGTCCTTGTTGACTCTATTTATCTTGGCTTTCTTCATCTTCTTCTTGTTGAGTGTGGACTAATATTAATCAAAACCTCCTTTAACTGTTATCACTTGGTCTGTTCGGGGCACAAGGGAGGGGTGAGTTGCAGAGGAAGGGGAAGAGGAAGAAGATGGGGTTGCAATATTTTTTTATTAATTTATTATAAGGGGTTTTATAGTCTTTCACCATTTATGATTGATTATAAAATAAAATTATTCCCTTTAAATATTGCTTCATACCAAATATAATTTTAAAGTCCTAATCCCACCTCCAATCTCAATCCCAATTCTAGTTCCAGTCTCAATTCCTCAAAATCCAGGCCTACGCACCAAACAGGGCCTTAGTGTTCAAAATCTGCATAGGACAACAAGACACATCACGATCTAAGCTCATGATGCACCCGAGAATATTTCCTTTCAAAGTATGAACTAAAAATTGTGTTCATCTCTTCCCGAAAATAGAAAAACACGACCAAAATGTAAAGAATTTGCACAGGACAAAAAGATACACACGCTTAGATAAATTCTAAGCACTCACTGGTAAATAAGATATAGGAATTGTCATTGTCACTCCTATGCTACATTTTCTATACCTAGTAAATCTAATATTGACTGACCAATACGACTTAGGTTGAATCAGAGAATCAATCAGGAAGAACTGGTTGGTCAGATTACGACATATCCGCAAGGAAGACAAGGTTGCAGCTTGGTTAGCAGTACAGATCAGGAATAACATGGTTAAAAGGGACTGTGTATCCCAGCCAAGGTTACAGCGACCGCATTAAACGGACTAAGAATATTATTAAAATTCAGAGCATGAACCCAGCCAAGGTTACGGCGACCACATTAAACGGACCAAGAATATAATTATAATTCGCCGAGCATCCAGTCTTGGCACAGAAAGAAGAGCATCATCATCGTGTGTAACACAGCTCACACCAAAAATCTTGTATATCATCATGAATATTAATATAAATAATTATATATCTTTCAGATAAATTGAAATGCACTGTCACTAAATAATGCAAGCATAACGAGCCTATCCAGAAAATCCACTTTTATGCTGTAAAATACATGCCGGAAAACCAAAACAAAACTCAAGCAGCAACTGTGCAAGCAACAACATTCTAACTAGTAATGTAATCAACAACCACATTACATTACATTGACGGGCTGTATGGGTGCCATTCTCTGAGTTTTACACCTGCATATGATAAGCATTTATAATTCAGTTCCATTAAGTTCCATTTGAAAACACATTTACAACACAATCAACACCCGCCCAAGGTCAAGAAGCAAGCAGGCAAATTATGAATTTGCATTTCAGTCAAAAAAATATCGTGGCATTAAGAAGGCACTAAAAATGTATTTGTAACTCGTTTAATAAATCAATATAAATATCTGGGCACAGTCGCATTGACCTGCATAACACTGTTCCTATGTTCTCAATTTTTGTGTTCTCTAGGCAAGGATAGCAACATGGATGCTTCTCCATGTTGAGGAAACGAGTCCAATCAAGGAAATCTAAGCCCTGGATGAGTCAAAATAATTCACTGTGTAGATTTTACATTATCTTAGGAAACGGTTTACTTATTCAGGGGCACAACATCCCTGCCAGCCAATGTTACAATACTTGTTTTTAATGAACCAGATACAGGCAAATCAATAATGTCAAACATATATGATGGCTTGAGAAGCATCATTTCATTTTTATGTGGAGGAAAATATTTTGAACAATATGTCCTGAAAATGAATCATCTGCAATTCATAATTCCCTCCCTCTTTATACGTAGGAAAACCATATGGAGGAGAGAATGACCTGTTACACTGCAGTCTGGAAGCATAATTGTGATTGTTGCAATTTGTGCACATCCAATCCCCATTACGCCATTGCTTTGCCCTGATGAGTCAAGAAAGTTCAAACGCATAAATTACAACTCCCAAAAACATTAGTAATTAGTGGAACCAACTACAAAAATTATATTATTTATGCATAAAAATCCTGCTAGAGTCAGTCTCAAAGGAGTAGCAGCAATATTGGCAAAGACAGAAACATATGAATGCTCAATCAAGATCCCTATGCATTCGAGAGGATAGGACCTCCACAGCAATTCACAGTACGTTTAACTTCCTTTCCCAACCCACTGTCTCACAAACACATATTACCCATCCCTAGCCTGTTCTCTCTCACACACCCCACTCAAACATTCCATGTGACTCGGCCTTAGCCCATAAGTTAGGGGCACATTATTTCCCAGTCCCCAAAGTTTCAACTTGCCCTGAAGGTGAGAATTAGAATTGGGAACTAGTGGGTTCTTTGCAAGTTGACCACAATTGTGATTATTAGTTCCATGACCCATGTCACCAGAGAAAACCAAGCCATGTTGTTTTACGATTGCAGTCACTGTACCATGCAAACCAGAATAAGCAATGATTTCTTCCATCAATCCCCATAAGGCAAATCTGATACATTCGGTTGGTACTTTCAGCTCAACAATTATACCAAATTCTAATATAACTGATCTAGAAGCTGTATAGCACTGTTTAAAAGCATAGCTAGAAGCTAACATGAATGAAACCCCACTAGAGACAACAGCACAAACAATGTCATTTTTCAAGCGACCCAGACATCCTCAACTAACAAGCCCAATTAAAAACTGTGTTTGCAGCTTCTTTGAAAACCTTCTCCACATTCCTTTTCTGGTCAAGGACATAATTACGAACTCTAACCGGACATGACCAATAATTGAGAGCTCCACCCAGAATGGGAAGAAATTCAATGCATACACAGCTCAGCAATCAACCAAAACTTAGTGTAGGTGCTCCATGTGAGATAACACCTTCAAACAGAAATTTCAAACATCAGCAAGTTGGGGCCAGTACAAGGATCTTTTATCCTTAAAGAACCATCCCATTTTATGATTTTTATCAGCACGAATTCATTCACAATACTCCCTCTCCAAATGACCCTTTAATTCACTGGAATAGTTTCTTCAGGCAATACCTGCCCTAAATCACCTACTTGTATATTGGGAAGTGTGATAAAGATGGGGTAAAAAAAACAAGAAACAAGACGAATTGAAAAACTAACTATTATGGATCTTGTAACAAGGATTTGATGCAGATATAGGGAACTTTTGTAGTACTTAAAAAAGCTAATCTTACTGTTCACAGACACAAGGGAAAAACATTCTTTTAAAACAGAGCATATAGAACCTGCAGATCTCCCAGTCCCTCATCCGCAAGCAGAAGAAACCCCTTAAATATGCTTGTGACTTACTCACTAGCGGCTATCAGCAAAGACAATATTCGGAAGCTTAGCAATACAAACACCAACTTAATTGCCTTAGTTGAGAAGACACTTCAAAAGAATAATAGACAAATGACGAGGCCCCAATTTTTGTCCCAGACACACTCTTGTGGCCGAGGAGCTCTCTTGTTTCTCCTCTTCTTGATGTATTGACATAGAACAAGTGCAAACAGCTCCTGAGTGGCTTGATACTGCAGATGACAGCAAAGACACACTCTACCTCACAGTAAAATGTGCTTCTTTGGAGGCTTGCGTGGTTTCTTCCAGATTAACCCAGTAGCGCTGGGTAGGTTTAGAATAGTTTAATCGAAATAAGTGATTCAATCAAGTTAGGGGTTATGCAAAAAAGCCCACACAAGTTTTCTGACCATAAGTGATTTAGGTATCTTATTAGTTAACCTAACCAGATCTAGTCTCCAATTTTCTCTTCTCCTCCTCCTTGTCATTGTCTTCAGCCTTAGACCAGATTTCACATTGCTTATTTTTCCCCCAGCGTTTGGCTATAATCTTCTCTCCATCTAAACAATCCCTTCTCTCTCTTCGTACCTCCTGGTTCAATGAGCACTCAGGCAATGGGATTTATTTATTTGCACCGACAGCTGCTTTAATTATATGTACAGCCCTACTACCTTCAGCATCATCTTTGGCATCATCCTCCAGGCACTTCAACTCATGCTAGCCCTTTCTGTTCTGCTTCAGCTTTTTTCCTCCTCCTTTTCCCTCATAATCCTTAGTATCTCCTTCAACATATGTTTCATCTTTTTTAATTCTCTACGCCATTTCTCCAATCTCCATCCAGAAAATCTTCTTTCAAGGTCTTCCAGCGGCCATTTTTCCCCTCCTCTTTTTCCTGAATAATCCCCACTATAATACTTTGATGGTGTTTTATAATATTTTAGAGATATTTCATATTATTTAGATTGATTATTGTTTATTATTAAGTTTGATTTTATTATTTAATATTTATTATATCTTAGGATTAGATACAGATATTATATCTTAGTTGTTTTGATTTATTTTTTATTTGATTAGATTAAATTAGATTCTATGTTTGCCTATATAAAGGCCTATATGTATTCTCTTTTATTCAAAGATTCAGAATAATATTTCAAATGTTCTTATTCCCTTTGCATAATCTTTCAAATTTCAACATAGTACCAGAGCCAGAGAGTTCGATCAGAACTTGAATCCACGCGTTGCCGCTGTTTTTCATCCAGAACATGGATTCTTTTACTTTCCCATCTTTATTCAGTACTTTTCCCAACAATTCAACAAATTCTAGAGTCAATCCCATGGCTCTTATATCCAGAACCAATTCTCAAACTCAAAGCAACACTGTTTCTTCTTCCTCATCTACAGCACCTCCTGAAGTTTTAGAAATGGCACCAAAATTCTCAGAAAACAAAATTATGGTCATTAACCATAAACTTCATGGAAAGAACTACCTCCAGTGGTCCTAGTGTATGCTAAGATATCTACGTGGCAAGAGGAAGGAGAAGTATATTAACGAAGAAGCTCCTCAATCAGCCCACGATGATCCAAATTTCGACACCTGGTTTGCTGAGAATAACCAAGTGATGACTTGGTTGTATAACAGTGGGGGCTACCTTCTTGCAACCAAGAGAAAAGAAGTCTGGGATGCAGCCAAGAGAACATACTCCTCCTTTGACAACACCGCTGCCTTGATCTATCTAAAGCAACAACCCCTTGATTTGAGACAAGGTAACATGTCATTGACCAAATATTATAATGCTTTGCTAAAATTATGGCAACAACAGGATTTGTTTGAGGTTCATCCGTGGAAAAACATCGAAGATGCTCAATTGCACAAGAAGATAGTGGAAGAAGGAAGAATACATGACTTTTTCCTAGGCCTCAACGACCCTTTCAACAAGGTAAGAGAATTATGGGATTAAAACCCTTACCACATCTATTTGATGTTGTTAACTTTGTGCAATTTAAAGAAAGTAGAAAACTCCTTAATCAAAGTAGCCCAAGTCCTATTGAGAGCTCAGAACTTGTAGCAATAGGACTACAAGGTGAAGGAAGGAATAACAAATGGTGCAACTATTGCAAGAAAAAGGGCCAAATCAAAGAAGAATGCTAGAAACTGAACAAAAAATTGAGGCTGATGATGATATATAAATGTAATAAAGACTTAAAAGTTGGTTAATGTCAGTTAGTTAGAGCTAGCTGTTAGAATTAGTTAATTAGCTAGTTAGTTAGTTATAACTTGGCTTGATCATTAAGTCACTCGAGTCTATAAATAAGGCATAATCCCATTGTATTTGACAGTTTTGCAATGTAATGAGATCCAAAGTATTATTCAGTATCTTCTACCTCTATCTTCTCTCTCTCTAATCTCTCTAATTCTCTTCTTCAACCCTCTAATCTTCTTCTCTTCTACCCTAATTCCCAATTCTATAAACATTCATATTACAAAGGTTTATTAGATGACCATCTGAGCCAAGAAGAATTGCAAGTGCTTCGTAGGATACTTGACAAACAAAATAAATCAAACTCGGTGCCCACTGTTAATCTGGTGCAATCAGATAATTCCATTATAACTCTCAATGCTGTGATGACTAGTGACAATACTTGGATTGTCGACTTAGAAGCTACATATTACATGACCGGTAACAAAGCTTTAAATGTCTTGTTTGTGTCGAATGGTGTATTCACAAAGGTTGAGGGAATTGGCACGGTCACACTTTCTAATCACTTGGAAATACACAATGTCTTGTTTGTGCCTATACTCACCTACAATCTAATACCTGTAAGCAAGTTGCCTTAAGGTCGAAGATGCCAAGTAATTTTTTATGACGATCTCTGTGTTTTACAAAATTTAAGATTGGGGAGGACAATTGGGACTTCTAAAGAATGAGATGGATTGTTCTACCTTGAAGGATTGAACATGAAGAATAAAGTTGCATGGAAGGCAAGAAAGGCACTGGTTAGCTCCAACTCTCAAAATAATGTTTTGTGGCATTGTAGTTCAAGCCACCCTAGTTTTGATTATATAAAACATGTTTCCATGTTTGTTTAATAAAATTTCTGTTCCTTTTCAATGTGAAACTTGCCAATTTGCAAAACAAACTTGCCCCTCATATCCCAAACAGCCCTACACACCTTCTGCACCATTCACACTAATCTATAGTGAAATTTGGGGTCCAACAAGAATAAAAACCCTCACTAATGCTGGTTTGTTACTTTCATAGATGATCACACAAGAACCACATGGGCTTACTTAATGAAGGAAAAATCCAAAGTAGCCAAAGTGTTTCAAAGCTTCCATACCTTTGTACGAACCCAATTCAATACTTCCATTAAAATCCTACGAAGTGATAATGCCAAAGAATACATAAGTGAAACCTTTAAGAAATTTCCTGATCAACAAGGAATTCATCACCAAACTTCCTACCCTTACACCCCTGAACAAAACAGAGTGGCCGAGCGAAAAAACCTTCACCTGTTGGAAGTAACCCAAACCTTATTAAAGGAACAAAATGTTCCCACATCTTCTGGGGTGATGCAATACTAACAACCGCTTATTAGATTAACCGAATGCCATCCAAAGCCCTCAATTACATCACTCTAATTCAAAAACTCCTTGAACACTTTTCAAATTGCTCACTAATCAATTCCTTACCCCAAAGGTGTTTGGGCATGTTGTCTTTGTTCACAAAAATTATGGCAACAAATTTGCCGCTCAAGCTAATAAATGCATATTCCTTAGCTACTCCCCTACTCAGAAAGGCTACAAATGCTTTTGTCCTACTTCCAAGAAACTTTTCATTTCCCGGGATACCGTCATTTTCTTAAGAAGCTTACTATCCCAAATTACACATTCAGGGGGAGTATAATGACAATGAATGGCTAAATTTGGAAGAATCTAACTCCAAAGTTTCGAAAAACACATCACTACCACCTGAGCCTAACCTTATAGTCAACCTTGACTCATTTGCTCCCAGAAACCAACCTAATCCTACCCAACCTGATCATGAGTCTAAGCCTACTCCACCTCAACTTGAAGCTACACTCAATGAACTAAAAACAAATGTTGGAATCAATTCAGGGGTAGAGGTCGAAACAAGACAAGAAGCAAAATTAGGCAACAAGCTCAAGAGGAACCCGACACTGGTAGAACTATCTCTCTCATTCATAGGAACAATCATGACTCTAATGCAAGATTAAATCCTGAAGTATTGAGAAAATGGGTAAGATCTTGTACTCAATATATAATTTAACGATTTGTTTCATACGGTAACCTGTCTAAAAAAATGCAAAGCTTTGTTGTAAACAGTGCATAATTGAAAATCCCATACACATTTTAGCAAGCTATGGTTAATCCGAATTGGAAACAAGCTACGGAAGAAGAGTTGAGAGCACTCAGAAAATAAAATGTGGGAGATTACAAATCTTCCCAAAGGAAAGAAGCCAGTAGGATGCATGTGGAACTTCACCCTGAAATTCAATCCAAAAGGTAGTATCAACAAATACAAGGCGAGACTTGTTGTGAGGGATATACCCAGATATATGGGATTGATTATCAGGAGACATTTACTCCAGTAGCTAAGTTTAATACCATCCAAATGTTATCAATTGCAGCCAACTTGGATTGATCGTTGCACCAACTCAATGTGAACAATGCATTCCTGAATAGAGACTTGGAGGAAGAAGCATACATGGAGAATCCAAATGAAGTTCTAGCTCCTAACAACTCTGTGTGTAAACTCAACAAGTTTTTGTACGGAGTAAAACAATCTCCTAGGGCATGGTTCGGTAGATGCACCAAAGTAGTGAAAAGACTTGGGTACACTCAAGGACAAGCAAATGACACATTGTTCATCAAACGTGTCAATGGCAACATCACTCTCCTAATCGTCTATGTTGACATAATCATTATAGGAAACAATGAATAATCTATTGCTCAACTAAAACGGGATTTGTCAACCGAATTCCAGATGAAAGACCTCGAACAAATGAGGTATTTTCTAGGATGAAAGTGGCAAGAACTAAAAAGGGCATCCACGTATCTCAGCGGAAGTATACCTTGGACCTATTACACAAGATAGGAATGTTGGGGTGCCCAACCTGGGGGGACACCAATGGAAGAAGGATGTCATCTTGAGATTAAGCCACAGGGTGTTCCAGTTGACTCAGAAGATACAAAAGATTTGTAGGAAAATTGATATACTTAACCCACACATGTTTAGATATCAGCTATAAAATTGGAATAGTAAGTCAGTTCATGCAACAGCTACAAGAAAAACACATGGAGGCTGTATACATAATTCTAAGCTATCTAAAACTTAATCCTAGAAGAGGAATTTTCTCTAAGAAAGGCACTGCCACAAATATCAAAATCTATACCGATGCAAACCATGCAAGGGATAGAGAGAATAGGAGGTCAATCTCATGGTATTGCACATATCTGTGGGGAAATCTGGTTACGTGGAGGAGCAAGAAACAAACTGTGGTGTCGAAGTAGTGCAGAAGTGGAGCTAAGAGCTGTTAATCATGGAGTATGTGAACGAATCTGGGTCAAGTTATTGAAGGAGTTGGGAATCCCATATGAGGAATCAATACAGCTCTGGTGTGACAACAAGGTCATCATTGAAATGGTCAAAAACGCAATGTATCATGATAAAATGAAGCATGTTGAGATAGAAAGACACTTGATTAAAGATAGAAGAAGGCACCATGAATCTCTCCCACATACAATCTACAGACCAGATTGCAAACGTTATGAAAAAACCACTAGGCAAAGTTAAGTTTGAAGGATTTCGAGACAAGCTGGGAATTATTGGCATCTACTCTCCAGCTTGAGGGGGCAAGTCGAATAATATTTTAGAGATATTTCAGATTATTTAGATTGATTATTATTTTATTATTAAGTTTGATTTTATTATTTAATATTTATTATATCTTAGGATTAGATATGGATAGGATATTATATCTTAATATTATATCTTAGTTATTTTTATTTATTTTTTATTTGATTAGATTAAATTATATTCTAGGTTTGCCTATATAAAGGCCCATATGTATTATCTTTTATTCATGGATTCATAATAATATTTCAGATGTTCTTATTCCCTCTACACAATCCTTCAAATTTCAACAGATGGAAATAACTTCAGAAATTATATGATCTATGTATAAAATCCTACTAGAATGTAAGTCTCTCAAGAGTAGCTGCAATATTAGCAAAGTCAACATCGATAAAAGCTAAACCGAGGTCCCTATGCATTTGAGAGGCATAGGCTCTCCATTGTAGACTTAACATCCTCTCCTAGTCCACCACCCCACAAGCACACACACAAATAAATTTTATAAAACTGCCACATATATATATATATATATGCTTAAAATCCTCCCTCCCTCCCTCACACTCTCACTTCACACATTCCATGTGACTTAGCCTTGGCTCATCAGTTACGGACCGATCACTAAGGAGGAAGCTCTATGTTACTTCTATTTTTGGATTGGCCAAACTTAATATGCAACAATTTTTTATTTCTAGAGAAAAAATTACAAAAACTGCCGTTCAGTTCTAAGAGCAGCATGCCATGCATAAGGAATCCCATAGTACTAGGAAAATTTGTGCTTACCACCAAAGGAGAGCAGAGGTTCAGTTTGAAAACTAATTCAAAATTTATTGAGTTGTGCAATCCACAAAGAAACTACTGTCTTAGAATAAAAGGATGCTTGGCAAGAGCAAGTAATTACCCTTTTCCAAGGAGTGCGGGTGTAGCAATTTGTGGAGGAAACAGCATGGGCATTGGTAAACTTGGAGCGGTACTTGAGTTTATAGTGGCAGGAGGGAAAACTCCAGAGTTTGAATCTGCACTGGCCCCTACAACTTGCTCCACACTTGTATATGTTTGTTGCTGCTCATTTGTCTAAATAATTTATAAAAAGGGTAGCAAAAATAGAAACAAGAGTAAATATACTAATCAAAAGAGCAAATGTTAATATTAAAGAACTTGGTTAGAAGTATAAAATAAAACAAATTCTTACATGTCCTACATTCAATCTCTTGTTCTCCCAGTCATAAACCAACTCTTCAGAAGCTAATCGTTTCATCCCAAGTGCTTTATGCCAAAAAAGAGGAACGAGTGACACAATTTAACATCAATTGCAAGAAAGAATTCCATTCTGAATACTAAATGACCAGAAATCTCCTAACTATAAATGTGATGAGCCTCTAGGAGATCAAGTAGCATAACAGAACAAAAAACATAAAGGGGGAGTATGCTGAGGCCAACGCATTGGTACATATTATCTATTAGTAGAAGATGCAGTAATCAATTTTGCACCTACTATACTAAATCCAGAAAAAGAAATCATACCAGGTGGAAAGGCATTGCATTTTTTACACTGCAAAAAAATAATAACAATAATGAATGAATGAATGATAAAATTAGTGAATATTTATTTACACAGTTACACCCTCAAATAATTTGAACGTCATTAAGAAGTTAAACGCAAAAGGAATACCTGGGAACGTGATGAATAATTATGGAAGCCACAATTACAGATCCAATCCCCATTACGCCATCCTTTTGGAACAGATAAGTTTGAGTTGGTAGAATTATCATAAGGAAGTCCAGCACCATAGTTTCCACTTGGTACCCAAACAGAAACTGGCGGAGAACTATTTCCAATCAATCCAAAATTTTTTTGATCAGGTCCACCTGGAGCCCTGGAAAAATGATGTGAATAAGTTGGGAAAGATGCTCCAGTCATTGCAATTGCCGGCATGGCTGCCACCTCCTTTGGTTGTCCACACTTTTTGCACTTCTCTCTTGATGCATAATTGTTGTTAGTGCAACCTAGTGTTTCATTGCATACAACCCCATCCCAGAATGCATCCACGGGAAAAGGAAGCCAATCATATTCAGATACGCACGCCAACATGCCCATCCCACAAGAAAGCACACAAAAAGCACAACTAGCTCATTATTTGATATCGAGTTCTTCATCTTTAGTTGCAGCATAAGATTATCAAATGACCATAACATATTTGAGCCTTAATGTGTTCTTAATGGGAAAGACAGCATATGTATGAAAAATATACATCCTAATGCTTAGTTTAGTTTCACCAAATTTTAGTTATACACTTACAATAATGAGATGCAAATAAAAGTTCTACAAGCCTAAAATATGAACTCAAATAAGCAGACAGCATATGTTTCTTCTTCTTCTTCTTTTTTTTTTTTGGGGGGGGGGGGGGACACTTGTCTCAATGCGTGCTAGGTAACGAGTATCTATCCGTTTTGAATAAGTGACCGGATTCAAATCTGCAATTTTTCCAGATATTAGCCACAATGAAAGAAAAAACTATACGAGACCTCAGAACTGAAAGAACATCCAACTTCATTTCTGCATTTGTTCCATAAGAAAGAAGAGAATTGCACAAACCTGAGAAGAACGATGGATAATCTTAAGACATGAGTCTGTATGTGACACGTCATATATTTATATTAGACATACCATAGATGATGTGAACATTCAAATAAAAGTCTTAAAATCACATAAGATTGAATCAAAATTCATTAAAGCTAGAAAATCATATTAGAGAATTTGAATTAACATAGAAATTTCAAAAGGCGAGGTGTTTTCTTTTAATTCTTCCAAGAATCATTATCGAACTAGTCAGACATATTCATTTTTTAGCCGTTCAACCATAAGATTCGACTGGAACTTGTTCTTCAAAGTATCAATCTCCTATAATCTGATTTTCTAGCTTGAGCTGTGATTCAATTTTGTGGGTTTGAAAAAAATTGTTGTCCGAGGATTGACATCAATAGAATTTTTAATTACAAATTGACAGTTTAGATTTTGTTCTAAATTAATGACCATATCTTGTGGTCATGCCCGTGCTCCAGCAACAACCTGTAAACTTCCAGGAAGCATAAACTAATTTCAAGAGGACCCAACAATTGGCTGTTTCGAAGGCCATTCCCACGCCACAAGCATATCAAGCGAACCTACAGGTTTGCTAACTTACGGTAACAAACACTATATTATTATCTAAACCCACTGAAGAATGATGACCCACAATCAACCTAAGCAGGTGGGCCATAAGCCGGTGAAAAAGTTAAAAGAAAGTCAGACTGCTCAAAGATTAATTAAATCCCAAATAAAGAAGAGAGGTGAGCAAGGGAAAGGAGCTAACCGGTGCAGATCCAATCGCCAATACGGGGTAGCCACTTAGAATCAGCAGGGGTTTCGTTGTCGACGAGAAGGCGAGGTTGCTTGCAACGATTGCAGAATGATCGGAAGGCATAGTTCCTGTTATTACATCCACTACACTCCCAATCCCCTTCTCTCCCTTCTCCCATTCTTATTTTCTCACCGATATAATCAAAATATATATATTTGTGTGCGTGTAGTATAAATATATATATATATATATGAGTACGTGTGCGCGGGGTGTATCTATATATCTGTGAGTCAAGTTAGAAGCACAGAACGCGAGAGAAAGAAAGGGTAGAAACAAGGGTTTTTGGGTCAGAGGTTACAGAAAGAGGGAAGGAGAAGGCGAATCGAGCAGCGGATCCATTCACTGCTGTAAATACTAAATACAATCGACCGTTCATATTTATCGAAAGACGAAAATAAAATCGAAGGTCAGAACAAAACGACGAAAATAAAAGGGCTGTTATAAAATCATCATCAATATATATTAAATTTACCTTCCCTTTTGTAGAGATAGTACTGTTTATAAGCCACGAAGCCAATGAGGAATAGCACTGTTCGTAAGCCGTGAGGCCGATGCTGTGGCATCGGCTCGATCTTGGGCATGATGTTAGTTATTTGCGGTTCAGATTTTGTTTGTTTTCAGCTTCTCACCTTTCTTTTTTGCTCAAAAGCTCCTCACCTTTCCGCAGCAAGTTATTGTCTTTCTTTCTCTTTCCCATTCTAATTCACAGTTCACAGTAAATTGCCTAATGGTGCTCCTCTGTTTCTACCTTCTTTGCCTCCCACTACCGTAAAAAAACAGCCTTCTCTTCTTTCTCTTCTTTATCGGGTTCAATCATGGTGTCTCATCTATGGAACCCTAGGGGTTGCAGTATATCGCCACATGGTGCTCCTCTGTTTCTACCTTATATGCCTCCCACTACCGTCAAAAACCAGCCTTCTCTTCTTTTTCGGGTTCAGTCATGGTGTCTCATCTATAGAACCCTAGGGGTTGCAGAAAATTTGTCGCATCATATTTCTTCATTTCATATGGGTTTGCAATATGCACCTTTTATTGAAAACTTGATTATTACATCACATACTCTTGTCGCTAAAGCACTGTGGTTTCATGATAGATGGACTATACAGGTGTTACAACATGTTTGAAGCTTTCCCAGTTAGGAGAGGTTGTGGTGGATACATGATAGATGGACTTTTGGCGTTCAACTCATCGACAGTACATGGACATTTGGTGTTCAAGTCATCGACAGTTGTTCTACAAACCGTTTGAAGGTATACAATCATTATCTTGTGCTTTTGATCCACCATATTACGATGACATAACTTGCATGCGAGCCAACAGATTATTTGTTTTGAAGGAAGAACTTTGGTGCCTCTGCTAGAATCCTTGCTCTCCACAGTGAAATCATCTTTTTGTTCTCTATGCCTGTTGCCTCTGTGAATCCTTTTGGACATTCCTTCTATTCGGCTGCTGGGAAGCTTCGTCAGCCATGACAGCAACATAGTTGTAGTGAAAATTCACTCTTCCAAACATGTTAGGATTTAGGTCAGTCATTCTTGACCATTTTCATTGTACATTTTCAAATTTGTATACAGAGTATTAGGAAGTAGTGACCTTTTATTTGGAAAGGCATTGTCATGAGCCCAGAGCTATCATTTCACAACCTTCACCCAAGTTTTTGTAATTCCAAGATACTCATGAATAGAGCTGGGAATCAGGGCCAGCCCGGCTCTACAGGGTTGGCTCGACCCTACAGGGCTGGCCCTTGACGGGCTAGGGCCGACCCTAAAGGGCTCGGGGTCAGGAAAATTGCAGTTTTTCAAGGCCCGGCTCGAGAGCATCAGGGCCAGGGCCAGCCCGCAGGGCCGGGAAATCTTTTTCACAATATTTAACTATTTTTTCTGCGTATTTTCCCTAGAGAGATATAATTAGTAAATAATAACGATTAAAGTTTTAATTTAATATATAAATGTTGTTAATATTAAGGTTTAAATAACACGTCTCTTGCAACAAACAAACACAGTTACTAATGTATAATCAAAGGTAAAATCATATCCATAAATAACTCACACAAAGGCCAAAGTATAAGAAGGCAAAAAGCTAAATACTCTAACCTCTAAACAACATGAGTATGACAACTATCATTTTCACCTTCTTCGCCACTATCATCAATTTCAAGGACATTTGATTGTGTTTCACTTTGAGCAGTAGATTCAAGTAGTCAAATAATTACAACCTCCATCAAAAATCATACTCTATCAGGCAGAATAGTATATAATATGATTTTAGTCTAAATAGGCAGAACAATATACTCAAAAATCACAATATGATTCAATTAGACAAAACAATATACTCAAAAATCATACTCTATACAATATGAGGACAAATTGACATATAGATTCAATAAGGTAATTCAAAAATATAACACAGTTCCTTTTCAAGTAAAAAAATAAAAAATAAACGGGCCTAAAGGGCCAGCCCTTTTAAGCCTGAGGCCCTACAGGGCCGGCCCTTTTAGGCCCGACTTCCTTTTGAGGCTACAATTTACAAGCCTGGCCCTTGAAGGGCTAAGGCCTAAAAGGGTCGGCCCGACAGGCTCGGCCTGTTTTCCCGGCTCTACTCATGAATTTGTCATGTGAATTACCATGTTGTGGAGGAGTAGTTTCATACGTTCCTACAAAAGAACACGATACACAAGATTGTTTTCCCAGTGTCGTTAAGTGGATATAATATGGAGTATCATGAGTAGTCATTTGTAGTATGGGTTTAATAAATTTGGAACAGGCATATCACAGTTGCCATAAGTAAACCATGTAAACAAAATGTATTATGTGCTCCATTTTCTTTGATGATGTTTAACATGTACTTCAATTAATATCTGTGTGAAAATTGTTTTTTATGATTATGTTTTGCCAGACCTTTTTAATTTCATCACAATTGAATGAAAATGCCTTGCATAATTTCATACATACTTTTATCCTTGTTGTTTCCAAGGCAATGAATGAATATTGAACCCAACTTTTTATTTTTTTAATAACGTCATTTCTTATGTAAAATGAAGAAAATTATACAGCTAAAATTAATACTCCCTCCAATACTTAATATAATACATATCTAAGTAATTTTCTTTCTAACCACAAGTTTCCTAAAACCATCCAATTATTAAGATTTCTTTGTCAGTCATTTTTTATCCTTACACTCTATATAGTATTTTTTTGAGTTTGGGTTTTAAATAAATGGGTCTAAATGCATTCCTTCTTCCCAGATGCGATGATATCTGTTATGATTTCCTTATCTCATATCCCGTCCAAAATATACAGTATGTTCAATTAAATCGCTCAAGTTTTTTAACTTGCAACCTACTGTCATATTAGTTCCATCTAATGTGCAGAGAAATCTAACAAGGTTATTTTTCCATAAAGTGGACTCATTTTGTAAGAGGAACCACTATCTTCAACAAATGTGATCATCAAACCCAATTCCATTTATTTTAAATGCATTTTCATATCTCCCAACCTTACTAATTTGGCCTCTCACGTCATTGTAGTCATGGTTAATCACCTGCAATTTTTTCTAAGGTCAATATACTTAGTAATGTTATTGGTGCTTTGCCACAAGATATTATTTGTCCTCGAGGCTTCAGGCTGTTCCTCGATGCAGTGGATGACTACCATGGAATTTAATGAATTGCCATGTTTTTAAAAATACTCACTGATATGTTATCTAAACATATATCAGTTGATATAAGGTTCTATGGTGATATGTTAATGGTGATATGTTATCTAAACAATTAAAATGTAAACAAAAGGATATGTTCTTTAATTCACTACCACAATTACTTCCACTTACATGCCACTACAAGTAATAAAAACAAAAAAAAATTCATATCATTCACACTAGGTAGCAATGTGCAGGACATGTGCATGTTAATGTAGTATTGTATGTTTCCTCCTCTGCTATGCTTGCATCATTAAATCTGACAGTAGGTTGGCAAGAGGGAGCTACCCTACTTTGTTCACTATTACTCAGTGCAGCCTATTTGCTTATTTATACAGACCTAATACACCAATGAGTCAAAAAACACTAGTGCATTCTTCTATTTCAATTATGACTCTGCAACACACGTTCCACCACCTTCACAACTTTTGATTTAAAGGTCTTATCCTAAATTTCATTCATGGCCATAATACATCACAACACCAACTCATCACGAAACTGACTTACAAACTTTCCAACATAACATAGATGTACACAGTGAACAAAGTATGACATTAGTAAAGTTCCCAAGAAATTGACTTTTACTATATACAGTGAACAAAGCTTCCAACTCATCACATCCATGGAAGTCATATTTAAAACTGTCTTTTATTATTTACCCCAACATGATGCATGCAGTTTAGAGCATTGAAAATAATCAAGCAGACACAACAACTATGATACCCAAAAATTATGGATAATCCACTTAGTGAGAAGTAGAGAACTTATTAAACTTACCATCTATATTGTTTTGTTTCATTCAATTTATTACAGCTAAATCTTACTTCAGCAATATGAAAATTAAAGTTAACTTCATCACATGGTTCCTTGATAAGATGAGAATGAGCTATGAGACATAGCAATAATTTCGGCCTAATTAACATATTTCTCCTTCTCAGAAACAATCTCAACATACTAACATATTGCATGGTTAGGTTTTAAAAGACCTGCATAATATAAATGGTAGTTAATCTTTTAATTAGTCAACACTCTCACATTAACTCTTGAAGAGTAAATCAAGCTTTAAAAAAATATAGGTTCATTACAGACCCTTCTATCCTACTGTTCTTTCTATAACTCCTATAACATAGCTATCCTCTGTATGCCTACCATCTCCCACCTTCCCCCCCGTATGGATTTCAACTCCTATGTTTTCATTTCAGTCATGCGCTAGGATAGGAGTCATATCTAGAAGTCATGACTATTCATCATTTTGCCTCTCCAGCAAAAGATATGTAATCTATTTTATTACAATCATGTACTTATACTTTTCATCATTTTGCCTCTCTATCAAAAGATATGTTTTCATTTCAGTCATGTACTTATTTTTTTCTATCCCTCAACACATCTGTCATAATTTTGCTCCATTGTTGTCATATTCACTTGCTGATTGACACACGAACACAAGATTGGTGCATGCACAACATTTTATTTAAACAAGATCATGTGGGGGTAAAAAAATTTTTATCAAATAGCCTTTTTGTAAATATGCATTTTTTTGAACGCACATATTCATGAGTATTTGATAAAGGATATTTTGAACGATAGGTTTTATGGACAAGTTATGTATAACACATGGAAATTTCTTGTATTCCTTATCACCGTTAGTAATTTTTTTATGCACTTATTCATGAGTATTTGCTGAAATTATGAATAGTCTTGCCAGGTAGTTGTGAAGTTAATTGTTGCCACCACCGTCATTATGCATGTGATTAGTAACTGTCTAATCAATGCCAGCAGTCTCATGCCCAATATTTAAAAGAAATCACTTAAATAGTTACTTTATCCACCTTTTTGATAAAGATTGGAGCAAATATACAATATAATAAAGTAAAATGAAGCATAAGTCCTGAATCTATCAGTTATTAGCCCTTTCCACTCTTATTCATAAGCATTTAAGAAGAGCTACAACTTCAAATACTGCTAAATATTCATAACAAATCTAAAAGTAGATTATGATCTTATAGTTGACTTTCACATCCAGCCCTACATTACAGTTTACTTGCTTACTTTTCGCAATTAATTTTGCTAATCAATGACTACCTACCTTATGCTCATATGTCCATCATTAATTCATCTTGAAAAAAATTTGGTACATATATGTACAACATTCTAATATGATCTAAGTTTACCCAATAACTCTGAAAATCTGGTAATGTTGCAAGCATTAATTTGGTAAGTTCCCATCCTTAGCATGTATATGACTACTTTTTATACATCTTGGAAATCTGATGCTAGCTGTAAGAGGGTGTTTAGATTTTGTCTTTTAGACACCCCTATTCATGTCTTTTCAAAGTCTTAGGGTAGAGTTATTGACATTTGAAACAAAGGTATGGTGTTTACAAATTCTATTATTTCTTATAGTTCAATATCCCACAATTGTGATTTGTCCCCAGTGGTCCAACCTTTCATTTTGAGATTTTCGCACACAAAGTTGTTAGGAGTAGCAGCGAAAGAAGTTGACCAATTTATATTAGCTCATTAGTATATGAATAAATATAGAGATTAGGTTGTGGTGAGATCTGCAATATCAATTTACAGTTCTTACACTCCAGATTTAAAGTTTTCAATAGATGTTTTATAATAATTCCTAGGTCCAAACCTGCCTCTTCAATTCTCACACTGTGTTCCTTTGTCTCCTAGGTTGCTATTTCAACCACTCTTCCACTGTGTTCCTCTATTTTCTATGTGCATCAATCATTTTATTTGTTTCATAATAATTCCTAGGTCCAAACGTGTCTCTTCAATTCTCACACTTAGCCCATGCCTACACTTAGTGTAACGCCCCAATTTTTGATTAAGGGCTAATGAGGATTTTTGAGAAGGTAATTGTGATTTAGAGTGGATTAAAGTTAAATTAATGTATATTGGTGGCAATATTATTTAATATGTCATAATTGTTGGAAAATTGAAAGAATGGAATTATTGGCATAAGTTGGTAATTAATGGGGAAATTAATTACTAACTAAGAGAAAATGAGAAATGAAATTAAAATGACTAATGGAGAGATTAGAGAAGCTAATGGGTGCTTATTGTGTGAGAGCCAATGAGGAGTGGACACATGGCAAGCTCACATGTGGGGAGAGATATGAGAAAAGTCAAAAGCATTTTTTTTACAATTCCTCTCTCCTCTCTTCCCTCTCTTCACGCTGAAATGGTAGGGGGGAGGTAAAGAATCATCATTTTCTCACTTTCTTCACTCCTCCTCCATCTCTCTCTCTGGTTCTCTCTCTTCTCTCCTTGGGTGGCGCCATTGTTGCAGAAAATAGAAGAAGAAAAGCTTGAGAAAAGGTAAGGAAAATGATCTCAATTGCTCAAACTTCCTTCTCTAATATTGATCCTTGAATAAAGAGCTTTATTTTGATGGTTGTAATGTGTTCATTGGTGTTAGTTTGTGACCTCAAGAGATTGTGAAAGTTGAAGAATCAAGAAATCTCTTTGGCAAAGTGAAAGAGGTGAGTGTTAACTCCCTTTTGATATATATATTGTGGTTGTTGGTTGAGCATTGGTTTTCTGGAATTTTCTGCCCTATTTTCAAAAATTAGGGTCTTAGTGAGTTTGGCATGTTGTGATCATGGAAATGGTATATTGTGATGTCTTTTGGACAAAGGGATTGTTTTGAATCATTAAAAGTGAAGTTTGGGAACTTGGTGTTGGTTTTGGTGTATTGGTCAAAATAGGGCATGTGGTTAGATTGTGAATTTGGTCATTTTGAGGTTACCATTATGTTCCTTGTGGAAAATTGTATGAGAATATGTTTGGTTAATGATTTTGGAGTCATTGGACACTTTGGTAGAAAAATTGGAAAATGCTGTCAATGTGAACTCTGTCTGGGCAGTTTATTTGTGTGGACGTTTTGAATGACCAAATGATTTCAGAAAATTGTGAAACTTTCCAGTCTTAAATTTCACATCCCAAGCTTCAAAATGGACATATATTTTGTGTCATTTCGTTTAGTATTCTGAGAGTTATGCTTTGCCAAAGTTTGGTACAAAAACAGAACTCTGTTTTGGAGTAATGTTGGGTTTTGGGTGATTCTGTATTTTTGTGATGATTTGAAGTTATGAGCCATATTTTTTCTTGAAAGATGACTTAAATACCTTTCATTTGGCTTTAGAATCACTCCGTTTCTATTTTTCTACAATTAGATATGATTTTTTGAAGTTCAGCCATGAATCAGGAAATTGCTTGGCCGCGGCCCATGAGTGGCTGGCCGCGGCCCAAGGAAGGGCTGGCCGCGGCCAACCCCTGTGTTCCAGCACTTTAAGTTTTTGAAAAGAGATCTTCAAACTATTATTTTCCAACCTTTTAGGGGTTTTATTAGAGGCATTTGTGGCTTCTTAAGGGTCATTATTGATAACCAAATCTAAGTATTGAAGAGTTAATTGAGTATTGGAATAGAGAATAATGCTTCGTCCTTAATTATGACTTTAGGATTTGATATTTGCCCAGAGCGTAGAAGGCCTATGCCTGCTCAAGAACGTAAAGACCAAGGTAGTGACACTTTATCCTATATCATGTGTATTACATTGCTTGTTTGCATTAGTCATTGAATACAGTGAAAGTGAAGAGGATGTGGCGAAAGCCCGGACTCGATTACAGTGAAAGTGAAGGGGACGTGGCGAAAGCCCGGACTCGAATACTGATAAAGTGATGGGGCGTGGCGTAAGCCCGACCTCGTATATAGTGAAGGGAATGTGGCGAAAGCCCGGTCTCGAATATTGATTGCTGCATTGTGATATATGTGACTTGCTTTGTATATATGCATCATATAAATAAACTATTACTACTGGGATTCTCTAGAATCTCATTCTTTCCAAATAACATTTTTAGACAGGGCAAGTGGATCGAAAAGCAAGCAAGTGGCAAAGGACGATTAGGACTGCCAGCGGTAGTCTTAGCTATATATTTTGGTTTTATATCGAATTGGTTATCATTTTGGATCAATGTAATCATATTGAATAGAATTGTAGTGGTATAGTTTTGTGTAATCCCTGGTATAGATACTGAGATGGGCAATGATGCCCTGTATAAACCTTTAGATTGATGTTATTATCCTGGGTGAACGTTGGGAATTGTGCTTACTCTAATATTATATATGTAACAGACCAAACAGGCCATTTGTTTTAATGAATGAAATGAATGGAGATCTATTTGTACATGTGTTTTAAAAAGTTTTTAATTATTCCAGATTTCTCAATCGATTATTAAATGTGATTAAACACTAATCCTGGCCTGATTATCGAAGGGGGTTACATTTGTGCTAGCTCAATGGTACCACCTCTTGCCAAACTCTTATACTTACCCCAGGGTAAGGGTTCGAGACGTGGGGAGGCGAGAGAAATCCTCCAGGGGGGAGGAGATATTTCCTTGTGAGTCCTGGGTCCGTAAGCCCAGCTACTTGCCACGCCCGAATGGTAGTACGGGTGGCACTACGGTCGGTGCCGTAGCCGGTTGTGCCGGAGTAGGCGTCCGCGAGAGCACCGGCAGGGGGATGTGACACTTAGCCCAAGCTTAAGGGTGATGCATTTTTAGAACCGTACATAAAAGAAGATACATTCATTAATATGCAAAATACGTTTCCCCACATACAGAAACGGGTATGTATGTTATTCACCTTGTCGTGTAACTTTTGACATATTATGCTTCCATCATTAGTTAAAACTCCTTATTTCCCTTTTTATCCATGCCTTTCAGTGCAATTGATGCATGTCATATATATATATATATATATATATATATATATATATATATATATATATATATATATATATATATATATATATATATATTCCAAACCATTTATAAGAGTTTGGGTTCACAAGTTGACTATATGTCAGTGTAATGATTTTATTAATGGGTGATTTGTTAGTATTATCTCTAAATGATGAAGCATCTCTATATTTTAGTAAGCTCATGATATACTTAGCCCATCATCTAACTTTCTGTGTGAGATAGAAAAGTTGAGATAATTAATAATGTTATTCAAATTAAATGCATGAATAATATAATGCGGCTTCTTATAATTTATTATTATATTCCTCGTAAGTCAGTTTGGATGCATGCATGCACATATACTGCTCACAGATAACATGATTCCATAATTGAATTGTGAAAGAGGCAAGCTTCACCCAAGAGAGGGGGTGAATTGGGTGATGTTATAAATTTTTCGCTTGATGTGGAGATATGAAAAATATAGTAGATAGAGTAGAGTTGAGAAGATTTGAACACAGAGAGTTATACTGGTTCGGCCTAACAACTAGGCCTACGTCCAGTCCTCAGAGATCAAGACCTACTGAGATTTTCACTATACCTCCAAGATTCAATGGGCTCTCAGAACGCCACACAACAACAATTGTCCTTGAAAGGACTACGAGCAGAAATATTCTCTCACTAAGAAATTTCTCTCCCCCTTACGACAAGTCTTACGTGCAGAAAAATAACCTATGACCCTTCTCACTTACTTATGTATACAAGACTTATGAGCAGCAACGTTCTCTCCTACTTACACCACTGTAAGTCTTATGAGCAGCAACGTTCTCTTCTGCTTGTATCTTATAAGACTTATGAGTGAAAGGTTTAACAAGGAATTCTCTCAACTGCTTCTCTCGTAAGGAAATCTACCCTCTCAAGGTCCCAATACCTTGAGATCAAATAAGCATAAAGTTTGAGTTGAATGAAGACTCTCTTACAGAGTAAATAAATAAACACTGAAGAACAATGAGTATACAGAGAATAATTTGTGAATAACAGAGACTTGTGAATAAGCTTGTGAATTCTTGTGCTTCATTATTTTTGACGATCTCTGAATCTCTGTATTTATAGGTGTTCAGTTTCTGCCCATTTGAGTAATCATCATTTGAGGAGCGGGGCTTTGCAACTGTAGAATGGCATGCGTACGTTTGAAAACTTCTAATGTAGGTGTGTGTTTGTCATAATGTTGTCTGCCGTTGTTTGACTTTCCTTCATGTCTGTTTATTTCAACGTTCATCCTCCTGTATCACACTTATAATATATTTAAAATGATGTTAGACAATGATAATAAGTAATGATGATATGTATAATTAACAATAAACCATATTCGGAATTAACGTTGTGAGACTTGATATTTTGGTGATCTGGCAGAGCATCACTCGAGCATGAAAAGGCTCACTCGAGTGATCTTCCTATTTTCCTCTTTGTGCTTCAGTTATCGGGTTGTGCTTGCATAGAATTTCAGAGAGATAGAATTCTCACTCGCGAGTGATGTGGGGTCTCACTCAAGCACAACTCCTCCTGCTCGAGTGATCTTACATTTTACACTGGGAATGTCTTCTCGGGTCATCACTCGCATCAAGATTTGAGAGGGATAAATTTATCACTCGCAGGTAATGTGGGTCCTCACTCGAGCACACACACTCCTGCTCGAGTGAGAAGAATATTCTCAAGTAATATACCGTTTATACACGCACTCGCATCAGAAATGGAGAGGGATAGATTTTTCACTCGCAAGTGCTGATGTGTCACTCGAGCATATGAGGTTGTGCTCGAGCACACTTGCACTTCTCTGAACTTCATGACTCTCGGCCAAACACTCGCAGTCTCTTACTCGAGTACAGAACACTCATGCTCGAGCATTAATGTCTCTGCTCGAGTACATCAAGGAAGAATTGATAATACTTGCTCTCGGCCAAGCACTCGCGGGCCTTCACTCGCATGTGCTCGAGTGAGAATGACTTCTCTGCTCGAGTGCAAACTCCAGTGCTCGAATGAATCAGTGAACATAACTGTGGCATGCCTCTCAGGTGAACACTTTCTGGCTTTCACTCGCACCTACTCGAGCATAGAAGGGATCTATGCTCAAGTGCAAAGCTCATGCTTGAGCACTCCAGTTCAATTTGACAGTAGATACCAGAAAACACTGCTATATGCATTTGGTAACTTTGTAAATATTTCTTAAACTTATAAAACCATGATTTGTACACAATTGTCTTTTTGTTATCATCAAAACTTGGGATCTAACAAATTGATCTATGTTTCACTATAGAACCTTATAACTTGACAATTATTTCAGATTATATCTTTCAACTTCCAACTTAGTATACAAGTGGCTTTTTGGTGCTTCTGCCATTTGTTTGCGCCTGGGAAGACTGAACATATAATGTCATTTCTTTATATTTCAAATGGTGATTTAAATTTATATTACAAACTTGAGAACAAAATATCACTGAGACAATAAAAAGAAGGACTCGAAGACCCTTTACATATAGAAAATTATATAATATATTTAGTAAAAGAGTAACATAAAAAAATTAAGAAAAATTCACATACATCTTTATTGTATCATCCTTTCTTTCATTTCAGTAAAGTTTACTTTTTTAAAATCCAAATCTTTTGTACTTAAATTGAATATTTCTTTTGTACGTTATGTTCTCCCTGTTTACAAATTTAAGACAATATTTTAAGAAAACACACTTAAATACCACTTGAATTTCAAAATTCTAAATTGTTTTTGTTGATAATAAGAGTAATGGAATTGACAAAAAAAGTATAGCAATTGACAACTCAAGTTTTTGCTAAATCACTGCTTTGGAATTTAGAAGTTCAAGTAATATTTAAGCGTATGTTTCCCTAATATTTTCACAACAAAATTAGATGATCCTAACTATTATTTTTTTTAAAGTTATAGTTGTTAGTTGTACTAAAAAGTGAGTCATATAATTATGAAGGATAATAGATAAAATAAATCAAGGATATATATAAAATATAAAAAAAAACTGAGGTATTAATTATATTTCTTAATTTATGTTTATCCAATCATCCAAACATGCAAACTTTAAATAAACATGAAAACGTATTTTGTAGAACATACATGTAGAAAAATGTGACATTTGGGACAATGGTCGTCGATTTGGTCACTTGGTTGGCCATCTGCGATGTATAGTTCAGTAAATTATTTGTTACTTCATATATGTTAAAACTGACAATGACAATCACTTCCAACCCTTTAATGTTTATTGGCATAGATATGCTTGGTTGTCATTTTATTTGATTTTTATGATTTTATACATTCATACACTACGTAATTTTGCATTATAGAAGCTTCCATCCATGTAGAACCTTACAACAACTTTTGAAATTGCACTTGTACAAGCTTGAGTTCATCTAAGTCATCTCCCGTAATTTAATACCAGTTCATTAACACTACATACCTTAATTATAGCCAATCTTAAATAATAAGTAATAAGCAATATAAATAATATTAGACACTGTAAAACCAAGTTGCCCCTTCACAGTAACACAACCTTCATCTGCTATACTGAGCTCATCTTCAGTGGTAGACCATACCTCCTATATTTTCTCTCTGCAGTTAATAGTATAGCAACCTTTGAAATGCTCATCACCGACTCTACTTCGTGTTTGAATTTCACAACACCGACGTTCTTTTATAGCAATTGAAGTCATCATTTCACCTTTCGATTCTTCTCTGTTGTTGTGGCCACTGCACTTAGATGGAAATAATGATCATTGAAATGACATGAGTTAGTGTATTTATGGAATCCTAGCACTAATCAAATCTTTCTGTGCAACACATGGGAAGTACTGGCTCGTTAAGAGAAAATGAGAAAACCAAACATAAAGCCATAAACCACAAAAAACTCTTCTTAAGTCCCATTGGGAGGTTTTGCAATTTAGGATATTGAAGATGTCCTAAGGGTGAGTGGGCATGAAAATCCATCTTGCAAAGTTTATAATGCTCCCTATTATGTGTTCATAACAAATATTGTGTTTTATTAAAATCTTATTAAGAAAAATTCAATGGGACAAAAACCCAATGAAAGAAAAATAGTATACAATATATGTCACATGAGCAAATTTGTTAAACATCTATGTCACCATTGGAGAAATATGTTTCCTTTTATCTCCTTTGATGTATATATGTTACTCGTGTAAATGGTTTATTAAAAAGTGTAAATGTATACTATCGTAAACAAGTAATATAGAGGTGAATAGAGTATCGTTATCTTAAAGATTGATCACTAAGTACCAACTTGGTAATCTTAATTCTATTTAGTTGATTGTTTAGTTGGTGATTGAGATTATAAAATTAAAAATGATTAAATATGAATGCAATTGATATGAAAATAACTATGAGAAAAAGCCCTAGGGATCATTTTTCACTTTGCAAATTTCGGATTGAATCATCTATCTATTCTAGTTCAATTTATTCCACATGATTGATAATCGAGTTTCCCTAATTTAATTACTAGCATCTTCCAATGTTAAATAATTCTATAATTAATTGTTAATCCAATATATCCCTATATGAATTGAAACAGTTAATCATACATTAAGATTTATAGAACTCATTAAGACTACACAACCCATATGAATATATTTATATTTCATATGCAAGTTATGATTTTAATTATAGGATCTACACGCATGCATTTCCTTCCGGTTTCAACATACATATTGAAATGATTCAAAAGATGGCCAATCAATTGAAAGTATTAAGAACAATAATCAAAACTCAATCATGAAGGAAAAATTAAAACTAGATTTAACAAGTTAAGATTTAATCTGTCATTAGTAAGCTACATCATCACCTTAAGAAAATGAAAATTTAGCTCATGATGAAATTAAAAAAAAGACCAAAATAAATTAAAAACTTCATAAACATTGCACAAAACTTAATTATTAAATTCTAAAACATAAAGATATAACTACAAGATGCATGGAAATGGAAAAATCTAGCATTTCTTATAGAGCTGGTAATTTGAGCCGGGCTGGCGGGCAAATGGATTCGGCTGCCCGTTTAAATTCAAGCTAAACGGGCTTGCAAGTTAATGCGGGCTGGCCCGCATTATTTTTTATTTTTTGAGTTTTTTTTCCTCAAATGCCCTTAGTCTCCCTTATTTCCTTTCCTTTGATGATGTGTTTAATTAACTCCCCATACTTTTTATTTGACACTTATTTTCATATTATATTTATTTATTCTACTATTATTAAATTTAAAAGAGAAATTTTATATAGTTTTGTGATATGAATAGATGAAAAAAAAAAGAAAAGTAAGAATGAAATTGACTTCATAACATAAATGTATAAAAGAAAAAAGTGTGATATAAGCGGGTGAAAGAGAGTAAAAATTTTAAAAAGAGTGAAATTTTTTTTAAAAAAAAAATCGGCGGGCTTGCGGGCTGCCTAAACGAGTTTGCCAACCCGCGAAGGAGGTGAGTTACATCAGCTCGCCCCACTTCGGGCTGCGTGTAATATCCCAAATTTTGATTAAGGGATAATCATGATTATTAATGATAATTATGAATTTATTGGAATTATTATGTAATTTATGGCTATTTTAATTAATGTCATAATTAGTGGAAATTGGAAATATTGGTGCATGTGAGTGGTATTTAAGATCAAGGGTTGTGATTCCTTGACCGGGGGTCGGAATCCTATGTGTTGTGATGTGATGAGCTCATTGTGGGAATGCAAGAGATGTTGACAAGTGGCAATATGGGGGTGGTTGGATATGAGCACATGAGGACAAATGATCACTTTTTGCCTTCCTCCTCTCCATTTCTCTCTCTCTCTCGTGCTCTCTCTCTTTTCTCTCTCTCGTCAGTTTTGTGCCAAATGAGGGAAGGAAAAGCTTGATCTTTGGGTAAGTAAATCATCTCCATTGCTCAAACACCATTCTTAAATGTTGATCCTTGAATCATGGGCTTCATTTTGGTGTGTATAATGTAGCCATTTGGTGCCGATTTGTGCCACCCGGAAATCTGATTGTTGGTGGATCAAGAACTCTTTTTGGAGAAGTTGATAAGGTGAGTGAATCTAACCTATCTATCTAAGTTTCATGCCATTTGGAATAGTTTAAAAATTCTGGGAATTTTGGCCTAATCATGAAAATGAGTGCCACTGTTCATTTGGTGTGTTTATGGTATGAGAATGGCATTTTGGAATGAGTTTATGTTAGATAGATTGGTTAGAGATTGAAATATGATGTTAGGATGAAATGGGAATTTTGATGAAATTGTTGCCCAAAACCCAAAGCATGATAATGGAGTAGGATTTTGATGATTCTGAGTATTTCATTGAGTTTATTGGGTGTTTTTGTGTGAGAATGGCTTTGGGTTAAGTTTTGTATCCATAGGAATCAATTGGGCAAAGGTTAAGGAGAGTGCCTCTGTTTCTGCGTTTTCTGCTATCTGATGGATTCACTCGAGCAGGGAGGGGTCTGCTCGAGTGAAGGATGAACATCACCCGAGCAGAGATGGGTCTGCTCGAGTGAGGGATGAACATCACCCGAGCAGAGATGGGTCTGCTCGAGTGAGGGATGAATATCACCCGAGCAGAGATGGGTCTGCTCGAGTGCGGTAGTGCAATTCTCGTTTCTTGCTTTCTGTGTTCTTATTGCACTCTCTAGGTCATAGCAAGCATAGCCTCACTCGCGAGTGAGGGATGAACATCACTCGAGTGAGGATTTTGTGCTCGAGTGATGAGTATATTTGACACCAAAGGACTTGCTTCTCGGGTTGTCACTCGCGAGTAGGTGCACGGGTGTGCATTCTCACTCGCGGGTATGGGCACCGTGCTCGAGTGAGCCGTGTGTGCTCGAGTGAGCTTGTGCTTCTAGTGTGGGATGGTGCTCTCGGGCGTGTGCTTTCTGTCTCACTTCCTTGTGCTTGAAGTGATTTCCGTACGTGTGCTCGAGTGAGGGCATTTGTGCTCGAGTGAGCCTGCTTCTGAAAACTCCCTTGTGCTCTCGGGTGTTCACTCGCTGCCTCTCACTCTCTTGTGCCCGAGTGATGTCCGTACCATCACTCGAGTGAAGCCGTTTTCACTCGAGTGTCCGTACATCTGTGCTTGAGCATGGTCATCTGTGCTCGAGTGAAACAGTGTAAAATCTCAGTTTTGTGCTTCCAAAAGGGGATCTTTGGGATAGTTCTTCCTACCCTTTAGGAGTGTTGTTAGGGGTATTTAATGACTCCAAAAGAGCAATAATGATAACCAATTAAGCATTATAAAGTGAGTTAAGTCTTGGAATAGAGAATAACTCTTCGTCCCTAATTGTGAAAATAGGATTTGATATTTGCCCGAGGCGGGAGAGACCGGTGCCAAGGAACGCCCGGGAGAACTCAGGTAGTGATTTTTCTCTCATATCTTGTATGATGTTTTGGTATGCATATCTTATCATTGAACTTGTGAAATGTGTGCCATGGTCCATTACGGCGCGAGCAGGTCAGCGTGAGCCGTATAGGGAGTGACAGTGGTCATCTCTAGTTCGGCCGTTGGACTGCCGTCGTAATCGACATGGATCTTTGTGAATCCGACCCGTAGGGGCGGCGTATGTGAAAACCAGCCGTGGGCTGTGTGTGTGTGTATCTTGCCTATGTGGCTTGCGAATATGATATGCTTTATATGGATCCCAGCTGTGGTGAATTATACTGTGTTGACTGTTGTGATGCAATACAGCGTGAGCAATTCAGCGTGAGCAATCGTCAGGGATGACATGTGTCATACTAACCATTGCCGCTGCAACTGCCGTTGTAGTTGCTTGTGTGGATGATGATTTGATTACATGCATTATTGTTGTACATTATATGATTGACTTGTTACTACGGGGATTCTTTAGAATCTCACTCTCCCAAAATTAAACCTTTTAGACAGGGCCGAAGGATCGAGAGGCAAGCGGGCGACGAAGAGTAGTTAGAGCTCCTGTTTAGGAGTATATTTTGGAATTTATGGTTATCAGTGTATATTTTGGAATTGTATATAGTGGATTTTGTGTAATCCCCAAGTTAAGGGTATTGAATTGTGGCTTTGTGCCTTTGTAATTCCCTTATCTAATGAATGGAACCCGAGTGAGTCGGGAATTTACTTGCACTCTGATATTTGTAAATGGAATCCACCTGTTCAGGCCAGTATTATTTTGTATTGAGAACTTGAGACCATTGTGAACAAGTTTTGAAAAATGTTTTTGCAAATCCGATTTTTGGGCAAAAGAGTATCTTATTAAGTCCCAAATTTCATTATGGTCTCTAATTACAATTTAATTATGAGTTTAAGAACTTAATCTCGGCATAAGGTAGGAAGGGGGTTACACTGCGGGCCAGCCCACATTACCACATCTAATTTCTTATTGGAGGTAGAGCCTTCCATGTAGATGGCAGCCTATACCATCTATGAAGGAGGCCTACCTAAGCCTTCCAAGAATGAGGCAGGCAAGAAATAATACAATGCATAAAATTAAACTTTAAAATTGTGTGTCTCCTCGTGTCTTCCATTCCTCTATTTATAGATGAATGGAGTGCAAAGATTTCCACTTGTTAGGCATGAATCTTGACTTTAAGCCACCAATGTTGACCTTGTGGCAACCATGCTTCTTTATTGCAGCCAAATTTTGATAATCAACACGGTAGACTCTCATATTTTTATCTTCATGAAAGTTGTAGATCTGGATTTTAGCTTGAAAACGCATGTAAGAGCTCCTCGTTTCAACATTTACAGCTCAAGTTATGGTTAAATTAGTGGGCAAAGGTCAAACTAGGACAAATCCATGTTTTCAACTTCTAAACAAAATTCAAAACTCTTAAATATAGAACTGGGTTTTGGCCTCAACATAGAAGTTGTAGGGATTTTTGTTAGCTTTTTATCTATATAAAGAACATTCCAATCTAACATCTAGAGCTTCAGATATTGCCAGAAAACTAAAACAAGGTTAAAATTTAGTACTTTTCGATAAATTCTATTTTATGCCAAAATCATTATTTATTTATCAATTACACCCAAATTCATTAAATTAAACTCAAATATCATCCAAAAAATCATCATATAAGTACAAATAAATATGCAAATATTTTACTTATCAATAGCCTCCTTTCAGTTGAGCTATGCATGTTGTATTATCTTCATATAGTTTGTTGGAATCTTTTATTCAAGAAATGTACCCCACACACATTGATGGATATGTTAAGTCATTGACATTAATCGAACACATTCTTGAATTGCTTCATAAACTGCAATTATTTCTGCTTGATTTGATAAGGTATAGCTATTAAAGTTTGTTTTGTTGAACGCCAAGATATGGTTGTACCTCCACAAGTAGATAAATATCTTGTTTGATATCTACCATTGTGTGGATCTGATAAAAACCATGTATCTATATAACCAATCAATTGTGAGCCAAATTCATTAGAATAAAATAATCCCATATAATTTGTCCCTCTAAGGTACCACAAATTATATGTTTAGTTCCATTCCAATGCCTTCTTGTTAAAGAAGAACTAAATCTTGTTAATAAATATAATTTGCAACAAATGCAATATCAAGTCATATTGAATTAGCAAAATACATTAGTGCACCTATAGAATTAAGGTATGGTACGTCTAAACCAAGAAGTTCTTCATTTTTCTCTTGAGGGCAAAAAGGATCCTTCTCCTTATCAAATTATCTTTCAACTATTGGAGTAGATAATGAATACGCTTTATCCATATAGAATTCAATTAATATTTTTTTGCCATAAGTTGATTGATGAAGAAAAATTTCATTTGCTAAGTGCTCAATTTTTAAGTTGAGACAAAACTTTATTCTTTCAAGAACATTCATTTCAAATTCTCCCTTTAAACAATCAACTGTATTTTGAAGCTTTTCAGGAGTTCCAATTATATTTAAATCATCTAAATATACAGTAATTATCACAAACTCTTATCTATTTCCTTTTATAAAAACCCATGGGCAAATTGGATCATTGTTATAACATTCTTTTAAAACTCTATTCCAATTTCTAACTTCCAAACACTTAAAGTTGGTTATCATTCATGACCTTTAGGTGGCAAATCAAAGTCTCAACATATGCCTAAAGGCTTGGGAAAACACTTGACCAAAGACCATCTTTGGAAGTCTAAAATGTTATTTTTGGGAGTTGGCCACGGCCCACAAATCCACTAGCCGCGGCCAAAAATAGGTTAAAAACATTTGGGCCGCGGCCCAGAATCCGCTGGCCATAGTCAAGAAAATCCTGTTTCTTGGCTGAACTTTCAAAAATTATAACTAATTCCAGAAAAATTGAAATGAGATGATTCCAAAGCCAAATGAAATCTATTTAAGTCCTCTTTATAGGAAAAATATGGACCATTACTAGAAATCACCACAAAATTCCAGAATCACACAAAACTCAACATTACCCCAAAACAGAGTCCAGTTTCCATCCCAAACTTTGGACAATCATATCTCCCAGCCAACAAAACGAAATGACACAATTTATATGTCTATTTTGAAGCTTGAGATGTGAAATTTAAGACTGGAAAGTTTTAGAATTTTCTAACATCATTTTCCAATTCAAAATGTCAACACAAACAGACTGCCTAGAACAGACTTCCAATGGACAACATTTCTAAACTTTCTATTTAATTTCCAAACCAATTCCAATGATCATATCACACAACAAAACACCAATTGCACCACAATACACAAGCCAATTCATCATTTCCAAAATCACACACAAATCAGGGCAAATTTCACAATTCACAATACTCATCCACAAATCACAAAACTTAGATCAAAAGGCTTCAAATATTCACCTCCTTCCTCTTTCCCAAATCAATTCATTGATTCTTCATCTTTCCAAATTCCCATAAGCTCTCAAACACCTCCTTTCAAAAATCTAAAACCATAGAAATGAAGCTCTCATCACTATGAACAACATTAAAGAAGGGTATTTGAGCTAAAAAGGACAAATAGAGCATCATACCTTGACTTCCTTCTTTCTCTTTCCTCCCTCTCATGGACGACAATGGAGGAACAAGAGAGAGATAAGAGATGATGAAGATGAAGATGGGTAGATTTTTGGCCCCAAAAAGGTCCAAATAAGGGAGAGAGAAGAGAAAAAGAGTGTTGAACTTTTGACCAAGATCCGAGGGTCCAAAAAATACCATGTTTCACACATCTAATCCATCTTCCATGAGCTCATATACACACACATACACTTGATTCCACCCCTTGATTTCCACACAAATCAATCTCAACCATTGATCTTGAAGTTACCAATGAGTTTCCTCTTCAGTAACTGACTAATTAGTAGGTAACTTTACCATTTTGCCCCTGATTACGGCAATCCACACTGAATCACCACCAAACTCATTTTCTCATTCATTTACACCACCTTTTGTGACCTCCCTATATTTTAAGTCAATTTAGATGTTAATCCATAATTGAGCTTAAATATAGGGTTTCGGCACTGCTCACAACACATATGAATCACATTCGAATGCCAAATCACATCATCTTCTCCAAAAGGGTTTATTTATCAATAATCACCTCCACTTTTGGAGTCCTTAACCCATAATCAAAATTTAAGATCTTGCTAAACCAGGGCTTAGTAGTCCACTTATTTTAGGCTTATTCTCTAGCCTCAAATCTCAAAATTCGGGGTATTACACAACCCACGACCATTATAAAGATAAAATGCTCTTCAACCATTATTTATTACTAGTTATTCTAGTAAATGAGGCTGAGCCTCCTACTTGAAAATTTAGGAAAATACTGATGTCAAATTCTTTATCACCATTTCGTCAAGTTCTCCAACCACATGTGACCATGTATCTTATTTTTAAATTATTATCCTTCAAGTATAAACACATATGAAAAAAATAGGACATATGGTCATGTGTGATTGGAGAACCTGATGTAATAGATATAAGAAACTTAATGTAAGTATGGTCCAAAAATTCATTGGAAAAAAAAGATATTTAAAGACCCTATATAATCGTTTATTATTATTATTATTATTAAAAAAAATAAGAAATTGGGGAAAATTCTTTAGTGAAAATTTTATTTGGTAAGACAAGCCTAAATTAGGGCACCTAGACTCTGTATAAATCTTGTAGAGTATCAGCATTATTTGTATATAAAAGTTTATCAGGTCCTTTTTACCAATAATATTGTTAATAGGCTACTTTTCTCCAATTTTTCCTTAAGAACTTCAAATTATAAATATTCAAACAAATGACCATGTTGTTAGCTTTAGTTGAGAATATAATGGACGGACATAAATGCCCTTCATCGATTGGTAGTTGCTGGAGACTCATTGCCACTTATCCAAACAATCCCCAAAGAGTCAACAAGAAGTCAAGGCTTGATTAGATCAACATTTCTAAAAGTGACTTTTATTCAAGTTGATTTTTACAAACTAGGGTAAAAGTAAATTAGTGTAATGTAGTTCATGATCAGATGGACTTATATAAAAAAAAACTCAATTTGACATAAATTTATTTAGATGATATATAAAAAAGTTAGTTTTAGAATATTCTGATTTGAATAAAATTCAAAAATCAAAAGTTAGAAAAAGTTGTTTCAACTTAAACAAGGTTTATGAAAAAATAGAAAATCAATTGTTTTTACCACTATCCCGAGCATCATTTTTTTCCCATCTGACTTTTAAATCTTCACGAGGTTATTCCAAACATACACTCACATAGCGGCCTGCCAACGATGATTGGTTGTAGGGGTGTTTAGCATATCCTTATTCAAGCCAACCCTTTCCGATCATGATCATCTCATCCAGTCCTGAGATATTTTTTTTTAATTTTAGTAGTTTTTAAAATTTCTTTATTCCTTATTCATATTATCATGTTATCACCCTAGTCACCCCATGTTCGTCGTCTCTTTAGAGAATAAAAAATATGAATCTTGCTTATCGCTCGCTCTCACCCTCATTCTCGTCTTCGTCAAACGTCATTCAAAGTTCAGACTCTTCTCTTCAAGGACTAAGATATTGCCTCTCGCTCTCAATTCTTTCTATTTATTTGGGATAAAAAGCCATAAAAACTCACGGGTTCCTGTAACATTGTCATGGGTAGACCCAAGCTATTGGCCATGATTATGGCTGAAGCTCAAACTAGTAACATTTCAAAGACGCTATTCAGAGCAATGATGATGATGATAGATAACCCCTTGACGGAGGGGCCAGAGTTATGTGTCAGCATCGTAAAGCCAAGTGTCTTTTGCCTTCTCATGCACGGCGATTCCTCTTATTGACACTGTTAGCATTAGAATAGAAGAAGAGGATAAAAACAAGAAATTACTAATTCACTAGACACCTATTACAACCATTAAACCTATAATGCCCCAAATTTTAATTAAGGGCTAATGACTTCAAAAGTGACTGTAATTATTGTAATTAAGCACTTTTGAAGAATGCAATGTGAATTTTGATTCAAACGTGTTATGATCGTGCCTAAACTCTATATTTAAGTTCAATTATGGATTAACATCTAAATTGGGTTAAATATAGGGAAGGGACACGTGATTAGATAATTAGAGTGATAGGGATTAGTTGGAGGTGATTCAAGAGGAATTGCCATAATCAGGGGGAAAATGGTAAAGTTACCGACCAATTGGTCAGTTACCGAAGAGGAAACTTATTGGTAACTTCAAGATCAATGGCTAAGATTGATTTGTGTAAGAGATCAAAGGGTGGAATCCCATGTGAGTGTGTGTATGTGAGCTCATGATAGATGGAGCAAGTATGTGACAAATGGCAATTTGTAGACTCTTGAATTGGGTCAACATTTTTAACTCACTCTCCCTTTCTCCTCTCTTTTTCTAGATTGCCAAGTAATTTGGGCACCCTAAAATTTGATCATCTTCTTCATCTCCATTCTCTCTCTTTATTACTCCATTTTCGTTCAGCTAGAGAAGGAAAGAGAAAGAGAAAAACCTAAGGTTAGTGCTCCAAATGACCATGAATGTTCAAATACTCTTTATTAATATTGATCATAGTGTCAAGAGCATTATTCCTATGGTTTCAGATTTTTGATTAGTGGTGATTGGAAGCTTGAGAAAATTTAGAAGTGGTGGAAATCAAGAATTAGTCTTGGGAAGAAGTTAAGGTAAGCCTTTGGAACCTTTTGACATATTTATTGTAGTCATTGGTTTAGCTTTAAGGATTTTGGATTTTTACCCTCATTTTGGCTTAATTTCAAAATGTGTGAATTGGTTAGTGTTTAGTGTGAAATTGGTGTCATAGTGTGTCTTTGAGCATTTGAAATTGATTTGGAATATTGGTTTGGATTGGTTTGCAATATGGTGGTTTGATTGAGTTCTTGGTAAGACATGTGGTGGTCATTGTGTAATATGTCAATGGAGGTTGAATTGGGTTGTTTTGATGATTTCAATGGATTCCTTGTGCAAATTTATGTGGCAATGGTATTTGATATGAATTTGGGAACCATTGGAAGCATTGGTGCAAAATTGAAATGTTGTCCATTGAAAATCTATTCTGGGCAGTCAGGTTGTGTGAACGTTTTGACTAGGCAAATGATGTTAGAAAATTATGAAAATTTCCAGTCTTAAATTTCACATTCCAAGCTTCAAAATGAACATATAATTTGTGCCATTTCGTTTTGGGAACTAGGAGATATGACTGCCCAAAGTTTGAGGTCGAAAATGGACTCTGTTTTGGGGCAGTAATGAAATTTGTGTGATTCTGAATTTTTGTGGTGATTTCCAGTAATGGCCAATATTTTTTCTAGGAAGAGGACTTAAATATATTTTATTTGGATTTGGGATCACCTCATTTCAATTTTTCTAAAATTAATTATGATTTTTCGAATTTGCCTTGGCTGCAGCAGAAAATCTTGGCTACAGCACAAAAGTTTTTGTGCGCGTTTTGGCCGCAGCCAGAAATTCTTGGCTGCAGCCAAAAACCTTTTGTGCACGTTTTGGCTGCAGTCAAAGGATTCTTGGCTGCAGCCAACCCCTATTTTTAGCATTTTGAGATTTTGAAAAGTGTTTTCCAACCTAGTACTTCCCAATTCCTCTAGGTTTTTAGTGAGCTTATTATAGTCACTTAAGGGACTCAGGTGGTAACCTATTTTAAGCGTTTGGAAGTGAGAATTGGGAGTAGAGAATTAATCCGCCATTTTGATTTTGGTGTTTAGGATTTGACATTTGCTATCCTTATGAGCCAACGGTGCCAAAGGACATCAAGAAAGAACATGGTAGTGACTCTTTCTCTTATACTGTGTGTAAAACATTGTATGTATGTTTGTCATGCATTGAGAATACTTTGTGAATACATTGTGATGTTTTGAGACTGCAGCGAAAGCTGACGCATAGAGTTTACAGTTATGAGTGTTGTTGCATATGGTGTGAGCCATGATACATTGTGATGCTGCTAACATGACCTTATATGCTATGTGTTTATGCACTGTATGAGTGATTTGTTACTACTGAGATTCTTTTGAATCTCATTCTTTCCTATAACTAACATTTCAGTCAAGACAAGTGGCTCTAAGGAGAAGCGGACAACCTGGAGTGGTTAAGGCCTTCAGGGATATTTTGGTTTTGATAGTTAACTATCAATCTGGGTTTGAGATTATTGTAAATTATTTTTGGGATGTATACAATATTTTGATTATGGTATGTAATCCCCTAGTTGGGAATTATAAACCTGATAGTTAGTATATACATGACCCGGGGGTTGCCGAGATTTTTGTCTCATACTCTGATATGTATAAATGTGATTTAACTGCATAGGTAATTATATGCGATACATGCAATTGAGACCAGAGCAGGGAAAGAATTTTGAAAGTTTTGTTAAAAACCCTTTCGCAAGAAGGGATTGGAAATGTCTTTTGATGATTATTGGTCTCTATTTCATTTAAAATTCTGAATTTCAAATTATAATTACGTGTATAAAGGCAGGGGGTTACAAAACCCCTATTTATAACCCTAATAAGCATATTTCCTAAACTACCCCTTTCCTTACTACTATTCTCACATATCAATATACTCCCCCAACAAAAAGATCCTTGCCCTCAAGGATCAGTACAAAAACACAAAGTAAAACATATACTGAAAATAAGAATCTTTTTTTCTTCATTTTCCTATTTCCCAAAACTTGTTGCAGCTTTCCTCCACTCTAGAAGGTCAATATGATACTTAATAAAGGCCCATAAAATACCAATGGCACAAATTCAATAAGATGTACAACCCACAGGCTACCAAAAAATATTTTGGGCCCTTATATCCAAGAAAAACATCTAGCACAAGGGTCCTGATGCTTAGCCCATTGCTAATGGGGTTCTCTTTGCCGCCACGTGAAACAACTGCAGCGTTCATGAAAGGCATTACAATAAACCTGGACCATGTTCTTAGATTTGTTGCAAAAGAAGATTCTAGAAGTAGCAGAAACCAAAAACCCATGGTTCCTCCCCGTGAAACACAAACAGTTAGCGGAGATTCACTAAATCGCAATAGAAATCCGAACTCTTGCAAAGCCCCACCCGACCCGGGAATTTCAACAGCACAACTTGACCCAATAACCAAACTCCCCCAACCTGAATCAGCTTTGGATCGCCCTTTGCCTTCATCGATGGATACCTTTTTCCCAGTGATGAGGTCAGAGCTTCTCCGATCGATGGACGATGAGAACAACTTCGACCCAAAAGTGAAAGCGTCATGGTTTTTGTTTGGCCGTTCACGGCAAGACTGCAATTTGAACCATTTCGATGATTGCGGTGAAATATTAAGATTGCTTACAATGGTGAAATTGATTGTTTCTCTCGCCTTCATTTCACTGCTCACCAGATTGTACTGTTTCCCCATATAATAGGCATCAGTAACACTATGATAGTGAAGATTCACGCTGAGGGAATTGAGGTAGAGGGGCTTTGTAACAAGGTTGTGAACACCGAGATGAGACAAGATCATTGTCACAGTAACAATCATAGATGACGGAGCAAGAGAAGGGAACACAGACAATATCACAGAATTTGGAGTCATAGTAGTTATCGTGTTCAATGGCAGTAACTTGGGTCTAAGTGATTCAGAGGATTGACCAAATGAAGAACCCAAAAATGAAGACCTAGATGCCTCAAAATCACCAGTCTAAGCAACTAACGGTATTGCATTTAGCAGAGAAAAATTTTGGTCATAAATGATACCTTGAGGAGGTCAAAAATGCAGTAATTGGTTTGGTAGGAGGAAACGTCGATGACAAAAATATAAAAAACCATAGCGAGGAAATTTACGTCACCAAATCCTAGTTTTGACTACTCATCTATCCTTTCACATTTTTCTCCATCATTTGCTTTGGCTTGATCGAATTGGACCTTGCCAGTCACCTTTACAGGAAAATATTCATTTTCAGAGGATTTGGTTTCATCAGCATCATTTTCAGAGGATTTCTTCTTTTTTGAATTAACATCAGCCACGTTTAGATAAGTGACCTCCTTTATCTCAGTAACAGCAACGATGAGAGTTAAAATCTTGCCATATTCTTTCTCAATTCTTTCATATCTCTCTTCAGCTATTATGTTTTCGTAGGAATCAGTTTCTTGTTCAGAAAGATTGTTTCTACCTTCATCTTCATCTTTCATATTCGATTCCTGTTGTTTCCATTGCTCCTTATTTTACTTCTATCGCTCCTGAAGATAAGCACAATTAATAGCAGAGGAAAGGGTGGTTGGACCAAAAGACTATAGCGCATCTCAAATCTTTGATTGAAGGCCATAGATGAAGAATTTAATGGCAGTTGACTCATCAACTTAGGCGTAAGGTATGAGCGCTTCAAATCGTTGTACATACTCCTTCACTGTCAACACCTGATTCAGTTGATAGAGCTCCGTAAGGGTTTTCATGGCAATGAGAGTATGGTGGAACGAATTTTCGGTAACCTCCGACGAAGGCGATGGTGGCCAGAGGGTTGGCTCTGATACCTTTATTAGCATTAGAACGGAAGAAGAGAATAAAAACAAGAAATTACTAATTCACTAGACACCTATTACAACCATTAAACCCCTATTTATAACCCTAATAAGCATATTTCCAAAACTACCCCTTTCCTTACTACTGTTCCCACGTATCAGACACCTTTTAACTAACCCCATTTTGTTTATCTCATCTTTGGTTTAAGGTCATCCTAAATTTGAATTTCAATTTGTAGCTTCAGCTATTGCCCTTTATTTCTTGGTATCAATTCCTTTTCTCATCTTCACTTTCTGTTTGCTTTAACTTCCTAAAAAAGGAAAGTAAATAATGGGGTTGTTACCTTTCTTCTTTTTTTCCCTTTTTGAGTGATTGTGTTCCCTACTCTTCTTTAGGTAAGATAGAAAGATGAGTATGTATTTACCATTCAAAACCTAAAGATTCATTCATTTGGGAAAAAAAAGAAGGATTTTCCTACTCTTATATGCTGGTCCTAAGATTGTCATGATGCATTTTTTTATAGATGATTTTTAATGACAGAACATCTCAGTCCTATCCCCTTGTTGTCTAGGACAGAGAAAACAATAGGATGAGACTCAATTCAGAAATTAGGTCCCATCATATTTTCTGGGACTGGACTTGGGATGGAGTTGCAACATCCTAAATTTTTATTTTAAGATTTAGATAATTAAGATGAAAAGTAATATGTGAATTTCAAGGTTAAAAACATTTTTGAAAAAGAAAAGGGAAATTAAATGTAGCAAAATTAACATTGATTTTCAAGAAAAAAATAAAATATATGAAGTTAGTTGAGGTTAAATAAAAGTATTTAAGATACACTATTATAGAAATCACACTATATGACAAGTATAAACTGCCACATATCACAGTTTCAAACTGACATAAATGTAGGCACTATAAAAGCTCAGCGCAAAAATATTACGATTCTAAATCATTTTTTATTGTGGACCTATTATAATGGTTATAATATAACACCTGTTATGTATTGAAGTTTGGTGATAATAGTTAACGGGCACACGTAAACAACTATCATAATATATGTAATGCTTGCATGATACATAATAATCTCATTTTACAACCGTTATCTATTCAGTAACATGCATAACATTTTGTATATAAGAACTGTGACTTTTTATAAATTTTAATAATGATCTTATGTAGACAATCGTTCTGTATTAAGTACATAAATAACAATTTATAAAAAAGAACTATGAACATTTATAATGCATGACATTTTTCCCTCCTTTAATGATAAGAATGAGGATGAGGATGAGGAAGAGGAGGATCTCGTCCTCATCCTCATTCTTATCATCGAAGGATGGAAATGAAATCCAGGTTAGAGTATTATCATTGGCATGGGGAAGGGGAAAGGTTTTGAACCATCACGGTGTTTGTTGTTTCATGACAGTTTTTACTTAACAATTGTCATTCTTGTGAGACAAAATATGATGCTTACTGATTACCACCTTTATTTATTTGCTTTGACTGCTATTAAGTAACAGGTTTTACTTACTAACCATTATATAACTTAAGAACTAACCACATTGCCCCCTCCGTCGTCCCGAGCATCTCCGTCCCCTTCGCCAATCCATCTTTGTGTCGAATGACAAGATGGAACAAGAGAAAAAAGCACTAGGGAAGGGTCTTGTTATCATTAAGGAGGTCCAAAAAGCAAATTATGAGAGAGGGGAGGAGAATTACTGTGAGGTGAAACAAGAAAGGATAAGTTGTGAAATCTAACAAATAGTGAATTTGTCAGATATCAAAATTTGACCTTTCTTGTGCCGTCTATAGCAAGTTTCCTCCCCTCTCTCTTAACTTTCTTTCTATGCCTCCTTCATGACAAGAAGGCCCTTCCTAGTGCTCTTTTCTCTTGTGCCATCTCGTCATTCAGTGGAATAGATGGATTGGTAGAGACGCTGGCGATGACAGAGGTGGTGACGTGGTTAGGATCCTCAGTACTTGAGCTATTTGTTGCCACCAACAAGCCTTGAGGAGGAGGAGGAAGAGGTGGTAGAGGAGGGGGTGGCGGTGGCGGAGGAATTCCATGGGAACTTATAACATGATGAAGGAAAGGAGGAAGATACCGATAAAGAAAAGTAATCATAATCACAAGGAATAGTTGAGTTTAAATAGAGGACTAACAGATTACAAAGGGTTATGAGTTATGAGTTATGACTTATGAAGATATAACGGGATTGCGAAAGGTTATGATGAGTTATTTTATTGAAGTTTCGAATGTTTTGAAGGGTTATGAAAGAGTGCGATGATAGTTGTTTCTAAAGACTGTTATGTTTTGTCTTCAATGGTATAAGAGGTTGGAAGTCAAATCATTTATAAGTATTACATGACGGTTATTTTGAAAAAACCATCACTTTTGTTACTAAATAAATGACAGTCATTAACTACAACCATTATTTTTTTTATTTTTGCGCTTTCCGCCTCATAATACATGATGGTGCACATAATCAACCTTTATGTTTAAGCATTATATATCCTTGTGCGATCTCTGTCTTGACATACATGACATTTATGTCATAATAAGGTTATTATAACCTAGTCTAATAATCCTTCTGATTTAATTTATAGATCTAGTTTAGATTTCTTACCTCTAAGTAAGAGTCTGGGACAATAAGCAACTATAGGGAACTCTAAGAGAGAAATACGATACTCTCTTTTTCTTTATTGTTACTTTGAGAATACAAGATGATAACATATTGTTATATTATATGTCATAGATCGACCTTAGAGGCAAGGTTTAGAGTGCTGGATAGTGATTTGAGATTGTACTTGATAACTCTAGTGACAAGTAACTAGTTTTTCTATCTACTATACTCAATGTCATGTGTTCGTGAGTATTTGCGAACCATGCTTTATTATAAAATTGTTATCATCTTATATTTTGAGCTATATTATAGTTTATTTTTGCTAAAATCATTTGTTTTATAAAAGGAAGTATGTTTTGAACTTTTCAAAATGACGTGTACTACAACTTTCACTTGAGAATAGGTCATTGCATTGATACCATTACTACAAAAAAATGCCTTTAATCTCGGTTATTATCGACCCTACATCACGGTTCTGAACCGTTATATATGAAGGCGCTATATATGCTTGGTGTATATATATAATAGTTTCGAACCATGATGTATTCAGTATATATTATAACGGTTCTAATATAACACCCGTTATGTATTTCGGTTTGGTAAGGTCATGATGTGTGCAATGCTGTGATAATAAATAATAGACACATATAAACAACTGTCATATAGTTGGCAATGCTGGCATATTGTTTTAACAACTGTTATATATTTAGTACGAAGTAACATATATAATAGTTCTTTCACAAAAAACCATTATTTATTTATAATAATGGTAACAATTTTATTTAAACAACCATTATATATAGTTGACATAAATAATGGTTGTTAAGTAACAATCGTGATGTACTAAAGCTAACAAAAATTAGGGGGGGTTTATGCTTTTGAAATCCCCATGCATATACATTTGTACAAAATGAATTAGAATATATATTTACAGTTATTCATATATACAATAATACAATAAATTATAATATATTTATAATCATTCATGTATATATACACACTATTAAAACTAAAAGTTTAAAATAAACAAATCAGTATATATATATATATAGTCATTCAAAGCTTTCCTTGGCCCATTGAAGTTGCATGGTTTTCGCCAACTCATCAGCCACTTCTTCAATTTGTGATGGGCTATACCTAGTGTAGTAGGCATCCTCAAAATAATGTGCGCAAAAGAAAATAATAGATGAAGTCAGGTATTGTCACATACAGCTGACTGAATGTATATTTGAATGAATGAGCATTTATATAATTTTGCATGATCAATTTTGTTAGGATCATACATGATTATGTCCTTCATGATCTGCATTATGCAATACCGAAAATCGTTGGTCCCTTCTGATTGATGTGAGCACTATAAAAAAAATGAGAATAAAAATGTTTTAGTAATTAGCCATATATAACTTTAATTCAATATTATATTTATTGGTAAATAATATATATACCTTTGTTGTTAGCCATTGGAAGGCATTTTTGAAGCGACTACCGGCGAGCTTACAATTGGTGCATTCAAGGTTATTTTGCGTCCAGTAATTGTGTGGTACTAATAAAAGTTTACACACACAAACATGCAAGCTGAACTTAATTATAAAAGATGAAGAGAGTCATAGTACCAATTCTTTTTGTAGCATAGATTTAGTAATATAAGAATCCAATGTCCATTAAATACAATAATATATCACACCATCATGCCACTTACAAAATAAATAAAAACTAATTCAAGAAAAGTTAATGATTCGCCCACCCTTGAATGTAAGTTGTTAAGAAGTAAGTGTCAATTTTTTCTAGCACCCTTCAAATAAAGTTATCTGCCAGAAACTTTGATTGAAATTGCACTACCTCTTCCTTCATAGTCTTACTTTAGTTATTAATATTGTCAGGGCTAATGAACTTGATCTTCTCATGAAGGCCACGGGGGAGGATGAAAGTCTTGTACATGTGCCTGAAATGCCGAAACCAGCATATCAAAATATAATCAAATGTCTAGGTAGCATAAAAAAGTCATTGTATGTACTACTTGATGATCCTTTGGATAAAGAGATGGAGTCTTATAATATATGCATGAGATAGAGTTTCTGCTTGTGTTTTGCTTGTTGGTCTTGACTATATAATAGAACAAAATCTTACACATCGAATATAGTCATGCAATTTGGTATGAATCAAGACATTCCTGGTAGTGTGGCTATGCTCAATGGAACTCCCTACTGTAAAGAACTCAAGGGGTATGTAGCCTTGAGCTAGACTTTATTGAGAAGGGATCAGATGTTAGTATAGAAAGTCATATGCTATGGGCAGTGGCAAGGCACCAGCCATAGCATATTGAGTTCTATAGTCACATTAGATTCCTTATTCTTTATAAAGTCTTGCTTGAGGCCTGCATAGCCCTTGATCCCTTTATGGTAGGAAGTTCTATAGAGCCTAGACACAATGCGTCAAATGTCTTGATCCATCCTAAATTGTATAATTATACTCAATCTGTGAACTTTTATTCTATTATACAGTTAAGACAAACAAGAAAAGCAGAAACTCTATTTCATACATATATTATATATAGGTGTTAAACTTTTGGTTTTAATATATATATTCATGAATGACTATAAATTGATTAAACCATATTTTTATATGATTTTTCATGATTAAATCGGGATTTTTAATACATTTTCTAGGACATTATTGCATATTAAGCACTAATTTGAGTTAGAAATATTTGTATTGAATTAAGTGTAATTAGGTGGCAAAATGGTCAAAATTTGTTAATTATTCATGAAAATAATTTCTTGGACTTTTGATTATGCCTTGTTAATCTTGCATTATAGGTGTTTTGGAAGAAAATTAGAGATTTTAGGAAATGTCAATTGGGTCAGAATTAATATTTTTGTGGACTGGGAAAAATTACAAAAAAGGTCCCTATAATTTATGGAAAATTGCAAATCAATGAAGAAAAAGGGACCAAAGAAAATTACAAAAAATCATGCAGATATTTTGGAAATCATAGTCCTACCTCACCAACATTTTGAAAATTTTCACTTTGGTCCCTACCCAAACTTTTATATATTTTGTCAAAACATGTGTTTTGACCAGGAACCAATTAAGTTCTTCTTCTTCATAGCAAGATAGACCGGAGAAGTAGTTTTTGGAGCGCCAAGTTTAGAGACCAAAATTGATCCTCCTCCATATCCATTTTTATCTTCCTCTTACTGGCGACATCATCCACTACTAAGCTGCAAGTAAGCATTAGAGCTTCAACACTAGAGGAGAGTTCGAACTTGACTTTTGAAAAACCATATCGCACCATAAGTGAACCAAAACCTTAGACCTTGAGCTTGCTCTCTTTCGTTGATCCTTCTTCACCTTTGCCTGGTTCTTCTTTGCTTGCCATGAGTTTCAGGGCTTGACAAAAACAGCACTACTACAAAATATAGATTTAGCAGCGCTAATCTTATGACACTTCTTCAAACAAGTGCCAGAGGAGACTTCTATTTTTTTAAAAAAAAAACATGTGGCAACTTTGGCATTTGACCAGGAAAGCGTCATAGCTGGCTAATATCTTGTATGGTACTCATCTAAGGAAGCGCCATACAAGGGGTTATTTAAAAAAAATTACTCCCCTTATATGGCACTTGCTTAGACAAGTGCCATACAAGGGGACATTAAAATATCACATCCCCTGTACAAGGGATATTACAATAACCTATATTAGGATATTGTAATATCCCTTGTATGGCGCTTGCGCTTGCCTTCCAAGGGCTCCCTTGTACGGGGATATTACAATATCCGATTAAGTAGGATATTTTAAAATCCCCTTGCATAATACCTGCCAAGAAAGCGCCATACAAAGTGGTGCAATTTTTTTTTCAAATAACCCCTTGTGCAAAAGGCCTTTATTTTTTTTTAAAAAAAAGAAGGGCTAGCTATGGCGCTTTCTTAGGTAAGCGTTATAGTTGGCCTTATATTTTTTTTTAAAAAAGTAAGGGCGAAAGTAAGGGACAAGTGTAGTAAATGGCTTGAATGACTTTTTTGTATGGCTTTTTTTCTATGGGCAAGGCCTTGGAAGGCGCTTGCCCAGGAAAGTGCCTTCCAAGGCCAAGTGACATTTTTTAAAAAAAAAATTGTTTTTTCAAAAAAATTGTTTGCCATTTTTTTTGTTAATTTTTTTTAAAATCAGGGGAAGCAATGGATAGCATTTTCTAATTTTTTTTAAATTGCCTGCAATGTTTTTTTTTATTTTTTTTAAAACTGGGGAAGCCTTGTATAACGCTTGTATATCAAATTCCATATAAGATTCTATTTTTTTATTTTATTTTTTTAAAAAACTGGGGAAGTAATGGTGCTTGCTGGGAAAGAGCTAAAGCTTCCCTAGGCCTTTTATGGCCCTTGTACATCAAGCGTCATACAAGGTTCTATTTAACTCTTCACCAGCTTACCATTATCGTCTTCTTAGCATGCCTTCCAACTTCCAATTTCCCAGAATTCTATTGCTTCACCATCTTGTCTTATCCCTTCAATTCCCATTCTATTGGTCCACTACTTTTCCATATCCATTCTCTCCACTCCCCTTTTCCTATATAATCTTTGTCCCCACTCATACACATTTCTTCAACATTTGGTCACCACTTCCGTTGTAGTACAAAGCTTGGTCTCCTACATGTTTTTTTTCCTTTGTGTCTCAGCCTCCTACAGACGCTCCCTAGCCTATAAGTCTTTTTTTATACAGAAGCTTAAATCCATACTTGTTCTTCTTGTGCTTTTTTTTAGTTAAAATCTTCATGAGTCTTATATATGTGCTTAAATTTTTTTTCCAAGTATTTACTTAAAGTTTCAACTTTGTCTTCTTAAACTTCCTATACATTGTAAGCTTTTTAAATTTTGAGCTTACAAATATAATAATACTAGTTTAATCCTCCATAGAACTATACGTACCAGTAACGTGTGTGGCTCAAGTTTAAGCAACTTAAATGCTTTTTATGCTTGACAGATGATGATGGGAATTCAATATTGCAAAGGATACCTGCAAATTTGATGATGGATCATTCTACAAATATAATATATGGTCAAACAATTAGCTAATATTTAAGTATGTAGGCTATTTCTTGCATATTCTTGTATTTTTTATTCACTTAAAATTAGTTGCACATCACAATTGTTGTAATTAAATATATTTAGTAGTGATTTTATGAATTAGTTATTTGTTTCAAGTACTTTCATTTTGCTGTGAATTTTATTGTATATTGTTGACTGTAAACAGAGGGTTTCACTAGGAAAAGGAAACAATTATGCAAAATTATTTAAAAAAAGGACTTTCTATGGTGCTTCTTTAGGAAGGGCCATAGGAAGTTATACCACTTCCTATGGCGCCTCCATAGGAAGGGACCACTTCCTATGGTGCTTCCTATGGAAGGGCCATAGGAAGTGGGGTGCTTCCTATGGCGCTTCCTCAGGGAAGCGCCATAGGAAGGTATTAAAAAAAAGCTATGACGCTTCCTTAGATTCAAGAAGCGCTACAACTTTCTTTTATGGCATTGAAACCTATGACACTTCCCAAACGCTATAGTATTCTTAAAAATAAGCTCCATATATTTTGTTTTTTGTAGTAGTGTAGAGGTGCCACAAGTTCATATCAGACCTTTACAGAGCTGGAGCTTGACGAGAGAAAATCTTCAAGAGGTAGCTGAACCATAGCTCAAAATCGAACCAAAGAATGATTTGGGAAGGAGACGAGACCACACCTACCTCCTTTAGTCAAGTTATATAGTTTCCGGTGAGTTCATGAATTTTCCAACAAGCTTTTCCAGTTTCCGATGAAATTTTCCATATTTTGGCGAGGGCTTTAATTTCTAGCGAGATTATGAGCTCGGGCTATTTTAAAGCAATGAGAGGCTAATTCCGATGCTTCTTTGTGATGGAGATTTATGCTTGAGCTCAATGGACTACATAGAGGGGTTTTTCTATCATTCCATTATTCTAGAGTTATATATTTAGATTGCCTAGTTTTAGGAATTATTGTATATGATTCTGGAACTGTGATTGATGTTAATTGTCTTTGTTGGTTTGATATTTGTAGTTGAGATTGGATTTTGTAGTGTGAAAATTATATATGTTTGAATTTCTTTGTGATTACAATGAGATTATGTTAATTAATATGTTATTATCTAGTTAATGTGGTTGATTTGTGCCTTTAAAAGGTTGTTTAGCACTCAAAGTAAAAAAGACTCATATTGCATCATTCTAATTTCAATTGCTCATTAAGTGATTTTAAACAATATCTTAAGAGATATTAGTTAGCTATGTTTGTAGGCACTACTATTAATTGGGAATATCAGACTCAAGTGTTAACTGAGGTTTTTCTTTAGACTTAATAAATTTTTAACTCCCATAATCTTTTTGAACAAGGATAGTCACTTTTTTCATTACCAAAAGCATTCATCATTCATATTTTCAACTCCATACCATTTCATTCACTCCTTAACCATTTTGATAAAAATACCAAAAGCAATGGTTTAGCATTTAGTTAAATTGCATTCTATTTTTAATTATTAATTTGAAAAACCAAATTAGAGCTAGTAATATGAGTTTTAACTGTGAGCCGAACCTGCACAATTCGATGAAATGGGCGGTTTGGGTTTTGTAAAAGTGGAACCGTTTTGATGAAGTTCTTTTTGGCCCAAACCCATATAAGCCCAACCTGCGGCGGGTTGGACCACCGGGTTGGTGAGTTGACCCTTTTTTATTTATTTTTAAAAAAATTTATGACTTAACAGAGTGTATTGTATAACCTAACACCATTAATATCAACTAATTATTGATTGTATTAAATGTTAATTATGGCTTTTAGATTTATGTTTATTTTGTACTGTGTGGAATTGTGATAAAGGCTTAATTTGTAATGTTTGAAACTTTAAATTTGATGTTTTATTATCACTTTATGATTTTGTAATGTGTTTTTTATTTTTTTTATGGTTTAGGTTTGTAGAAAAAAATTTCAGTATATTGTTTTAAAAAAATTTTGAAAAATGGAATATAAAAAAATTTTTTAAAAAAAGAAAAATAATATGGGTTGGGCCGGCTAACCTACCAACCCAGAGGTTATGAGTTGGGTTGACTAAATGTCAACCCATATTGATGCGCTTCTTTTTAGCCTGAACCCATATGGTCCCAACCTGTGGCAGATTAGCCCAAACCCGGTGGTCCGGCCCATATTACTAGCTCTACCAATGTCCCTTGTTTCATTGTATTTAGGGAAAATCCCTGTAAAATACGCTGGAAATAGGGTATTCCCTATTTGGTACATTGAAAATCCAAATCCCTGATTAGTCTTCTTGTAGGAATCAGGGATTTTAAAATTCAGTGGAAAAGACTCAATTAGCCCTGAACAAAATGCTGACCGAAATGCATAAGAGTGGGAAAGAAAGGAAGGGAAAAAAGCATGAGAGGAAAGGAAGGACAGTGGCGCGAGAAAGACGTAAGTTTCGGAACGGTTGAAAGCTGAAGACAAAGCAGAGGTAACCAACGGTAAGTAATTCTTCTAGTGTAGAAATGATGTTGTATTGTGAATCTTCCATCTTCGTCTTATGAGATTGTGAATAGTTGCGATGGATTTCTGGTTTTGGATGCTTGCTTTTATGGGTAAGGGGGTCGTTTGTTGAAGATGGAGAAAGGTTGCAGCTTGAAGGTAATAGGAGATTCTTGATGGTTGTGCGGTGGATTTCATTGAGTTTGGCTGTAGGAATGGTGAAGATTGTGGGTTTTTTGTTGTGAACCGTAATGGTTACTGTGAGCGGTGATAAACTTGAGGTATTTTGGTTGGGGGATGGTGTTGTTTTCAGTGAAGAAGGAGATGTGAAAAGATACCGTGTTATTGTTAATGGTACATGGAGGGTAATGCTATGAGGGGTGTTGTTAATATTGAATGTGGAGATGTTAAAATGAATAGTGTTGTTGTTAATAGTTCATGGAGGGTGATGATAGGGTGTGTTGTTAATAATGGAGATGGATAAGTTGAAATAAATTGTGATGTTAAATGAGAATACAGAGTTGTTAAAACATACTGTAAAATATAACGTGTTGCTGTTAATAGATATAGGGTGATGATATGTGGCCGATGTTGTTAATGGTGAATATGACGGTGCTAAAACATAGGCGTTTGTTGTTAATTGCCCCTGTTTGATGATGAAATGAGCAGTTACTGTGTTTCATAAAGAATAGAGACAAAATTACTTAACTATATAATGATAACCGGTTTTGTTTAATTAATTATCTGTTTTTGTTTTTTCTGCTTGTAGGCATGTACAATGACATGCAACAAAGGCTCAAAATCTGTGAAGGAACTATTTTGTTATTTCCATGTTGGAGGAAAATTTGTGTGGAATGATGAAGGTAAAATTACATATAATGGTGGTTATGTGAAGTTGAAGTGCCTGAAAGAGGTGATAACACTTAGAGATTTGAGGTTGATGATATCATCATGGCTTGGTATTGATTGCAACATGTGTGAGATGAAGTATACAGTGAGGTTTGATGAAAGGATACTAATATATTTAAATGATGATGGTGAAGTTGAAAACCTGTTTGAATATAATGAAAGGAGCGGCCATGTGTATATAGAAGCAAAAGGAAATGATGATGTATGCCACATATCAGATGACCCGCAAACGTAAGTGCAAATTTTGTATGGATGATAGTTGTTATTTGTGAAACTGTTGTTGGTTATTAAGTAACAAAAGTTGTTATTATAATTGACTGCAGGTATGTAAATTCCTTGGGACTCTCACAAGGAAGATCTGTTGATTGTCATACCAGTGTGGAAAACCAAGATGAAGCGTGGTACTATGAAAGTGTTGCTTCGTGTACGACGGCTGAAATTGCTGGAGGATCTAATAAGCTACTTTGTGGAGTAGAGAGTGCACCTACACCTAGCCCAGAGTTGAACTGCACAAAATGGAGGGGGATAATTTCAGGAGTGATGCAGACATTTGCACACGCGGATGCTTTTAAGCAGGCTCTGTACAAGTACAGCATAGCATACAAGTTTGAGTTTGAATATGTGATAAATAGCAAGCATAGCATTTCAGTAAAGTGTAGGAGTTTAGGTTGTCCTTGGAGGGTTGCACTAAATGCTATCGGAAAGACAACTCCAATACTACGTGTGACGACATTCAAAGATGAACATTATCATAGTGCACAAGACAATCTTAAGGTGACCTATGGTGGAAGATCTAATTTGACATCTTCCATTATAGTTGATGAGGTGAGAAATCACATTGACAAACGTCCCAGTGAAATAAGGAAGATGTTGCAGACAGAATATGGTGTCACCCTTACATACAAGCAAGCATACAAGGCGAAGGAAAAAGCGATGGAAGACATACAAGGTAGACCAGAACAATCTTATATGTTAATACCTTGGATTTGTAAGCGATTGAAGGAAACATATGACAAAACTATTGCTGAGTGGGAAGCAAGTGGGAATAACATGTTTGAGAGAGTATTTATTGCATATGGGTGTTGTATTGAGGGATTCATGGCTGGTGCAAGACATGTGCGATACATTGATGGAACCCACTTGTCTGGACCATACAAGGGAACAATGTTTTCAGCTTCTAGTTATGATGCAGACAATGAAATTTTTCCGTTTGCAATAGCAATTGTAAAGGGGGAGACATTAGAGGATTGGTCATGGTTCTTACAGAAGATTAAACAAATAGTTGGGTCAATCGAACTCACAATAGTGTCAGACCGTCACAATGCAATTAAAGGGTCAGTGCAAATAATTTTTGGTAGTGAACGACATGCTTATTGTTATAGGCATGTGAAGGAGAATTTCAGTTCAGAATTGCTTTAGTTAAATAGAGGCAAGAGGAAGCCAAGTGTCTGCTCAAAGGAAGATGCACTACGGTTGCTTGATAATGTTGCATATGCAAGGTTGGATGCAGATTTCGAGAAGGCAATGGATTACATGCGTAAATCCTATAAAGAGATGGCTGATTGGTTGATTCACCATGGAGATATCGATAAGTGGGCGTTGAGTAAGTTTCCGTTCTAAAGGTGGGATAAGATTACAACCAACATAGCCGAATCATTTAATGCGTGGCTGGTGAAGGAAAGAAAGCACAATGTCGCACTACTTATCCATGAACATCATGAGAAGGTTGCCAAGAAGATGTATGCATCGAGTATGGCAATGCTGAAATGGAAAAATGGTGTTGGGCCCAACATAGAGGCCATAGTGAAGGAAAATGTTTGTCATGCTAAACATATGTCACCAGTTAATTATGGAGGCGGTAGGATTTGTGTCCATACCAAATATGGATCCTTAAATGTTGATCTTCGTTTGTGTAGTTGCACCTGTAAAGTATGGCAAATGTCGGGGATCCCTTGTGCTCATGCTTGTGCAGCCATCAAGCATGTCCATGGCAATGTCTATGACTATATGGAAGGATGCTACAAAATAACAGCCCAACAAATGATTTATAAGCGTTCCATGACTCCAGTTGTGACAATCGACAAGCCAGACCCAAACAACTATATGTTGGGTCATCTGTTTGCTCAGACATTGTTGCTGCCACCTAGGACAACTAGACCTGCTGGAAGGCCAAGAACTAGTAGGCGTGAATCACAATTCCAGAATAAGAAGATTTACCATTGTACAAGATGCCATGAAGCGGGGCATACTATAGGGAAATGCACAAATCCAAATCCAAACTGAAGTTGGTAAAAATTAGCTTTTGAAGTAAGCATTCTGCAGATATAAGGAGCTACAATATTTTGAAGTAAACAAGCTGATACTAATAGAAATTTTCTGAACCTATCCTGCTCATAGTTAGCAAGTCTATTGAAGTAATATGTATAGTTCTTTTTTAGGGAAAGGGGTTGCTGCATATGTCTTCATTTTTTGGTTGTGACAAGGAAACATTAGGGTGAAGTGCAATGTTAATGTTCCCTTGTCATTAGTATCAAACATCCACTGTCACAACTTTAAGAGTATATCTTATATAGTTATGTAATTATGCAGCACATTATGATATAAGGTTAATGTAATTATGCCACATATAATCCTATTATGTTAATGTTATCACTGTGTTGTGTGACACAGAATTTGGCTGAATTTCCCTTGTCCATATCTGTGCTACCCTGGACCTGTACTGTTGTAAAGAACTTGAAGTTGTTTAAAAAGATACGATAGTTGTTAATAATAGAAGCGTAGTTGTTAATACTGAAGTTGAAGTTGTTATTTCAACTAAATTTTTCAGAGGTCAAAGAAGATAACAAAGTTTTGAAGAATGAGTGTGTAGTTGTTAAATATGAACCTTCCGCCGTTAAAGATACCCCACTTGTTGAACTCCAACGACAAGTACTTTTCTGACGTTATTAGTAGTTATTAGTAGTTAATAGTGAATTGAAGTTATTATTTCCACTTTTTTTCATAGGTCAATGTGGATAAAAAAAGGTGTGAAAAAAGTGTCTGTAGTTGTTAAAGAAGATACGAAAGTTGTCAAAGAAGATAAGAAAGTTGTCAAAAATGTGCACACATTTGCTAATGGTACCCCACTTTTTCTATTCGAAGCTACCCTCAACATGCCCTTTTTTTAACTTTTTGAGTTGGTTTACAACAAGCGAAAGTTGTTCAAAAAGAGAAGCACGTTACAGGCGACATGTATAGTGTTTCAATCTCCTAAGTTGTCAAACAAGATAACCTAGTTGTTAAAAAATTACATATAGTTGATAATATAGAAATGCTCCTTGTTAACCTGCGTAAGTTGGCAAACAAGATAAAAAAGTTGTAAAACAAGAACTTGAAGTTGTTAAATATGAACTTGCTAACAGTGAGTTGTTACACATGTCTCATGGCATGTACACCTTCTACATTATAATCATGTACCCTGGGCAGTACGATAATATTGGAACTTACAAATGAACACATCCCAGGTCAAAAAACATCAAGTGCATAAAGTTTCCTTGTAGATGTCTAAAATAAAGCAAATAACTATTGGGTCAAACGTTGACGTTTGATTGGCTGCCGGGATAGAAGCTCCAGAGCATCGAGTCTTGATGAATTTTGATGGTGATTCACCAGCCACCAGATAATGTCCCTCCTATATTGTTTGACTTGAGCCTGTACACGACACAAACAACAATAGTTCAGTTTATTGTACTTTCGCAACCATACAAAAGTCAACATACATATGAACTATTATGGATACCTCTGTGTAATCAAGTACCACAGATGGACTCCACTGGAACAACCAAATCAAGACGTGAACACCGCAATCAAGGCTACGAAATCCAGACAGTAGTCATATACGCAAAAAAAATAAGGAAATGGATACAACAGTGATATAGACAAAATACAACAATCAATTCTTACATATTATTTTACTGAGGTACTTGAGCACGAATGATGTCTATCTGTTGCTTCTTCCCATGTCGATTGTTACTGACGAAATCCACTATATCAATAAATCTGTCCCTCTACAAAAAAAACACAAATATTTGGGTTCAGTTGGGAAAATTTAATTGCTAATGAAATTTAAATCCATGATGTTAAAGCATAAAGTTCATTACACATGTCTCTGCTGCCAATGATTGAGGATCTTCTAAGGCACTATTTTTCTTCCTTTTCTTGGTGGTGTCAACAATGGGTTTCATTGAGTCCAGAATATAGAAATTCCGTGTTTTTGGATCCAAGCCTACACAAAACCAGTGATCCCGGACAAGTACATGCCCTAACAGCAAGTCACAATCTACAAGATTGTACCCTAATCGATCAGGCAATAATTGGCCATTGTAATCTGAAGGTCTCCAATTCTTTCCTTTGCCAATGATTTGCATCTGCAACAAAATTTATATTAGTACCCAATAAGCTAACATATGAATACCCATAATTTTTTTCCTGCTTACCATAAAGTCAACATCAAAAATATGCCTCTTCACTGGTCCATGTAGTTTCAGATCTGCCATCAATGCCTTGCAAACAACGGACACCACCTGAAATAGCAAGTACGTAATAAAGTGATCCCCATAAACTTACAATACAAAGTCCTGAAGCCATGGTAATACTGACCCGATTGTTAACCTTATGGATTCCACCTAAAGAATACAGCTCATCCCGAGTGACGTATTCATCTTGCAATGTAACCAATTCCCTGTAATAGTTTTTTATATAAATAGTCAATACAATGTTGCAAGAAAAATATTGCACGTCCTCTTCCTTACAAGTACATCATGAAACATACATAAATCACTCACTTTCGGCCCTCAATGGGTCGAGGATATTGAGAAATTAGTGTGAAAAATCTTTCCTTGTCATCAACCACCATCTTCTTTAGCGATATGACCTTTGGCATGACAAAGGGGGACTCGATTTTCTTTTCTCTTCTAACCCTAGTTGATCTTCGTAACACATTATCCTTGGTAACCTCTTCCTCCTCCACAATGTCTGCTCCTTGTCTTTGACTATCTAAGTCACTTTCATGTGAGTGCCGCTCATTTTTTCCATCATTCTCTTCTTCTTCAACATTGACAACATCCTCTTGTTGGTCTACTCCTTCTCTTCCAACCTTTTTATGTTCCCCTCTCATCACTTGAACCTTTATCAACTCCTCTGCAATTACACTCGTCAACCGTCTATACATATCCTTCAGGTCCTGAAGCAAAAAATTAAATCAAAACTTGTTACACACACATTTGTATTAATGCATACAAACATTTACAAATTAACAAATACCTGGTCCAAATGATCAATTCCAACGTTTCCCTCTACACCAACATTCAATTTAGATGCCCTTGCTCTAAATATTATGCCCATGTTGCTGTCCCTCTCTAATTTAACCATGGTTTTTAATCGATCCTCAGTCCAGTAGTTAACAGCATCAACATACTCATGTTTCTCAGTTGGCATCATTGCAAAGTGCTCACCAAAAAATATCTACCAAACAAATATCAAAACAATAACTTAAATACTTGCCACTTAAAGCGTACCATAACATAAGTAAATTTAAGTACATACCAACAAAAAGTACATGCATCCACCAACATTGGAGTTGCCCCTCTTGTTGTTTCTCACATCCCTTACATAGCTCCCATCTCTTTCCACAAGTCCTTAATGATAAAGGTCGCCCAATCAAATTTCTGAAATCCTTTCATTGTCAACCTCATCACCTTCAGTAACCGCTCACTAACCTTTGGGCTTGCAGTGGGAGCTAGAAAGGTTCCAAGTGTGTACAACATAAAAAGAAACTCAAAATTTTCATTGTCACTGCCGTTTACAATAGCCTCTACAATGTTACTGTATAGGCGTTTTGAATATTCACTCTGTAACTTTGTATAAACCGGGTCGTCATCATCCACCTTAGTCCTCACCATATCCCCACAGTGGGGAAGCCCAAGTAACTGCTTTACATCTAATGCAGAAATTTCACGTGTCTTTCCCCTAATTCAGAATTGGTGTGTTGCTGGATCATATGAGCGAAGCATTGACACAATCAGATCTTTTGGCAGTTTCTTGCAACCTCCAACCTCTAGCAGCTTGCTGAATCCTAATCTCTTCACCCTTTCCTTTAAACTTTCATCTTTATTTATGAAGTCAACTAATTGCTTGAATTGCCAAATTGAGCAATAAGTGATAAAAGCTACTTTCCTCTTTGCACTCTTCTTCTCTTGTCTTTCTTTCTTAGGTTTCTCAATGTATTTAGACTTCTCACAATATTCCTTCCTCTCTTGGTCACTCAATGCTCTCCATGCTTTTAGGACCTCATCATTGTGCACAACGCATTTGTCAGATTTCTGTGGCTTAAATTTCTTAAAAAACTCAATTCTAAACAACTGCAACCCATTGTTTAAGGCCTTACATGTATCCCCCTTATGCAACACCTTTTTCCCTTGTTCATCTAAGTTCTGCCCTTTTTCCACCACCTTTTCCCCTTCTTTAACAACCATATGCCCTTCTTCACTTTTGTTCTGCCCCTCTTTAGCCCCCTCCTCCCCTTGTTCAACCACCCTCTTCTTCTGCAAAACAGAGTTATACAAACTTCAACCTCTATAACTGATTGGTAAAAAAATATCCATGTTTTGGTTTTTTCAACCTCAAACAAGAACGAAAAGTTGTTATTTTTCACAGTTGTGTTGTTACTGTAGAGTCTGAACTTGTTATTTCCCCCCATCTTGTTGTTCTCATAAGTTTCACTGGCCATGTTTTGGTCTTTCCAGTCATAAGTTGTTAAACAAGAATGGATTGGTGTTATTTCTTAACGGTGTGTTGTATCTATAGAATCTTAAGTTGTTAATGGGCCCCCCAACTTGTGAGTGTTAGAAGTTTCCCTACCATTCCTTGGTTTTTCAAATCAGCAGACAGCAGTTGTTAAACATGAACGAAAGGTTGTTATTTTTAAACATGTAGATGTTACTGTAGAAACTTAAGTTAGTGCTCCTCCCCCTACTTGTTAGTCTCCCAAGTTCCACTGGCCATGTTTTCGTTTTCCACATCAGTCGTTGTTAAACAAGGATAATCAATTGTTATTTTCTTACATGGTGTTGTTATTGTTGAAACCTTAGTTGTTAATGGCCCCCCAACTTCGTACTCTCGCAACTACCCCTGGGCATGTCTTTCTCAATGTTAAAAAACACTTGTTAAATTTATGCCACAATTGTTATTTTTTAACTAGGTGTAGTTACTGTACAACAAACGAAGAGTCAAACACTTACCATTCCCACTTCCCTCTCCATATACACATCAGACAAAGAAACATATCAAGAATTTGATAGAAAACCCAGGTCATTACAATCCCTTCACCCACTACATACAGGATGTTCTCAATGCGGGAAAAGGGCAATATACGACAGGAAACAAGTTCATCACATTATTGTTCACCAATTCAAACCAGCACCACCAGAGACAATCACAAACAGTCAAAGGCAACACATGACAGCAAATAAGCACGTCTTCATATTGCATTTTCCAATATTATATGAACCAAAAATTTGAAACAAAATGCCAACTTACCGCCATCGACCGTCTCCACGCACCCCACAACTCTCGACCACGCTCGATCTCCGTACAACGCCGCCGCAAGCCTCTCACAGAACCCACCGCTCTCAACTCTGAAAACCACCGTAGAACGTCACCGAACCACCACTCTCAACTCTGAAAACCGCAGCCAAAAACCACCAAAGAACCTCCTGTTCTTGGCCGACAACGCCCCCCACCGAAGAACCTCCCGTTCGCTCGCCGACAACCCCCCATCGTCTCTCCCCCCACCGTCAGTGACCGAACTCCGCCACCAACCATGATCAGAAATTCCCTCGTCCCCTCCGCCTTCAGTGTTTTTGCCACCAACTCTAAAAACCAAAATGCCTTCAGTGTTTTTGCCCTACCACACGGTCCACAAGATTGAAATGCTCAAGGTTATTTAGAACTAAAACTTAAATCATTTATGACTCCCCATATGCCTTCTTTTCTTTCCCGCGCATGCACCTCCTCAGTCTTTTCTCCAGGGCTAGTTGAGTCTTTTCCACTGAATTTTAAAATCCCTGATTCCTACAAGAAGACTAATCAGGGATTTGGGTTTTCAATGTACCAAATAGGGAATACCCTATTTCCAGCGTATTTTACAGGGATTTTCCCTTGTATTTATATGGTATTTAGATTACTTAGAATTCAATAAAAAACTCCTCAAGAAGACAGAACAATCCGAGGTTTGCATATACACAATCCTTGGTTAATTTTTTATTGTAGACCTTAAGGCTAAAAACAAAAGGCCTTAATCATACATATACAAATTTGTGTATAATTTGGTTCTGTATGCATGCATAGGGATATCAAAAGGAGAATCCTCATTTTTTTAAGAAAAATTTTCCTAAAAAATTAAGGGTTCTTACATAAAAACTGTTATTTATGTAAAACTATATATGACGATTGTTTCATTAAACTCATCAGCATTAATAGTAGATAAATAATGGTTTTAATATAACGCCTATTATGTATGTTTGTACTTTATATAATGGTTATTGTGAATGCATCATTATATATGTTACAGAGTTTATAATGATTGTTTACTTGATGTTGTTATTTATTATGCAAGCATTGACAGTTGTTTATGTCTACCCGTTAATTATTATCATAGCAATGCACATATCATGGCCTCACCAAGTCTCAATACATAACGAGTGTTATATTATAACCGTTATAATAGAACTGGCATAAATAACGGTTCAAACTGTAATTTATCTACGTGGAGCATATATAATGCCCATATATATGACAGTTTGAACAGTCATATATGACAGATAATAACTGTCATAAAAGACATTTTCTATAGTAATGATAAAAATGAAGAAAAAATAATCCAAGAGCTTATGAAGATAAAGACTTGCAAGCTTGGATGTGTCAAAGCCTTGATCTACTTAGGTATATAATTCGTATGCTAGAATCTTATTTTAAACTCTGATATAAATACGCATTATTGCATCAAGATGTTACAAATGAAAACATCCATGTTAGTTTTATGCAATTATATAGTGTTGACCTTTGTTTATTTATCTTATCATATATCACTAGTTTTGAAAGTTTTAATAGAAATTATGTCTTATTTAAAGACTGACTACATTTTAGCTTTTTAAGTTATTCTTTTTTCCTTCAAATGGAATTCAAATGAAAAAGTTATAAACATTTGAGTATGGATATATGGATTTTGTATTGAATCAATTTCAACCTTTGGGCACCTTTTAATTTTTGAATTATTTTATTAGGATAAGTGTAAAATTGAAAAAGAATGCTTCCTCCTCCCATTATGAGAAAATTTCATCTTCCCCGAACAAAAACATTCATTTGTTGCTTTGTGGATAATTTCCTTTTGTATTTAATTACTCGTAAACATATATAACCAATCAAATTCATCATTAATCATACAGGCCAACCTAATATGAAAGAAGTAGATATTAATTTAATTATTTGTTGATAACGTATATTAAATTAATGATGTCTCCACTATAACCTAATATGTGATCAGTGTGTGTGTGTGTGTGTGTAACAGGGTCAATAATTGTGAAATGACTTTCTCTTGAACAATCATGCCGCATTAAAGTACCATCATCAACTTTTTCACTATGTTTCATCAATATCTAGTATATGTCATCTACAATTTCATCCATAAGGACACATTGTTATATTCCATAGCATTGCCCTAGAGAAAAGGAATTTAATGCATAAATTGACATGACTAGATAAAGAATAATACAGTTGAGCTTGTAACAAAACAATATTTACGTACATGTTTTAAGAGTTCCATGTTAACTTAACCAAATGTTAACTGTAAATAAGCTTTAATATTTTCAAATATAGTAGTAAACTACTACAACTATGAAACAAAGTGTTTCAAATGTTTTTACTTATATTATTCCATATTTTATATGTATATATATATATAGAGAGAGATTTTTTATTTATGCTAAAACTTCTGTATATACTTTTTCAATCATCTTTCTCCTTAAAGTCTTGATATTAAACTTGAAGGAAAGTTAGGAGAGAGAATAGACTTGTGTACCAAGGCAAATCCAAGTTTGAATCCGGGTTAAAGCTCCAATGCTCCACAACTCAGACATAATAATGCTCACACAATAATTAGACTACTAAAGTCTAAATAGAATTGGCACATAATGTCACCAAAACAAGAAAGATGATAAAAGAGAAGAGATTGCCAAATAGCTCAATGGTAGGGGTGAGGTTCGAATAAGGGAGACACATCCTATTTATAGAGGTCTAGGGAGACCACTAATTAGGAACTTATGTGCACTCCTACTTGCCTTCTAAGAAAAAGATAGAAAATTAATTCTTGATTAATTTCCTAATATACAATAACTTGTTTCTCAATTAATAAATACATAATTAATGTTGATTTGTTTCTTATTTGATAAGGCTACTTATTTCCTAATCAAATAGTCTGCCCATCAAGGCCGGATCTGGATCCAAAGTTCAACATCCCCCACTCGCACTTGATGGGCCTCCAATCATGTGTTTGTTTCTTTTTCTTGTTTCATACTTGCCATCTGTCGTGACCATGTGGGTAAAATGTCTTCAAAATTTGGTACTTGTGATACTAGAAATCTCTCATATTGGATTAGCATCCAAGAACACACTTTATATATTTATGAGCCATCTATTTAATGCCTTAGATGCCCTAAATTCTTCAGTACACATCACTTATGGCATATCTAATCCTCTCGAGTTAATATATGTGATAAACTTAGATTCCCTTCCATGTGCATAGTGTCCAGACTTACAAGCTACACAGAGAACTAGTAATGGGTTGACCACAAACACTAGTACAATTCATGTATTTAGGAGTAAATCTTCTTCTTTTTATTAAACATCAGTCCATTTTGACTTCGTCGCTTTAGTAATTTTTACTCATATGCCCAAATCATGTGTTATCATAGAGTTTTAGCTAAAGTAACTGTCACCGAACTAAGCTTTCATGATGCTGCCTAAATCTTAAAGGCATTGTTAATCTCTAAAAATTCATATATTTCATCACATTTTTCTCATATATTTGCTAGTTTAAAACTCAAATTGTGCATAAAGTTGATATATACAAAGAAAAATGCAATGTAATGAAAAAGCTTTGGCAACTATATATTTTTGAGCTAATTGTAAAGAGTTTTTTTATTTAATTGAAGAAATTATAAAGCTCATAAACTCCTTCTCTTTGTAGGAGGATGAGGACAATATATAGAAGCTTACAAAGATCATTGGAAGCAGGGAAAAGAAGAACAAAATACAAAACAATGATAAAAAATGTAGCTTGAACATACTCTTAGTTGCTTTTGATTTGCTATAACAAAGAAAAAGAGAAAACACCCCAAAAATAAACCTTTCTGTCTGTGTTCACTGTTGCTTCGCTATAGTGAAGTTACTAAACTGATGCTATGCATTTTGAAAATTGATGAATTTAAGGCTTTTTAACCAAAGGGGAGGCGTTGAAAATAAGCATTCTTGAGAGGCTAGGCACAAAGAAAAACTCCTTGAAAGATAGCTTTTGGTGAAGATTGGGAGCTTGGAAGAATCTTAATTTAGGAGCTTCCTTTGGTTTCTTCACTTTCCTCTCTATTTTTCAGCTGGAATTTGTTATGAACATGGATTTCTTGTTTAGTTTTAGTTCATTTCATATTATGTCTAGTTAAACTTTTTATTTAGGATTACTTTTACCCATTGTATGGATTGGAACTACTAGATTTTCTTGTTTTTGAAATTTATTGAGAATATATGCTAATTTTTCTTTATACTTAATGCTATCATGTGCTTGATCACCAAATCAATAGATTAGTTCAATTGAATAATGCTTGAAAGAGCTGTTTTGGTTGTAGAACTTGAGAAAAAATCATGTTAGATTTGAAGTTTATCGATTAAATGGATTGTTTATTGATAGAATAAAGATATATCTAACAACCTAGCATAGTCTAATGAATGATTGTTTTGGAAAGATGGTTTTCATTAATTATAAACAAAAGACTTAATATTTTTTATGAAGATTAAAAATCAATCTTGACTTGAGAGAGCTTGATTGATGATTTTAGAACCTTTAACTAGTGTATATATGGACTCATTCAACTAGCATAAGAGGATAATTGCATAGTTCCATAAAATACAATGAGGAAGAAGTAATCCTAAGCCTTTAATCTCTTAAAATTAGAACCAATTTTCCAATTACCATTGCTTCACTTTATTGTTTCCATCAAAATCCTTATTTGATTTACCCAGTTTCAAATTATTTCATTCAACCTAGTTAAGAACATAGTTATATTAATTAACTCACTTTCGTCATAGTCCTTGTGGAATTACACTCTTTTTATCACTATACTATTACTTGTGACTCATGCACTTGCGATAAGTTAAATGGCAAACAGGCACTGCGAAAGGACTTTTCCTTCCTAGGACTCACACCAAGTAAACTAAGGATCTTTCTGTTAGGATTGGTAGGCATAGCGGAAAAGTAAAATTCAAAAAAAAAAATTCAATCCCGATAGCGAATCTGTCAACGGTGTTTAAATCAAATAGTAGAGAAACGTACATTTCTTATGTGTTCAGTCTTTCTTTTTAATCTCAAGGAGCAAACAACTTGGTTAAGCTCCATCTACCGGAATCCACACAAATAGAAATCCAACACGAACAGCGTGCTAGCGCTACCAATGTCTCTCTCTAGAGTTTTCTTTTCTCACGGCTCTCTATCTATCTTTTTCATCACACATAGAAAACTCTAGCTCACCCTTTAAATAACTAGTTAGGGCTTTCTATTTTATGATGGATATTGGATATTTAAAATTAATCTTAATTAATTTCATAATTCATATCATATCAATTAACACTTACTTGTCTTTTGATAAGCAAATTAAATAAATATGGTTTAATTAAATTTGTTCAACAGTTTTAATTTAACTCACTTATTTAATCTGAATAAAGAGCCAATGGAAATATATTTAATTTATCTTTATAAATTAAATCCGAGATATTATATCTTTGTCGTGTTAGTTATTAAATTTAATTTATCATATAAAACTAAATTTAAAACAAACACAATAGACTAATATTATCATATATATGTATGTATGTATATATTTCAAAAATACATATATGTATATATAACATTATTAATTTTCTTTTCGAATATATATATATATATATAAATATATATATTCGTCCACCCTAGATTAACCATTACATTTATTAAATCTAGACATATCTTAGATTCAATGAATCTGACGTGTTGGATTATTTTTGTGTGCGACTCTATTAGCCCATATGAAGTTGGCAGTGGGCCAATGACTATACTAACCCACAAGTCATAAGCGGCATCTAGCAAGACATTACGACCACCTAATTCATATGAGAATTGATAAACTGATGCAACCTGTCATACAACCATATTACTTCCCTTTTGTCACATGATATTTCAATCAAGGATGAGGCATGGAGAATGCCATCCTCCTATTCTTGATCATTTTTTTCTCGATCCCTGAGTAGTCTGACTATAGCAATGGAAACTACTTTTCATCATAGTATGGTCATACATTTCTTAAACTCACTCATCAAGGGTCCCAGTAATATCTCTTTACTAATGTGAGTGACAAATTCCATCTTGACCATCCGCATTCCTTTGCATGAAAACCACTAAGCCTGAATGTAGCATTTATCATCACTCGGTCAAAGGTGGCTTTTGACTAGGTCAAAGCTGAAAGACTCTCATGTAGGAATCCATGATGATCTCAGGTTAAAAGGGCATAGTGATGTGGTTATATATGAGATAAGCTTATGACTTGATCCATGCAATTTTCTCATAGTGGGTCGGTCCAACATCTTGTACTCTTACAAGTGCCTAGGACTTTGATTTGTATCTCCATACTTCTTCAAAGTCATACTAATCTTATTTTATCTTTGCTCCCGCATAAATGACCGACTACAAACATTTAGGACAATCATTATAATTTATCCAAGGATAGTCATCACAGTGAACATGTAAATAATATGATAATAAAATAGAGAAATTCATTGAATAATAATATTTAAAGTATAATGATTGGCCGCTAGGGCACAATTCCCAATACTTTCACCTATGAGCATGTTGCAGTTTAATTCTCAAGCACATGTAGTATAAATTGCGTGCTACGGTGATCGATTAGTGGTGTACATCGATTTCTTTTTCTTTCACCGTACAAACATAAGTTCTAAAATATATTCAACATTTGAACCAAAACTTTTATTTCACAATAACTCTTTTACAATCTCATTTGTGAAAAAGAGTTCTTTACTTTGCTACAGATCTGTATTCATACTTGATCCATTTTCTATGTGTGTATATACATATGGATCTTATCTCAGTTGAATTGAGGCAACTCAAATGCAAAGATTCTTCTTAACCATCTTATGGTGATCATTTGCTCGTCTTACCCTCTCATGCTCCTCAAAACATGGGAAAATAGTTGTCCATATAAGCGAACCAACCTTTTTTTTTACCTGTATGACATATAGAATTGTATACCTTACATGTATTTACTTATAACATCCATACTATTTATTTTATCTTTATATAAAAGAAGTTTAATACCTTGTATTCTATTGGCGCCCAAGATCTTTACCAACTCAATGAATATCAAGCTATGGGCTTAATAAGGAGATCTATCAACATCCTATTAGCAGAAGGTCATTGAATGGTTGCTTTCCTTCTTTGGAAGCATATCTCTTATAGAGATACATTAAATATATGTTTCATCTTACTGTAATACTTAGGATTTACATCATAAGATGTTTTTGTTTGGATGCTTCTATCCACCATTCATTCCTAGTTACTTATAGGAACTTCTCTAGCCATTTGGCTCCTTGAATCATGGAAAAACACTCTCTATGTTATGTTTCCATGAATGATAGAGATACACTGTCTATATCTTTACTCTATTATCATTTTCCTAGGTCTTATATTGGAGTATCCATTCAACCATGAGTTGTTACCTTGACAACTCAATCTATAATTCTTCTCACAATCCCTTTTCATAGCTAGACCAAAAATGGTTTCTAAGTCTGACCAAATGCATTTGGACTTATATACAGCAAAGTGTACATTCATGTTACCAACCATATTCTTACTATGGGACTCTATCAACATTTTTTTCTGTGTTGGATTCTTCGTAGGACGCGTAATATCTCTAGAGTTGTGTCCTTGAATTTAGGGGTGTCCATGAGTTTGCAGTTAGTGCACTAAAATACTTAAGGATCACACTTGTATATGTCTTAAGTGGCAAAGACTATACCTCCCTTGTGCAGTTTCCATTTATTGTGTCATTCAAGATATATTTGGTTCTACACATGATCTTTCAACTCAAAATTCAAGGATAAATTTATTTCTTTATTCCTTAACTCACTTGACACTCATTTTAGCCAAACATAAATCACTTGACATAAAGGATGACTTCACAAAGAATCATCTTACGACTATTTAGCACTTATATGGTGTTCTTCGATTATCTCAAAGTTAGCAAGGCTTTCACTCTGTGATATCTCAAATACTACTACCTAGATGATTATTTCTATGAAGCCCTCAAACTACTTCATATAGAGTTCATCATCCAAATTCCAATTTTGAAAGCGGTCTTTACTTCTTATTGTTGTCAAGCCTAAGCTTGCTGTTATAGCCAAAATTAGTCGTTCATAGTTGAAGTGAGCAACGGGTAATCTTCTCATTATAGTACCCCTTAGCCACTAAGTGTTGTAGGTTTGATATACCTCTTATGAACCTACTTGTTCTCAATCACCTTTCAGCTAGGAGACAAATCATCCAAACATACTCTTAGCTAGTTTCAGAAAGAATCCATATCCTCTTGCATCGCCTTTTGGCATTTTCATCTTAGCAGGTCCATTCAGTGTATTTTAGACACTTCTGGATAGTCATCATCATCTTCTAAATGACAAAGTGAGCATTCAATCTATTAGGAAATCTATCCCCTCATCGTCATCTACTAAATGAAAATTTCCTTCTAATTGGATTTCATAGGATTCTCTTCTTGTGTATGGTGAGGTATTCTTCCTGTAACTTACATCTTGCCACTTTCAACTTGCATCTTCTTGTGAAAATGACCTCAACCCTCCCACTTGAATCAATGAATTAAGGAATACTTGCTTATTCCCTATCACTGTTAACCTTTTAAAGAGATTTGGTATGATCAAAGCTCATTTCCTGTTAGGAAACTTAGTTTCTATTAATGTTGTGTCTCTTGGTTCTCTCTCCATCACTGAGCCATCATCATATTCACTAATGAAGATGTATCTTTTTCAATTCTTAGGTCTTCTTGTGAAGACATACCTTTTATACCTTAGCCCCAATCCTCTATATCTATAGGAATAATTATGGTTGTGATTGATTTAAAGTGCATTTGATTAAGTATAAAGACAATACTAAGTTTATTTTCCAATACATGATTAATAGTTTATCATTTATTTTACCATGGAAATGAGAGGTCTATCTTTCTATTTCAACAACTTTATTGTATTGATAGGGATTGATAGTTGCCTAACAACCCCTTTCTTATCCACATACCATCTAGAACTGATTAAATAGGTGTTTTTAACCCTTATCAGTTCAAAAAAGGTTCTTAACCTTTTAGTTTAAATTATTCCTAACTAGACTTAGCTATTAATAGCCTCACACTTTCCCAAAAATCATATAAACATAATTGTATTTTAAGTAAATGTCTATGACATTAATGAAACACTAGGATCAATATTCTGCCCTCACATTCATTGGTTTACAAATGTTATAGTTTGCTAATTGCAATAGATATTTGCACTAGTCTCAAACAAGGGCTTCCTTGTCTTTCATGCCAACTAGAATAAGTTCCCAACTACTCACAAGGATATTCACCCTTTTGGCACTCAATTATTTAGCAAATTTTCTTTTATTAGTTTGATCATTTCATTTGATCAATGTGTGCATGTGGCAAGAAATGGAGTTTTTATTTCCAAAAGGAAACATAAAATCCAACATACGATTTGAAAGTTATCATTTCTGATATATGCCATCACTACAAAATGGAAGCTAAACGCCACATATGCCATTACTACAAAAACAATAATCTCCTTGGGAAATATATCTAAGCAGCCACACACTACAAAAAATGGAAGCTACAGTTCTTCTTTTTTCAATATTTGTGACACTTACGAAGAACCATATATGCCATCACTACAAAAACAAGCTGGAACGCTTTTGTATTTTATTTTTTTTAAAAATAATACTTACTATAGTGCTTGGTGACTCAAGCAGACTATGATGTATTGGGAGCTTAAAGATATGAAACTTCAAAGAGAGCTCAAACTTCAAACACCACTTGAAAAAATAGTACAAAGAAGAAAAAAAAGGACAAATAAAAAAAAGAATGAGCTTTTATTTTGTGTTAGAAGAAGATAAGGGAAATGGGGAGTGGGGATGAAGAGGGAAAATGTAAAGAAGAGAGAGAGAAAGAGGGAGTGGGGACAGAGAAGAGGAATAAAGTGAGGGAGGGATGGAATGGGACAGCATGAAGTGAAGAGGGGGAGAGAGGGAGTGAGTTTAACGAGAGAGTGAAGTGGTGAGAGTGAAGGTATTGCAGGCGTAATGTGTGGTTAGAGAGTGAAGTTAGAAGTTAGGGTTTTCTAGAAAAAAGAGACAATCCTTATTTGTAAGGTATTTTTTAAAAAAAAAATTAAGAGCTTTTGTAGCACTTGCGTAAAGTTGCTAATGTCCTTCTGTAGCACTTGCTTACTTTTTTTAAAAAAAAAAAAATTCACCTTCTGTACGCAATCCCCACAGAAGACCCTTGAGCAACTGTAGCGCTTGCTTTAGTTAACGCTACAATAAGCCACTTTTGTTGGTTTTTTTTTAAAAAAAAAGAAGTTGTAGCACTTCGTTAACGAAGTGCTACAAAAAGTGCGTCACTTTTCCCCTTTTTGTAGTAATGAGCATTAAATATATGACGGGTTACTCGACATTGTAATAATCGTTGATCAGCAAGAAGAATATACAACTCTTCAATAATGTGTTACTGATTAAATCATATTTTGATATGCTTTGTTCATAATTAATTTTGGGATTTTTAATGTATTTTCTAGGACATTATTGTATGATTAAATACTAATTTGAGTTAGGAACATTTGTATTGAGTTAAGTATAATTAGGGGTAAAATGATCATAATTTGTTAATTATTCATGCAAATGATTTCTTAGACTTTTGATGCTACCTTGTGCTTAATCTTGTATTATGGGTTTTTAAGAAGAAGATTGGAGATTTTGGAAAATGTCATTTAGGGTCAGAATTAATATTTTTAGGACAGGGGAATTACATAAAAGGCCCCAGAATTTTTAGAAATTGCAAATTTTTGAGGAAAAAAGACCATAGAGAATTACAAAAAAAGCCCATAATTTTTAAAAATTACAATTTGACCCTACAAAATTTTTAAGTTTTCAATTTAGTACCTCGATGAACTTTTGAATTATTTCAATTTAGTCCCTATTCAAAACTTGCGTTTTAACCAGGGTTAGGGCTAGGGCTAGGGCTAGGTCACTTTGACCAAAAAAGCCTTTTTCTTCCTTCAACTTTTAGAGCTCAGAAACACATAGTGCCACGGCAAAGCAAGTGATATTGGAGAGAGAGGAGGTCGACAGTGAGAGAAGAAGGCCACTATCGCACCTCTATCAACCCTTCCTCTATTCTTTTCTACCTCACCGTCAAATAAGGATGGAGAACACAGACTTGAAAAAGGTACCGCGGGGAGTTTTTCTGGGAGGAGGGAGCTTGAGATTGGGGGTTGACACCAGAAGCAGAGATAAGATTGGCCATGGGAAAGGGCAAGATCGATAAAGCTTGAAACAAAAAGGAGATTCGATGGGTTGTGAGAGACCACACTTCCCCACCACCATTCTTCATCATTGAAGATTTGTCCTCATCGTCCAAAAACTCCACCTTTGACCTCTTTCTCACTCCACTATGATTCGACTCCCTCCTTCCTCACTCCCTCTCCATCATTTTCTCACCACCAAACCACCTTCACCATCGGCCATTTTCTTTCTCACACCATACCACTGGCTTTCATTCTTTGCCACCACCGTCATCAGTTCTAACACCACCGTTATCCTTTCCTTCACTTCTAGATTCACCGTCAAACTTACCCTCTTTCTCCTCTTCACATTCTAAAATTCTAGTTCCTTTATTCCTCCTCCAGCGAGTTTTGTGATTTTTCGATGATGTATGTGATTTTCAGCGAGTTCTTTCGATTTTCCAGTGAGAGTTGAAATTTTCCAGTGAGCTCTGTGATTTCAGTTTCATAGTTTTTTTTTTCACTCTTGTTCAATGGATTGTTTATTTTTAGAATGTGCTATGATTATTGTTATGTTTATAAGAGGCTAAATTTGCTTGAGTTTTGGTGGTGGAGAAGGTGGCTAGAGCTTCAATGTGCTACAAAGAGGAATTTATTAGTTTTTCATTAGCTTATTATATGTATTGTGATATGTTTGGTTTGATTTTGAATTGGTACATGGTTTTTTGAGACTTGGATGAGTATTTATTTGTCTTTGTTGGTTAACATTTGTGTTTTATTTTGCTTTGATACTCTTGAACTATGTGTTGAACTTATTTCCTTTTGAATTAATGAAGTTATGCATTTTATGTGATCGCTAGTGTGTGTGATGAATTTATTTCAAATTGAGTGATGCGATTATGCTCTTATTTAAGAAGAAACAAGTATATTAAAATGATTTTCAAACACATATCAAGTGATTTTTAACAATTTATATAAGAGATGACTATGAATGTGATCGTAGGATTAGTCATTAATTAGATAAATTAGACTCAATGCGATTGCTTGAGATTTTCAATTTAACTTGATGAAAAATTAACTACCAATTCATTTTAAGAAGCAAGGAAAGCCATTAATTTTGCTACCAAAACTCATTTCATCATTCATATTTTCAAACTTAAATCCATTCACTCATTCACCATTTTTTATAAAAATACCAAAAACAATAGTTTAACATTTAATTAAATTGCATTACTCTTTTAGTTATTAATTTGAAAAACCAAAACCCCATTTCCCCTTGTTTTCATTGTATTTGCATGACATTTATATTACTTAGGAATTAATAAAAGGCTCCTTAAGAAAGAGAAAATGATTATAGGTTTGCCTATACGCAATCCTTAGTTAATTTTTGATTGTGGACCCCAAGATTAATATATAAAAGGCCCTCATCAATGGTGTCATTGTTGGAGAGCTAAGTAATTGGCTCCCTAGGTAATCTAATTGTCAAATTCACTTTTGACAAAGGGGTTTCTTGTGTGAAGCTTGTTAGTTTTGCATTTTTTATTTTTCATTGTATATAGTTTAGGATTTTTGCATTTAGGTAGTTTTTATAGCATCTCATTGCATTTTACATTTTGCATAAAATTCTTTTTGAAGAAATACAAACAAATATCTAGATTTTCTTTTATCTTTGCATTTGCATTCTTACATTTCTCTTGTAATATCCCGATTTGTGATTAGGACTGATAACTCTGATAATCATTGTAATTAGTGTAATTAAGCACTATTATGATTAATGTAAAGTAAACTTTGGGAATAAATACATGTGGTATTTAAGATCAATGGTTGTGATTCCTTGACCGTGGGTCGGAATCCTATGTATTGTGATTTGGTGAGCTCATAAGGGAGTGAGTGGATGATGACATGTGGCAAGAGGGTGGCCATTGGATGAGGTCACTAGAAGACAAAATAACACTTTTTCTCTTCTCTCTCTCTCTCTCTTTCGGTTGTGTGTGGGAAGGAAAAAGAAAACATCTCCATCATCATCTTCCTTCCATTTCTCTCTCCTCTCCTTCCTCCATTTCTGGCGCTGGACAAGCAAGTGAGAGGGGAAGAAAAGCTTGAATCTTGGTAAGTTGTGATTCTCCTTTGCTCCAATCCTCTTCTCTAATTTTGTTCATCTCAATGAGAGCTACATTGTGATGGTTGTAGAGCCTTGAGTGGTGTTGATTTGAGCTTTGGGTCGAAAGTGGGAGTTGAGGAATCAAGGTTCTGAATTGGGCAAAGAGAAGAGGTAGGCATTTAGAGCATTTTGGTATATTGTTTGTGATTTTTGGCTAAGTTGGTAAAATCTGGAATTTTGCCCTAAATATGCCTATTCTTGAAAATATGAAGTTCATTGTGATTTATGATTGGAAATGATGTATTGTGGAGATATATGATCATTTGATATGATTTGGAATGTTAAAAAGATGTTAAGGGAAATTAGACATTGTGTATCTTAGAGACCTTAAGGAATGATTGTGGTCAAATGGGTTTTTGGAGTGTTTTTAGAGTTGCCATTGTGTTCCCTGGTTAGTGCTTAGTGTGTATGAGCATTGGGAAGAGTTTTGGGAACCTTTGGGAGTGAATTTGACCATCTGGAGTTTCTGGTTTTTGGCTGCGTTTTGGGTCTCTGATGCACATCACTCGAGCAGAGGAAGAACGTGCTCGAGTGATATGCAAGTTTTTCCCTGTTGTGCTTCGAGTTACCTGGGTTTTACGGGTTGTGCTCGCGAGCATTTCCTTGTGCTCGAGTGAGCGAAGAACATGCTCGAAGTGAGCATGGTTCTGCTCGAGTGAAGAAGCAAGTCCGGAGTTGAGGTTGCTTTCGGGACCTCACTCGCTGATTGATGCCACGAGTGTGCTCTGACACTCGCAAGCATAGCTGTTTCACTCGAAGCACTGAGGGTCGTGCTCGAGTGAGATGGTGCTACAGGGGAGAGTTGTGCTTTCGGGTTGATGCTCGCGGGAAAGTTGCACGAGTGTGCTTTCTCACTCGCGGGTGTGGTGTGTGTGCTCGAGCACTGGGGTCGTGCTCGAGTGAGCCTGTGCCTCGGGTGAGGGTGGTGCTCTCGGGTAGTCACTCGCAGCGTGTACTCGCGGGTGCTCGAGAGAGGCTTTTGGCCTTGTGCTCGAAGTGAGGTCGGCGTGCTCGAGTGAGCCAGTTCCTGGAAGTGTCTTTGTGCTCTCGGGTGCTCACTCGCAGTCTCACTTTCTCTTGTGCTCGGGTGCTGTCCGTACCAATGCTCGAGTGAGAGCATCTGTGCTCGAGTGATGTCCGTACTTGTGCTCGAGTGAGAGCATTTGTGCTCGAGTAAGACTGTCAAAAAAATCAGTGTTTTGCCTTCGAGTAAGGGGTCTTTTGGGTAGGTTCTTCCAACCCTTTAGGCATATGTTTAGGCCTATTTTAGTCACCTAATGAGTCCTAAATAATAACCAACTTAGAGAATTATTGAATTATACATTGGAAAAGAAATTGATCAATTGTCCCTAATTTGAATAGGATTTGACATCTGTCGTCCGCGTGAGCCTACTGTGCCAAAGATTGTCAGGAAAGATTCAGGTAGCGACTTCTCTCTTATGCTTTGTGTAAATGTATTGTATGTTTGTCTGTCATTCATTGTGTGGATGTTGCTGCTGCTGCTTTGTGATACTTTGTGCATTGAGATCCTTTGTGGAGCATAGTGATACACCGTGCCTTGAGATGCTTTATGGTGCTTTGTGCTTTGTGTTGCTGCTACATAGTGTTCACCGCGAAAGCGGGCGTTATGCATAGTGATTACAGCGAAAGCTGGCATAGTGTTCACCACGAAAGTGGGCGTAGTGCATTGTGATTACAGCCGTGAGTGCTGTCGTATGTGGCGTGAGCCAGAGATCATTGTGAAGCTGCTAATTATGATGAACATGCATGCTCTATGTTTATATATTGTATGAGTGAGTTGTTGCTCTGGGATTCTCAAGAATCTCATTATTTCCATATGACTAACTTTTTCAGACAGGGCAAGTGGCCAAAGGGGAAGCGACCAACCCGGAGTGGTTAGGGTCTCTTAGGGACATTCATGTTTTGGGATAGTTGGTTATATCCATTTTGGATTTGGGAATTGCCAAAGTGTAAAGAGTTGTAAATGATTATTTGGATCGTGTAATCCCCTTTATGGGAAAACTCATAAACCCATATCATATATGTATTAACCCGGGGTTGCCGGGATTTTGGTTTCCGTGCTTTGATATTTATTATGTACTCTGATTTCTCAAGTAGTTACATCCGTACATGAATGTGAGACCATGAATATATAAGTTTTGAAACGATTTTCATACGCCCCATCTTTTAGATGAGGGATGATAAATTGTTAAACCATCTTATTGGTCTCTATTTCATTTAAAATTTTGTAATCCGGATGTAATTACGGTGAGGGGGTTACATTTTTGGTATCAGAGAGGTGGTTCCTGGCAAGGGTAGAGTTTGCTAGGATAGCTCCCATAGTGTGGTCTTAGTGATAATAGATCATCTGTGAATACTTGACGTATGCATATATCTGTTTAGTTATATAGATATATGTGCTTTGTGGAAACTTTGTGAATGTCATAATTGTTGGATTAATGGGGTGAGTTCTTTGTAGAATGAAAAGAACGACAAAAGGTCGCCCCAGAGGACAGCAAATAGATCCCGAGGTGGAGTTAGTTAATGACAATCCACCGGACCCGATGCAAGAGTTGATGGGTCTGATAAGAGATCAACGGGATATGATAGCGGAGCTTAGAGATGAGCTCAGAGCTGAAAAGGCCAAGAATAATGAGGGTAGAGGCCAGTCTACTCAAGAAGGAACTCAAGGGGAAACCCGAGAAGAGACTAGACTGGAAGATACTGCTGAGGGGTCGGCACGATCGCTTGAATCGCCTCCTCGTGCTAAACGAATCCAAGGCCGCATGGAGTGCCAGTTAGGGAGGAACGGGACCTTGAGTATTGGGTCTCTAAATTCTGCAAGCAACTACCTCCGGCGTTTAAGGGGAAGTTTGATCCCCAGGCGGCTGAAGATTGGCTACATCGTCTTGAGAAGATCTTTGAGGTCTTGGTGTGTCCCTCCGAGGTGAAAGCCAAGCTAGCGGTATACAAGCTGGAAGGCGATGCTGATCGCTGGTGGCGTAATGTTGCCTTGTCATTGCGGTTAAAGAATGAGCCATTGACCTGGGAGGTGTTCCAACAACACTTTAACGAAAAATATTTTCCCAAGTCAGTGAGGCTTGAGAAGGAAACTGAGTTCCTCAATATTAAGCAAGGGGACACAGAGTCTTTCGACGAATATTTGTCTCGATTTACCTACCTATCCCGATATTCCTCTTATCTTCAGAAAATGGATGATGAGGAGTTGAGCTCTGATATGTTGATACGGGGTTTGAGGCGTGATATGAGAAAGAGACTCGCCACCCATCAGTTTTCTAAGTTCAACAAGGCTGTTGAAGAGTGTCGGATCACTGAGAGCAACCTTAGAGAGTTGTATCCGGCTAAGGCTGGTGGTGGCCATAGTGAGCCTAGTAAGGGCGGTGCTTCTCAGAAGCGGAAGGGCTCAGGATCATCCTCTTCATATAGAGGGGGTAGTAAGAAGCCTTATCAATCTGGGAGTCGTGATCAGCAGAGAGCTCCTAGTGTATGGACATGTCCTCGTTGCAACCAGCCACATCATGGCAAGACGTGTGATGGTCGGGTGATTTGCTTCAAATGTAAGCAAGTGGGGCATACATCTGTTGAGTGTGGACAGCCACGACCAGAGCAGAGACAGAGGACTCAGGGCCGAGTATTTGCTATGACTCACGAAGAGGCCCGGAAATCCCCAGAGCTGATACAAGGTAAAATCCTTATCTATGGCGTTGAGTTACAAGCGTTATTTGATTCGGGTGCAAGTCACTCCTTTATTGCTTATGCTTGTGTGAGACGTCTGGGAATGAATGTGCATAAGTTGCCATTCGATTTAATTGTGTCAACACCAATGGGTGTGAAGGCTGTGGCTACAGAAGCTTGTCTAAACTGCGTTATAACCGTAGAGGGCCATGAGTCTGTAGTAGATTTGATTTGTTTACCGCTCTGCCAGTTAGAAGTCATTTTGGGTTTCGATTGGTTGAGAGCTAATAATGTGTTGTTAGATTGTGGGAACAAAAGGATAGTGTATCCTGTTTCTCAGAGCATTGAGGGCGAAGATGCCGGTTTGAATTTCCTTTCGACAGCTAAGGCTGAGAAATATTTACAAAAGGGTTGTCAGGGGTATATGGTTTTCTTTTCTGTACAAGGGGAAACCAGTGAGTCTTTGAGTAGTATACCCATAGTGAATGAATTCCCTGAGGTTTTTTCGGATGATTTAAGTGGATTACCTCCTGAGAGGGAAGTTCAATTTCCAATTGACATTGTGCCTGGAGCGGGTTCGATATCCAAAGCCCCATACCGTATGGCTCCAAATGAAATGGCGGAATTGAAGAAGCAGATTGAAGATTTGCTTGAGAAAGGGTTTATTAGACCCAGTGTGTCGCCTTGGGGTGCTCCAGTTTTGTTTGTGAAAAAGAAAGACGGGAGTCTTCGTTTGTGTATCGACTATAGAGAGTTGAATAAGGTTACCATCAAGAATAAGTACCCTCTCCCTAGAATCGATGATCTCTTAGATCAATTATCTGGTGCATGTGTGTTTTCGAAGATTGATCTAAGGTCGGGGTATCATCAGCTGCAAGTGAAAGCGGACGACGTTCCGAAGACTGCTTTCCGGACCAGGTATGGTCATTATGAGTTCTTAGTGATGCCATTTGGTTTGACCAATGCGCCTGCGGTTTTCATGGATTACATGAACCGTATTTTTCGGCAATACCTAGATCAGTTTGTTGTGGTATTTATCGACGATATTTTGATATACTCTAAGAGTAGAGAAGAGCATGAGCATCATTTGAGAATTGTGTTGAATATATTGCGTGAAAAGCAACTCTACGCTAAGTTGAGTAAGTGCGAATTTTGGCTATCGGAAGTGAGATTCCTAGGTCATGTTATTTCGCAAGGTGGGGTCGCTGTGGATCCTAGTAAAGTGGAAGCAGTACTGGACTGGAAGAGGCCAGAAACTGTTGCTGAGGTACGCAGTTTTCTGGGTCTTGCTGGTTATTATCGGAGATTCATTCAGAATTTCTCCCGCATTGCGTTGCCGATGACCAAGCTCACGAGAAAAGATCAGCCATTTGTATGGGATGAACATTGTGATAATTGCTTTGTGGAGTTGAAACAGAGGTTGACTACGGCACCTGTGTTGATTTTGCCCGATCCCAGTTTGACATACGTTGTGTATTCTGATGCCAGTGGGCAGGGATTAGGGTGTGTCCTTATGCAGCAGGGACGTGTGGTGGCCTACGCCTCTCAACAGCTCAAACCTCATGAATTGAATTATCCCACACATGATCTGGAGCTTGCGGCCATAGTGTTTGCATTGAAGATTTGGCGTCATTACCTGTATGGTGTGACTGTGGAATTGTACTGCGACCACAAGAGTCTCAAATATCTGTATGATCAGAAAGAACTGAATATGAGACAGCGTCGTTGGATGGAATTGCTTAAAGACTACAACCTGGAAATTAAATATCATCCGGGTAAGGCAAATGTAGTCGCTGATGCTCTTAGTCGAAAGACTGTGGTTGTTGCAGCTATGATGATACACGAGGGGAAATTGATTGAAGATTTTCGTGATTTGAATTTGACAAACCAGTTCATTTGTGCCAACTATACTGTTTCCCAAGAGGAAAATGATCTTAGAGCTGAGATTGAAGAAGCCCAGAGGCAAGATGACTGGATACAACGTAATTTGACTCGAATCGAACGAGGAGAAATTAAGGGCTATGATGTGTCGCCTCGTGGATTAGTTCGCTATCAGAAAAAAGTGTACATTCCACTTAAGGCGGAGTTGAGATAGAAGATCTTAGATGAGGCGCATAAGAGCCGGTATACCCTTCATCCTGGTATGACCAAAATGTACCATGGTTTGAAATCTGTGTATTGGTGGCCGGGAATGAAGAGTGATGTGACGAAGTATGTGGCGAGGTGTCTCACATGTCAGAAAGTGAAGATTGAACACCAAAGACCGCCTGGTTTGTTGCAAAGTCCTGAAATTCCAGAATGGAAATGGGAAAGTGTAACCATGGATCTTGTTGTGGGATTGCCCAAGATCAGGAATTTTGATGCGATTTGGGTCATTGTGGACCGGTTAACGAAGTCAGCGCACATCTTACCGATCAACGCTAGTTACTCTCCGGACAAGCTAGCAGAGATTTATGTTCGTGAAATTGTGAAGCTCCATGGTGTACCAAAGAATATCATCTCGGATAGAGATCCCCGTTTCACTTCAAGATTCTGGAAGTCATTGCATGAGGCACTGGGTACTCAACTGAGGTTCAGTACAGCCTATCATCCTCAGACCGATGGTCAGTCAGAGAGGACTATTCAGACCTTAGAGGATATGTTGCGGGCATGTGTTCTTGACTTCAAAGGGAGTTGGGATCGTTTTCTTCCACTTGCGGAGTTCGCCTACAACAATAGCTATCATGCGAGCATTCAGATGGCACCGTATGAAGCATTGTATGGAAGGAAATGCCAATCGCCATTGTGTTGGAATGAGTTGTCCGAGAGGAAGCTCTATGGGCCAGATCTTGTAGATCAGACATCAGCCCAGATTCGAATTATTCGTAAGAGGCTTCTTGCAGCTCAGAGTCGGCAGAAAAGTTATGCGGACAAGAGGAGAAGACCTTTAGAGTTTGAAGTTGGTGACCATGTATTTCTTAGAGTATCACCTGTCACCGGTATTGGGCGAGCTATAAAGCGGAAAAAGTTAAGCCCGAGGTATATAGGTCCTTTTGAGATCCTTGATAGGATTGGGCCTGTTGCTTATCGTGTAGCCCTACCTCCGAGCTTGAGCAGACTTCATGATGTATTCCATGTTTCCCAATTGAAGAAGTATCAACCGGATCCATCTCATGTCGTTGAGTATGAGAATGTGGAGTTGCGAGATAACTTCACGTATGCGGTGGAGCCAGAACAGATAATTGAACGAGAAGAACGTCGGCTCAGACACCGGAGTATTCCTTATGTGAAGGTGATCTGGAAGGGTATGACCCAGCGGGAAGCAACTTAGGAAACAGAAGAGGATATGCGAAGGCGATATCCAGAGTTTATGGCTCAAGTGGTGTAACAAATTTCGAGGGCGAAATTTAGTTAACGGGGGGAGAATTGTAATATCCCGATTTGTGATTAGGACTGATAACTCTGATAATCATTGTAATTAGTGTAATTAAGCACTATTATGATTAATGTAAAGTAAACTTTAGGAATAAATACATGTGGTATTTAAGATCAATGGTTGTGATTCCTTGACCGTGGGTCGGAATCCTATGTATTGTGATTTGGTGAGCTCATAAGGGAGTGAGTGGATGATGACATATGGCAAGAGGGTGGCCATTGGATGAGGTCACTAGAAGACAAAATAACACTTTTTCTCTTCTCTCTCTCTCTCTCTCTTTCGGTTGTGTGTGGGAAGGGAAAAGAAAACATCTCCATCATCATCTTCCTTCCATTTCTCTCTCCTCTCCTTCCTCCATTTCTGGCGCTGGACAAGTAAGTGAGAGGGGAAGAAAAGCTTGAATCTTGGTAAGTTGTGATTCTCCTTTGCTCCAATCCTCTTCTCTAATTTTGTTCATCTCAATGAGAGCTACATTGTGATGGTTGTAGAGCCTTGAGTGGTGTTGATTTGAGCTTTGGGTCGAAAGTGGGAGTTGAGGAATCAAGATTCTGAATTGGGCAAAGAGAAGAGGTAGGCATTTAGAGCATTTTGGTATATTGTTTGTGATTTTTGGCTAAGTTGGTAAAATCTGGAATTTTGCCCTAAATATGCCTATTCTTGAAAATATGAAGTTCATTGTGATTTATGATTGGAAATGATGTATTGTGGAGATATATGATCATTTGATATGATTTGGAATGTTAAAAAGATGTTAAGGGAAATTAGACATTGTGTATCTTAGAGACCTTAAGGAATGATTGTGGTCAAATGGGTTTTTGGAGTGTTTTTAGAGTTGCCATTGTGTTCCTTGGTTAGTGCTTAGTGTGTATGAGCATTGGGAAGAGTTTTGGGAACCTTTGGGAGTGAATTTGACCATCTGGAGTTTCTGGTTTTTGGCTGCGTTTTGGGTCTCTGATGCACATCACTCGAGCAGAGGAAGAACGTGCTCGAGTGATATGCAAGTTTTTCCTTGTTGTGCTTCGAGTTACCTGGGTTTTACGGGTTATGCTCGCGAGCATTGCCTTGTGCTCGAGTGAGCGAAGAACATGCTCGAAGTGAGCATGGTTCTGCTCGAGTGAAGAAGCAAGTCCGGAGTTGAGGTTGCTTTCGGGACCTCACTCGCTGATTGATGCCACGAGTGTGCTCTGACACTCGCAAGCATAGCTGTTTCACTCGAAGCACTGAGGGTCGTGCTCGAGTGAGATGGTGCTTCAGGGGAGAGTTGTGCTTTCGGGTTGATGCTCGCGGGAAAGTTGCACGAGTGTGCTTTCTCACTCGCGGGTGTGGTGTGTGTGCTCGAGCACTGGGGTCGTGCTCGAGTGAGCCTGTGCCTCGGGTGAGGGTGGTGCTCTCGGGTAGTCACTCGCAGCGTGTACTCGCGGGTGCTCGAGAGAGGCTTTTGGCCTTGTGCTCGAAGTGAGGTCGGCGTGCTCGAGTGAGCCAGTTCCTGGAAGTGTCTTTGTGCTCTCGGGTGCTCACTCGCAGTCTCACTTTCTCTTGTGCTCGGGTGCTGTCCGTACCAATGCTCGAGTGAGAGCATCTGTGCTCGAGTGATGTCCGTACTTGTGCTCGAGTGAGAGCATTTGTGCTCGAGTGAGACTGTCAAAAAAATCAGTGTTTTGCCTTCGAGTAAGGGGTCTTTTGGGTAGGTTCTTCCAACCCTTTAGGCATATGTTTAGGCCTATTTTAGTCACCTAATGAGTCCTAAATAATAACCAACTTAGAGAATTATTGAATTATACATTGGAAAAGAAATTGATCAATTGTCCCTAATTTGAATAGGATTTGACATCTGTCGTCCGCGTGAGCCTACTGTGCCAAAGATTGTCAGGAAAGATTCAGGTAGCGACTTCTCTCTTATGCTTTGTGTAAATGTATTGTATGTTTGTCTGTCATTCATTGTGTGGATGTTGCTGCTGCTGCTTTGTGATACTTTGTGCATTGAGATCCTTTGTGGAGCATAGTGATACACCGTGCCTTGAGATGCTTTATGGTGCTTTGTGCTTTGTGTTGCTGCTACATAGTGTTCACCGCGAAAGCGGGCGTTGTGCATAGTGATTACAGCGAAAGCTGGCATAGTGTTCACCACGAAAGTGGGCGTAGTGCATTGTGATTACAGCCGTGAGTGCTGTCGTATGTGGCGTGAGCCAGAGATCATTGTGAAGCTGCTAATTATGATGAACATGCATGCTCTATGTTTATATATTGTATGAGTGAGTTGTTGCTCTGGGATTCTCAAGAATCTCATTATTTCCATATGACTAACTTTTTCAGACAGGGCAAGTGGCTCAAAGGGGAAGCGACCAACCCGGAGTGGTTAGGGTCTCTTAGGGACATTCATGTTTTGGGATAGTTGGTTATATCCATTTTGGATTTGGGAATTGCCAAAGTGTAAAGAGTTGTAAATGATTATTTGGATCGTGTAATCCCCTTTATGGGAAAACTCATAAACCCATATCATATATGTATTAACCCGGGGTTGCCGGGATTTTGGTTTCCGTGCTTTGATATTTATTATGTACTCTGATTTCTCAAGTAGTTACATCCGTACATGAATGTGAGACCATGAATATATAAGTTTTGAAACGATTTTCATACGCCCCATCTTTTAGATGAGGGATGATAAATTGTTAAACCATCTTATTGGTCTCTATTTCATTTAAAATTTTGTAATCCGGATGTAATTACGGTGAGGGGGTTACATCTCTGGCATAAATTTGATTTGTTGCTAGAACTAAGTGTTACACACTTGAAAATTGATTGCAGTTTCGTTAAAATTCGGTCACAATTTCTCTTTAATTGAAGCTTGTTGGAATTTTTGAAAAGTTTGCCCAGAAAATTATGAGCTTCGGTTTCCTTAAGGTTTGGGCATTTCTAAGAAAGACCGATAGATTTATAATGGGCGTGGTGAATTTTAGCTAAATTCTATCATTTTGGCCACTTTTCGATTTTTTCTTTATTTTCTAGAATTGGTTATGTTTTTTCATTAGGTTAGTTTTTGAGTTTTCTTCTTTGATTTCTTTCAATTTTTAGGATTCATTTGCATTGTCTTGACTTGGTAGCTTATGTGTGGTATTGTTTACGTTAAATTTGATATGATTTTGAGCTCGTTTGTCTGAATTCACCATATCTCTAAGTTAATTCATAGCATTTTTGCATCTTTGGTCATTTTGAAACCTCTATTTCTTTTTCACTTTCATTTATATTTTCCTAGATTCTTTTTATGAGTTTTTATAATTCATAGTTAAACAGTCATCTTGTTATTCATTGGAGACTTATTGTATTAAATTCTTATGGCTTGGTTTAGAGGTGATCAAGATTTACCTCTCAAATCTCACTCTTTTATAGGTAATTACACCGGAAGGGATGATAATATCTCTCAACGATCTCAATTGGTGTAATAACTGTAACACCCCAAATTTTATTCACTAAAAATATATTGTAATTATTTGAATAATTCAATAAAATGGTGAATATTCATGAATTTGGATCTTGTGAATTTTGAAATATTCATATTCATAAGGAAATGGGCAAATTAATTCAAAAATTGAATTAAATTACAAAGGGGATTGATTTAAAGCCTTTAGTCGCCTCAGGTTAAATCAAAATAAACTAAATTATGCAATGAAGGGCACAACTCGGGTCGTATTCTCTTGAGGAGCCTTTTAGTTAATTCCTAATCTAACTAAGTGACAAAAAATATTTAGATGGGTTTTAAATTGATTTTTTTTTTCTTTTTAATAATGGAAAATAAACTAGACTACTATTTTTTTTTTTTTTTGGATTTTTGAGAAATTGTTGAAATAATGAAATTGTGATTTAAACAAATTAATGATAGATGCTTCTTGGAAAAATGGAATATAGGTTATCCTTGCTCAAATTGAATTGGGAGTTAAACCACTCACTAAGTCAAAAATTAAACCTTAACAACTCGTTAAGTTTAGTATATTAATTGGTAATTACCTCTATAACTCTAGCTAGATAATTACCTCTTAATACACTATTAAATACCACTTAGTGTGCAATTTAGGATTGGATTCATGCAACTTGTTCCTCTATACAATGAACATTCAACTGAAATATTCAAATAAGATCTAAGCAGTCATGATATTCATTCAAACTATGAAAGAATAGACAACAACATTAAACCCAAAGGAAATATAGAAATTTAAATCTCAAACCACATAAACCAATCTAAATCACAATTGTTCAATCAATATTAAGATAAATAACTCGCAATTTCAGTAAATTAACCATATAACATAAAATCCTAACTCAAGAAATTCGTTACATAATTAAATAAAAAGATTAAAACAATTAACTCCCATGAATGTATCTCTGGAGCTCAAACCAGTTTTCCATCTTCAAGAAGCAAGAACGAATTTACCCTCTCATGAAGCTTATCACATCTATAACTCCTTCAAGACACCAATAATCCATGGAATTAAGATGAAAGGAATAGATTAGAGAATAAGAGAGAGGCCTTGTTGGTGAATCTTGGTCTTTGTTCCCCTTCTCTTTTGCGCGTCCTACGTTCTGGTGCGTCACTCTGGTTCTCGTTCAGATCTGCCGCTGTGTTCTGCATTCTGGTGCCCATGTGCGTGCGTCTCGTTCTGGTTCTGGTGCGCCCCCCTCCAGTTTCTGATGTGCGTCCCCTTTTTATTTTCTTTTGTTAATTGAAATCTAGGTCAAATCTCCTCAAGTTACGGCAAAATCTTTCAAAATTGTATTTAGATAAGATTTTCCAAGATTATATATGAGAATCTGGAAAAAAATCAGTTTCAGGAGGGAAGAACGCTGGTTTCGGATATTTGGACCAAACTGGAGTTTTGGAAATTCAGGGTCATATTCTGTAATATTCTCTGTGGCCAAGTGAATCAATCCAGCGGTGATCTTCGGATTTTGGGACCTAAATGGAATTGTTTGTAATTAGGGGTATTTTCTGTAATTATTTCTGATATTTTCCCTCCTGAAAGTGACAGCTAATATTACAGAAATAAACCCTTTTTTCTGTAAGAATTCCCTTGGAGCCACACGTAGAATCTTATTTTCTGCTTCAGTCCTTAAAAATCTTTACTTTTTGGTCCCTCAACTCCTCCTTTTCCAATGTGACCTACAATTCATATCAATATCTTGTAATATCTTTATTCAAAATTTAAATTTTAAAAAGTAATTACAAGATTATAACAAATATATGCTTTTAAAAATTTATTTTCACATAATCATCTTTAATTCAATTTAATCACAATAAATGTTATTTAACCCAAAAATTAATGATAAAATTCCTAAATATAATATTAAATATTATGATAAAATAGGGATATATCAGGGATAGAAAAATCATAATTTTGCCAATTTAGCCCAAGATTAATTATTTTCCAATTAATTGGAGTTAATTTCAATTAATCAAGGAAAATAAAGGAAAATGCATAAAAGGGATTATTCTCGGTGGAATAAAATCAAGAATTTGGGGAATTAGGGGGAATTATACATAGTTTAATTAGATAAATTGTGGAATATATGAAAAACATTTTTCTCCTCTACCTTCCCTCAAATTCGTTTAATACATGGAAAAATAAGGGAAAAAGTTAGTCAAACCCATTGGACATAAATGATAGGAAGGTATGGCATAAAGTTGAATGAGTATGGCCTAAAGCAAGGGAGTATGGTGGGAGGTATGGTGGAGGGATGGTGTACATGAAAGGTGGAGAAATCTCATCCATTGGCTAGATCAAGGGCTAGGATGAAACATGAAGACTAAAATATTAAAACACATATTCTCCCTCCCCTTGTGCATATTTCGTCCAAGCCATATAGAAAAGAAAGAGAGAGTGAGTTTGTGAAGCTCTTGAAGCTAGAGAGAAAGAGGAAGGAAAATCAAGGTAAGAGCTTGTGTTCTAAGGTGATTTAAACTTCTTATTTTGTGTATTCATCCTTTAATCTCTTATTCTTCATGAAAATCAGAGCAAGCTAATCTTCAAGGTTGAGAAGAGAGAGAGGACGTCCTAGAGAGAGAAACACCAAGGATCAAGAGGTGATCTCCAAAACCTCAACTTCTTAGTGTATTGAAGTTGTTGTTGGTGATTGTTGTTTGGTTTATGTGATTTTTGGTTAAGTTGTAAAATTGGAAAAGTCATAACCCTAAGGGTTTATGCTGCCCAAAATACTTTAAATCATGATTATGAAGTGTTTAAATGAGTTAATCAAGGATTAGAAGTGAAAACGTACAAGTTTTGGAAGCTAAACACAAAGCTCCATTTTTCTATTTTTCTCTCAATATTTCGGCCAGACCAGATCTGATAGTAGGAGTTGGATTTTAATGAAATAAATGGTTCCATTGGACTCAGTGGGCAAAAATAGGTGGGGTTACAGTTGGGCACTTTTTCGGTAGAAGCCGAAAAAGCATAATTACGAAAACGCCATTGAAATCCCTAAATAGGGGCTGTCAAGGGTATTTTCATAATTTGATAGTGAATTTGGTTATTTCGAGCCCAGAAATGGATTCCTTGGGTGAAAATAAGTTAGAATAGCCTTAGTTAAAATTTTGAGAAAACGTGCCATCGGGCCAGGTACGGCGGGGCTGGGCCGGGTCCCGGGGGCATTTTTGTAAATTTTCACCATAGACTAATATAACCACAATAAACACTATGGAATATTCTAAAATGATACTTGGATAGGTTATGACCTATTTCTAGTACATTTAATATTTTAGGATCGATTTAGAGGCCGGATACGGCACATTCTTCGAAACACATTTAGAAAGGGGATATTAAAGCTTTGAGGTAGGGACATTATCCTTCATACACTATGCCATAAGTTATGTGATTGTGTGGATGCCATTGTTTTGTAAATGCACTTTATTAATCAACATGATTTGCCTAGAGAGGGGCAGTTAGTGCCAGATGTGCACTTACACTGGGAGTTGGCAGAAGTCCAACCGGTGTAGATTGTGGGGCTGGGCCCTACTCATGTATACATGACAATGATGTGTTTATATTGTTCATTAATGTGTGCATACCTTAGCGCATGTCATATTTACTTTTCACATTTTCTATGAACGATATTATGTCTCTATGGGGATTCTTCGGAATCTCACCCTATTTTTAAATAAACACCTCAGCGGGTACCAGTGGCCAAAGGGAAAAGATGTAGTCGCTGGTAAGTGAGCGGCACATGTCTCGAGGCGCAGACAAGATCGTGGTTATAATTAGTCTATTTTGTGATATTTTGGTAAAATTTGTAAATATTAAAACTTTCGCGGTATTTTTTGTTTCCGTCGACGAACAATATCGGAATTGTAAAATAACGACGTGGGGATCGTAAACGAATATTTTTATCAGTATAATTATACTTTTCTGTATGCCCATTGAATTTTATCTTTATTACTCTTCGATTATCAAAATGGAAACGGGTGTTGACAATAACAACTAGACCTCATCTTTGCCCGAATGAAAAATTCAAAAAGTGGTTAAGATTGTCAAAGAAATTCACCTTTTCAATTTTATTCTTTTGTAGGAGATTCGACCAGAAGGAAAGATGCTCTCTCCCAATCCATTGATTCCCATTCAATATATATTGCAACTTCTTCAAACCAATTTGGAGAGTCAAGAAAGAAGTCCATTTGTTCAAGAATGTAATAGTCCATTTGGGAATTCTAACAAATCGATACAAATTGTAAACCGGATCTTGCAGATATTTCAATTTCAGCTAATGATGGTGCTGTATTCATTCTTATCAAATTAGTATTTGCAATTTGTAAGTGTGGTTGTAGCTATATACGAAATTTTTTATAATAAATAAAATATTTTGTTTGGGGAACTCCATAGATTTATGGAATCTGAATTGAAAAAGAATAGAAGAATTGAAAGCTCTAACTAATGACGCAGAATGACCATATTTATGTTATGGTGTGTTTACAAAAGGCTCAGATCCATGAGTCTTTGTGGGAAAATCTCTATTGCTGAACGGCATTACTCTAGATCCCAATTGCTGCACAGAAAGCAAGGAGGATCGCGAACCGAAAGACTTTGATGTCACAATGTCCCCTATCACTCCAAGTTCAGGGTTGTCACACCATTCCATAAAATTTAAAAACATTACAGAGTTCCTACGACTACCCCCGCGTCCAGCAATGAACAAATCATAGTCATCTTTGTCTAGTTCATGGAGGAGTGAAATAAATTCCTCACCGTTGTGTACTTCCTCCTCTGAGTATGTTATAGAATCATTGTTATAAACCCCCTTAAATCTGAACGAATCTATACACTCTTCATCCAACAACTTTTGGCTCTCATCATCTTGTGCTGCAGATGATAGCCAATGAATTCCATCGTCGTTTGGCGCTGCCTCTTTTGCAGCCTCGTCCAACAAAAGAATTCGTACCATGGAGAGCTGATTTCCCGGATGCCTGGCCATTCTCCAAGCAATAGCTAAGGCTTCACGGTCATCAGGCCCTCCGATGAAGAGCATCATAATGCGTAAGCTGTTTCTGGACAAGGAACCAAGACCACGTTCAACAAAGATTGCCACAGAACAAGGTGCATCTTGCAGAACATTCTGGTTAATGTTTCTGCCTGTTTCATTACTGGTCTCCAGATCACCCTGTGCGTCTAGTTCTTTGTGAAAAGGCATGAGAATTAAAGCTGTTCGTTTTTGCTCTGCCAGGCTTTGTATGTCCTGGTGGATGGTTTCATAGGTTGACACAACATTGAGAGTTTCCACTCTAATTGCACCACTTGTCGTCTCTGATAGAGCCATAAAGGTGTTGCTAATGCCCTCCGACTTTAATTGTGAATGGGACAGGTTTTGCGATCCAGATTGGGTAGGGTGCTTTATTTGGGCAGCTAGAAGCGCAGTGGCGCGTCCGATGAGTTCAACAAGGTGAACTCCCAACACGTGTAATGGTGAAATTCTGGTAGCATTCATTGTTCTCAGCACCTTCGCCATGCTGGTGGCTTGCCGAATATTGAGTACATAACATAAAACTCGAAGCTCAGAATCCATTCTTAACTTTTCAATGGTCCTTAGCCTGTACTTCTCGTACTGTTTTCTTGGTTTATATATTGCATTAACCAAAAGAGGCACCAAGATTGTCATTACGAAAACTGCACACACCATAATTGAAAAGGCTACCACAGACAAAATCTGCACGCACAATGATTGGATCGATGTTTAATTTGAGTTAGATCTATCTATACATGAAGATGAATAAGCAAATTAAGAATATCATTTTTTAATTTCATACCTTTCTATCCCAAGCTGTATTTAGTATTATGAGCGCCAAGACGCCTTTAGAGTTGAGAAGGAGTCCGATACCCAAACCATCTCGAACGGGCACACCGAAGAAAAAGGTGGTTATCAAAGTGCTTGCAACTTTTGGGATGGATAGCAAAAAGATAACTAGGACCATCCAAGGCCAATACTTTTGTTGTGCAAGCATGAAGAAGTTAACCGTCAAGCCGGTGCGGAAGAAGAAGTTAGGTGACATAGCCACAGAAACAAAATCATCCAACTTTCTCATCACGAAATCAGCGAATCTACCATGAGGCAAAACTAGTCCGTACACAAAAGCCCCTACAATAGAATGCGTGCCAAGCACGTCCGTGACAAACGAGCAAACAAAGGCGCCCATCAACACCACGAGCAACATAGAATTATCCCACGTGTCTTCTTCATTCTTCTCGGCCTCAATAATGTGTTGCCTCATGACAGGACGCAACACGAAGATGCAAAAAGCGATGAACGCCATCATACCCAACACCGAACAAAATGCCTGCACATTGTTATTGGCAAATGGAATTGATATTATAAATAAAAGCCAGCCACAGGTGTCGCTGATCATGGCGGTTGTCAGGGCGGCTTTGCCTAGGCCGGTGTAAAGGAGTTTGAGATCGGCAAGAATAAGCGCCAGCACCGGAAAACCCGTGACGGTGAGGGCTAAACTCCAGAACAAATAAGCTTTAGCTGTATGTTGACCATCTGCTCTAAATACCAGAGACGGAGGTTCTTGGTAAAGCTTTTGTATCACAGCATAGAAACCCATTCCCATGGCCAAAGGAATGATGATACCGGCAATGGCAATGGCTGCGGCCTTCTTCTGTACTTTTAGAATGTCATCTAAATTCATTTCCAATCCACTAAGGAACACATAACACATGATGCCCATACTTGAGTACGTTTCGATGTTGAGGATTCCTTCCGATGTTAGAATTGAGCGCACCAACATGTTGTCTGTAGATAAAAGAAGACCCACACTCACGCCAGCCTGCACATATATGATTGGTTACTTATTTATAATGAAGAAAATGCTCAACTCATCAATACAAGAGAATTACGTGTACTTACAAGAACCTCCGCGATAAGACGGGGTTGATGAAGAGGCCTAAGTATGTAGTGAAAGGCGTTGCACATGAAGATATTGAAAGCAATTTGCAGAAATAATAGAGGGGCATAGTTCGTGAGGATGGGGCCCGTTTTCCACATCTCATTAGGATTAAATACTTCTTCAACATAACATATTTTTGCTTCAGCCATATTATGATAATTCACTTTCCTTCCTTCCCTCTAATTTGCCCCTTGTCACTCAGGAATCACAATGTCTGTGACAATCTGACTCGACTTATATATTAAAAGTCATTTATGATCCGTAAACGAATACAGAAAGGAGAAACATATAGTTTGTTAAATTGCCATTATCCAGTATTTTCTGTTTTCTTTTTCACTCGAGTCTAAAATAAAGGAAGTAACAAACTCTCCCAAACTGAATCAGTTTTCATCATTTGGCCCTGACAGCGAATGTTTTTAAATAAATCGGTTTCCATCTTTTTTTACAAAACAAACAAACACTATATATACATATAATAAATCAATAAACAATCTAAGATGTCAAGCTCCATAGAACTCAAAAATTCTGAATCTTTATTGATTTACACTACTCGAAAAAACATTCCTTGCATTGAACTTGCTACACCGGTTGCTAAGGATGGTATAGAAAGTTTGGCTAGCGACATTTTTTTCATTTGATTAATCGCTTCTGAATGTTAGAGCATTTTTATAAATAAGATTTGTAACTTTTTGACTTTTATAGCAATTGCTCAAGCAACTGGTTAAATAAAACAATCGAGGTAGATAGTTATTTTCATTATTAAACTGTTTAACATTAATAACTTTCTCCATCCATTGCACAGCCAACCGATGTATTCTACATCGGATGTGTAAGCAAAATCGGTGTAGAAAGTAATTTGAAACAGCTTTGCTTTAAAATCATGCTTTAGTTCTGCGTTAATTCATTCATGCCTCTCGGACCATATCACGTGACAAATCTCTCCCTCATCTTCATCCCAGATTCATTTTTTCGCATCAATTTCTCCCTTGTTTGTCATCTTCATCTTCGCAATTGTACGTTTTCGTTAGGGCGTCTTCGTCTTTACCGTCCTCATGCTGGGTACGTCTTCATCGCAATCGTCGTTTTAATGTACATATCATTTCATTTGAGTGACTTGGGCACTTCAAGAAAGTAACGTGTGTATTATAATGTTATTTTCCTTTTATACATGTCTTTCTCTCTTTATATATATATATATATATATTGTTGTTGTGTTGTTATCCTTCAAATTCAGCCCTTCCCCTTGTGGACTAGGGATAGACAGACAGACAGTACGTCCGATAGGGTTTTGTATTGAAGGGTGCACCTATTTGATTTTCAACTTCCACCTATCCTTAATAGGTGGATATATTTTGGGAGTTAATCTTAGTCTTAAAAATAAGAAATTTTTTTATATAATTGTCAATCTTTTCCTAATTTAAATATGTTGATGTTAACAATAATCAAGAAGAGAAGGGAATGAGGAAATTAAGGAAGATAATTAGGATGTTTTAGAAAATACATCATATAATTAACTAACTTAATTAACTTTTTTAATCTAATTAAATTAGATAAATATGTCTTATATTAAGGACCGGAGGGAGTATATAACAATAAATAGATAAAAAAATAATATTGTATTATTATTCTTGGTTTAATTTGAAGCTGGGCACATATGGTAATGTATGCATTCAGCCAACTAGTCATATCTGTTTTTCTTGTTTGTTTGTTTTTAGATAAAGAGTGGGGCTGTTATCTCTTGTTGCCCTGCATTTCTTACGTTAATATTCCTCATCTCCTTGATGTTAGAACTATGTGATTAAATTAAAGAGTTGGTTAAATTAGCTAGGTAATTGTTATACTATTTTGATTTTTAATATAAAATCTTGTCTTGTTTGTGAATTGCATTATAAACGAGATCTTATATTAATAACTGAAAGAAATAATAAATATGACATTTTTTCTTAAATTGCTCGTTTTCCGAAGTTATTGTTACCTTATTTTTTCTTTTGATACCACCATGAGAATTACTAGGGATGAGTATGAACTGGACTGAACCAAACCAGGTTTTACATCAACCTGAGGTCTAATCTGGAGAGGATCTTGGGCTGTACAAGGCAGCCTGTGATCTAGTCTGATCCAACACCAACCCAAGGCTGTACTGGATCAGGCAGGGTTTGATGGACTGCATGGACTGGTCCAGATAGTCTAAGACCTAAATTTAATTTTTTAAATTTTTGTTTTTCCTCTTTGAAAGACAAAATTTAAACCTATTAAACACAGTTAGGACTATAGAAATAATACCTATAATAATGTAAAATGTGTCACAAAATTAAAACAACTTAAATCTATAAGAATATCCAACAACATTCAACAACAATAAAAAAATATGTTAAAAAAATTTGACTTGGACCAGACTAGACTAGTCCAAGTGGTCTATTCCCCTGGTACGGAACTCAGTCCAACTTGACCAATTAATTTGGTCCAATTTTATTATATTGCTTATTTGGACTGAACCGGACTTAACTAGCTCAGGTTTGACCAAACTGCACCAAACCACCGGATTTGATGCTTATTGGTTTTTGATTTAAACAAATAATAGGAGCATTATTTTAATCTTTAAACAAATAAAACACACCATATTATAGTGTTTGGTGCTTATTGGTTTTGGGATTTACTTATTCACAACGTCTCGAAATTTTTTCAAAAAACGCTTAAAATTATTTTATTTAAAAAATAGTAGAATTTTTCTATATGTAGCATTAATGAATTTCTCTACACTAGCAATCATTACTCACTTTATTGGCTGCATGGGCACATAATTTAACTATTGTTTTGCTTAATTATTTTTAATAGAGCTACTTTAAGAAAAAAAGTGATAAATATGAGTGTTAGTCTTATATCTTATAGAATTTAAAAAATAGTAGAATTTCTCTGTGTGTAGCATTAATGAATTTCTGTACCCTAACAATTATTACTCACTTTATTGGCTGTATGGGTGCATAATTTAATTATTGTTGTGCTTAATTATTTTTAGGGTGAAGGTGCGAATGCGGAAATAAAGTATTTTTTTATGAGGACCCAACCGGATTATCATTTGTTGGGTGAAGTATTTAAAATTGGAGCACATTTCCCCCATCCGTTAACCAGGTCCGGCGTCCGTTTTTTTTCTGTGTTGTGAGTCCAACAATGGCCCCACCTTTTTCACTCTCCCCTCTCTCTCCTAGTTCGTCTTCTTCTTCTTCATCTTTCCACCTCAAACCTTCGGCTCCTCTCATTGACATGGCCGACCTCAGGCCCTGGTCTTTCTACAGAGCCCTCATCGCCGCCCTTCTCTTCCTCTACATCACAGTCGCCACTGTCATTGGCCACAAAAAGCAAAGCGGCCCCTGTGATGGTGTTGGCATCACGGGCATCGCCGGGGCCTTCGGTGGCATGATCTTCATCCTCGTCTACTGTACCGCCGGTATCTCCGGTAAGTTGAATTCAACCCCCACTTCATAATAATTTCCACACCATCTACTGTACACGGTACCTTCACCAACCTTGCGCTAATTTTTCCTACGCAATATTACTACATTCCAGATCAACCGATTGCGGCGAGTTCCCTAGGACTCGATGAATCCGATGACGACCTCGCTGCGAAATCACGCCTTATTGAGTTGTCGACAAACCTATCATCATTACTAGTTTCAACGTCTTCTAATTCATTGTGTAGCTACGAGGATCGTAATGGAAACTGGCGGAGTGGCGGTGACCACGCCGATTCACGAGATGAAATCGCTGCACTTGACCTTGAAGTGCTGTGGCGAGTTGCGAGTCGGTACATGTTTATGTGAATGTGCCTCACAATAAATGGAGCTTACATGGTGGTTGGTGAAGGCTTTCATGAGTCCGCGGGGGACGGAGACCTGGAGGAGCACGAGGAGAGAGAGGGTGAGAGGGGTGGAGAGATCCTAGAGAGAGTGGGAAAATGGCAATGGTCAGAGTCAAACTTTTCACCTCAGCATCAAATGGGCCCCACTCAACATAGGTTAATTGCAAAATTTGCTCAATTTGCACCCAATTGAAGATAGAGTGAGTGTTTGGATAAGTGAAATAATGATTTATAAGTTGTTTTTTATATAAATAGAAACAAAAATTCTTTCATATTTTTATTTTGTATATCGTGAATCACGATTTAAAATTTTTTTTTTAAATATTTCTATCATTATTTCAAACACACACATAATTGAACATATAGGTGCTGGTGACGAAATACTTTATTACTATATTTATACTTTCATCCTTATTTTTAATAGGAGTACTTTAGGTGATCATAATCTAAAATCAAGATTAATTCTCTTTGGGCCTTATATATATATATATTATTATTAAATCATGCATATTGGCTTATTGATTATAGGGAGAATGATAGTGAGGTCACAGAGATCAAATAAAATATTAATAAAATCATTGTGAGAAGAAATAATGATTTATTGAATCATTTTTACAACAAACTAAATTATAAAATATGATTAACGAGTTATTATTTCTTTTCATAGAGACCTTATTATTATTATCATTGGTCCTTAAACCTCACTGTCATTCTCCCTTGATTATATGTATACATGCAAAGAGGTCTTTTTTTTTTTTCCTCCGTTTAATCTCACAATTTAAACGTCATGATCTCATTTTAAGTCAGACTATTTAATTTACTTCTCTTTCCGTTCATTTCTTCATGAGAATCAGACTTAATAGATATAGGGTATGTTTGTTTTAGTGATTCGATTGCTTATAAGTTACTTTTTAATAGTGATTTACGGTATACGAAGTAAGTATGTGAGAGGAGTTGTGTCTCGATTTATATAAAAAGTAACTTATAAGCAATCGTAACGCCCAAACAAACATGCCGATAAGTTAGCAAAATTAATTTTTTTATCCTTCTAATTTTGACTCAATTGTAACATAGTCTTTTTATATTTTGATTCAGTATAACTCAATATCTATGATTTTGACCTAATTATAACTCAAGCCATTATTCCATAAATTTTGACTCACTGCAATTCAATTCTTATAGTTTTAACTATTTTATATTTTAGTCCCTATACTTAGAAAATAAAATCCACTCTGACACACACACATAATGAAGATCAAAAATTAAATTATAAAATTATTAAAACTATAAAGATTGAGTTTCAATAAGTTAAAATTCAGTGACTGAGTTATTATTAAGTTAAAACTATAAGGACTGAATTTCACTAAGTCAGGTGTAGGGACAGAGTTACAATTAAGTTAAAACTATAGGAACCAAAAGATGAACTTATTTGATTATGTTTTTAAAAATAGTCCTTTTGTTTTTAAAAGTGAAAAAATTATAAAACTTGTTTGGAATACAGTTTTCAATAAGTTGTTTTTTAAAAAAACCAAATAAAAAATCAGAGGGTTAAGATGTAAATCCTCCCCAAAAATATTCACGAAATCTTGATATTGCTTTAAAAAAATTTTTAAGTCTCAATGTCTCCGTAGAAGTTTTGTCCTTATGTTAACAAGTGCTAAATTTGACAATTAAATATTTCTTTTTGACCCATTTATGACGATATAGCTGCTGATGTGGCAACGGAAGCAAAGGGAAATTCTTGCTTAGTGGGATGAATCCGTTTCAAAACCTCCTCCTCTTCGTTTTCAAATCTAGTTCTTTGCCTAGGCTTTGGTTGTCTAGGAATTGGAATGTTTTGTTGAGTTATATTCCTAGGGAGTATAATAGGGATGCTGACCACCTTGCTAGGTTGGGTCACGCTAGTGCGGGGGTTTTTGTTTTCTTTGATCAACCACCACCTTCATTACTGGAGGCGGTCGTTGATGAGGGATAGGGTCTTTCCCTTGCTTCTTATTGTATTTGTATTAAGTCTTCCTAGTTGAAGCTTAATGAATTCCAGATTTCACTCAAAAAAAAAAAAATCTAGTTCTTTGCCTTAATTTAAGGAGCAACAGGGTACTCCTCTTCGGCACCACATTGAAACAAGGTGCTCCATGACCATCCATCAATGGCGGCTATTAACACAGGATTCAAACAAGGAATTTTGCATAAAATCACCATTAAGAACAGATATTCCAAGGGAAAACAAGATTGATGCAATCCTAACCTTAGTGAATATCAAATGGACATGTATAAAATCAGTAAGAAAATGCTTAGAAAATCAAACGAAAAGAAAAAATTCCATGGTGGAATTTTGTGAAACCCAGAAACATAAATAGAGCTAGGAATTAGGGCCGACCCGACTCTACAGGGTTGGCCCTTGACCGGCCATGACCTAAAAGGGCCGGCCCTTTTAGACGTGAGGTAAGAAAATTGCTTTTTTTTAAAGCCCGGCCCGAAAGTATAAGAGTCAGGACTAGCTCGCAGGGCCTGAAGATATTTTCATAAGATTAAACAAATTTTATTTGTTTCAGTTTTTTTTTTTTTAAAATTACAACAATGGAATTCCTAATTTAACACATAAATATTGTCAAAATTAGAGTATAAACGGTATGTATCATACAACAAACAAACACAATCATTAAGTCATAATCAAAGGTAAACTATTGTCTATATACCATAATTACAAATAATTAATGAGAAGACTTAACAAAATTAAAAATACTTTTTCTAAATTTGTCTTGAAAAGTGTGAATAGTCAATAAAATAAATAACACAAGATATAAATAAAACAATCACCAGAAAATAAGTCAAAAATACAAAATTGGTAAGAATACTTATGAAATAAGAAAAATTTTTTATGAGTTTTTAATTTTTAGGATTATTAATACAAGATATTCTTATGAAATTTAATTATAAAAATGTTAATATCAACTAAATTTTTGCAATATCAATAACAAAATATAAAAAAGGGAAAATCCCTATAAAATACCCTTGAAACAGGAAAATCCCTAATCAGTACATTGAAATCAAAAAATACGGATCAGTCACGCGTCAGTACGGATGAACAAAGAATACGGAGTTGTTAATTAAGAACTGTATGTTGTTATTTTTGAAGTGGCGAGAATGAGGGTTGAAGGGCAAAATCGTCTTTTGGCGCCGCCCGCACTATTCATCCGTACTAACGCGTGACTGATCCGGATTTTTTTATTTCAATAAATTGATTAGGGATTTCCCTATTTTAAGGATATTTTATAGGGATTTTCCCTATAAAAAATCAATAATAATATTATCATATTAATTATTTTAAAAAATAAAAAAACATATAAGGGCTAAAAGGCTGGCCCATGACCCTACAGGACAAACCCTTTTAGACTCTCGACCTTACAGGGCTGACCCTTTTAAACCCGTTTTCATTTTTTAGGTAAAAATATGAGACCCAATCCTTATAAATTCAGAACCTGAAAGGGTCAGCTTAACAAACTCAACCCGTTTTCCCGGCTAGACACAAACCAAAATCAAAGCAAAGCACCACATATACCAGAAGCACAAACCAAAATTGAACCACCTCCAAAAACACCGTAACAAAAACCAGAAACTTCCAAAAAAAATCATTAGAGTGGGGTTTAAGATGGGTCGGAAGCAGATCATTCAGCAAAAAACTTATATTGCTGCTAATTGAGTGGGGATGGTTGACAGTGATTTTTTTTTTTTTAAAAAAGGAGATGATTGAGAGCGAGCGGAGCATCTGTTGCTGTCATCGACGTCAGCCAAGAGTTCCTCTCAGTCCTTGTCAAAAAAAGAAAATCATTGATAGCGTTGTTCCTTCAATTAAACACAGACAAAAGGGGAGAAAGAGTAAAGAAAAGGAGAGAGGAGAGAGGAGGATGAGGCGGGTCTTTGTGAAACCCAGAAATGCAAACCAAATCCAAAGCAAGGCCCCACTTCTGCTAGAAACACAGACCAAAATCGAACTCCCTCCCACCAATAGTGAGGTTGTCGACGACGACACACTGAGTGGCCATGAGCTTTGGGGGTGGGAGTTGAAGACGATGAACATGGGCGAAGGAGGGAGAGAACGGGGCCGGGAGATGATGAGATGGAGAGGAAAGAAGTAGGTGGCAATAAGATGGCGCTTTAGTGTTATGTGAGAGTGCCATGTGTTGACTAAAATTAACTCATTTAATATTAGAGGGCCGCATCACTATATTTTTAAATTTTCGAGATGATGTTGAGACCAAAAACATATTCAAAGCAACATTGAAATTTTACGAATATATTTGTGGCGAATCTGTATCGTAACCCAAAAATAAAATCAATTTTTAGGTTTTTTTTTTCTATTTCTTATTTTTTGAGGTTATCACCTGTTTATTATTGTCACCAGACCTATAATGACCACCGTCGTGTCACAACCAGTGATGGCCATTGCCGTCACATAGCTTTAAAAATAGATTTTAAAAAAAAAAAAAAACCAGTACTCAAACAATTTGTTTTCCAAAACTTGCTTTAAAAAACAAGTTTATAAATCTGTTTTGAAAATAAAACACATAAACATACCCTAATTTTCCCTATAAGTAAATAGACCAAGTTTTATCCTATTAACAACTATGTCAAACAGTACTAATAAAATATAGAATGACATTATATGTATGATAAACAACTATTTTTAATAATTAAATTAAAAATGGATAAAATGATTGAGATTCAAAATACTACCTCCACTGCACGAGATCGGATGTATTTTCTTTTTAACAGCTAGTATTTTTCTGATCAATTTTATAAATTGGCATAAATGGGCTCGTAATTATTTTATTAAATTAATTAGTTAAATATACCAAATTATTTTGTCTCATATTTAATTGAGATATTGTAATATTACAATCAATTCTAAATATAAGATATAATTTAAGATCCAACTAACTTTTTTAGCAATATTAAAAAAATTAATTAAATTACTTTAAAATAATCATATTTATTGGTTTTTTTAAAAACTATTTTGAATAACTTATAAATTGATATTTAATCTAATAATGCACAACATATGATATGATTAATTAAGTTATCTTTCTTAATTTCGTTAAAAAAATTAATTAATTAGGTTTTATATTTAGTAACTTCCCTATTACTTTTGCTTTTTTTGTGGAGGCTTCCTCTTTTACGCAGGACAGGTCAAGGCACCATGTCTGGACCATCATTGAATATGCACTTGATGACCAAGATCGAGTAAATTTCCAGTCCGATACCGCAAAAATGAAAATCAGTTTGTTGATAAATTATAGTCTTAACTCTTAATCTCTGATCCGTTGACTCCCTCCCTATGATCAAAGATGACCAGGAAACCGAAGGGCACAAGCATTTACCTTAATTACGGCAAAGCCCCAAATCAAATTAAGAATCTAACCACCAAATCCCAGGACAACTTAATAACTGGGAAAACTTTGGGGAAATCTAAACATTCGGCAAAGCCTCAGATCAAATTAAGAATCTAGCCACCAAATCCCAGGATAACCATTAACTGGGAAAACTCTGGGGAAATCTAAACATTTGTACTCACAGACTTACTCCCCCTCCCTCTGCAAATTTTCTATTTACAGGATCAAACAGGAAAGCATTTGTGTTTTTACTGTTGGAATAAGCCACTTAAGATTTATATTCTTCCCTTAATTTCGGTTCTAGTTTCAATCTTTTTGAATTCTGACCCCCTAAAGCGTTACCAGCTCCCCACTGAAGTGACATATCATGCTGATAGGGGCAACTGGAACCATTGCGACACCCCCTTGAGCTGTTAAAGTATATGCAAGTTTTCTTCTGGATTTTGTTTTTAACTTCCCCAGGTTTATTGTTATGTACCGATTTCAAATTTTGGAAGTTACTATGCCGGATACCTATTTGTGAGTCCTGCGTGTCTTTCTTATCTGAACCGTGTTGCCTAATCAGATTCTTTAAATAGTTGGCATCCTTAACAGCTTGAGCATCCTTGGCAGCAAATGATCGCACCTCACTTGTCATTGAAAGTTGCGAGTTCCCATTGGGAGAAATGGTTGGAATGGAAGCCAACGATGCTGCATGCATCGCCCCAGTCGCCAGAAAAGTATCTCGTTGAGGCAGGGTATCAAAAGTTGGGTCAACTCCAATTGACATATGGTGACAACTTTTGTTCACAGGTGCAGGAGCCCGCGATGGAATAGAGCCAGGCATTGGTGTTGATAATGAGATTGGCGGAATTTCAGGCTCCAACCCAGCAGAAGATGACAAACCCACAGTGATTGTGGGTGTAACTCCAAGTGCGGGTGTCGACAGTGGAACTGAAGGCGCTGCAAGCTTGGGTCTAGAAGTGGGTATTGCCAATGCACTAGAGGATGCACTTGCAGTTGTGGCAGCAGCAGCAGTTCTAAGATCATTAACTAATTTCTCAATCATTAATGGGTCATTGAATATTTTAACGAGTAGATCCATATCAATCAAGCTTCCTTGCTCACTACTCTTCATAATGGCACTCACAACAGCAGAAGCAGCTGCTAAATCTACTTCCAAACCAGGGGATATCCCAGGTGAGGAATTTCCGCTCACGGTTAAGGCAAGAGAAGAAGAGGTATGACATTGAATTGGTGCCGTGATAGCTGACATATATTGGTGCAAGTTTTGTGACTGCACAGCGCCAGGAGCTTCCCTAGCTGCTACCAATTCGGGTTTATCATCCATTGACTCCTCTTCCTCAATGGGAACGATAGGGACCAGAGGAGTGACGTTATCATCATAATCTTCCTCTTCTACATGCAAAGCAACGGAAGGGCTATACCAAATAAAAGGTAACGAGGTTAGTAAAGGAGAATATCCAAGTGACATAAGGCTTTCCTAGTTATGCAACATATTACCTTGGAGGAATTGCAGAGAGACGAGGGTAAACTGCTTCAAGCACTCTGAGCTCTCTAAGTTTTTGATCTTCTTTGTCCCTACTTTCTTCACCAGCTACGACATGCCAATTATAACTGAAAACAAACTGGTTTGAAACATAAACAGATCAACAAAGTTGTCAAAGAATATAAAACCAACCAACTAGATAAAGAGCATAAACAAAAAAGAAAACTATAAACTATAGAAAGACCATTACAAGAGGAACCGCAAACAGGGCACACGTTCTAATAATGATCAACATCTTTTAATAAATGCCAAATATGTCATTACCGGGGGAGGGCATCTCCAACTAATTTGAGGAATGCAAGAGAGTTCATGCTTTGATTGGTTTGGAAGGGGATGGCATTCAAACCCAGGGGGTAAATCCTTAAATTCGATAGTACTTGAATGCAACATTGATGACATCTTTGCTTGAAGATGATCTTGAGATTTCTTGCCAACTCTTGAAGGGCAATCCTCAGATAAGAACAATTTTACCTATTAAATAACAATTATTAGTACCCAAAAAAGGAAACTATCACCAAAAGTTTAAAATGAAGGCATATTTCTAAATGAGACACAGGCACAAAAAGTATATTGAGAAGACACATATGATGAATAACAGAAGGAACTGGCAAATTCATAATTACAAAAATCATGGTACGGCAATACAAACATCAAGAAAATAAACAAACAAATCAGAAAAAAAATCATCAATTACTTGCAACAGACTGTAGAGTATAGAGCCAACATAAAAACCCTCGGAACTGACAAGCTTGACAAGCCATTACACAACGAATGAGAAAAAAATCCCATGTTCTAACCACAGAATTAAAATCAACCCCATGTTGAGACATAATTTTCTATAAATGGAGGGGGTCTACCACAATGGGAAAATTCTGCCACATTGTACAGCGTACATAGCATGTGTTAATGCGACCCCAAAAACACTTCCATCTTACACATAAATGAAGAAGCCGCAAAATGTTGCTTCTAGGCTTAAGTGCTTTGGAAGGTGTAAGCTGCGCCAAACACACAAATAAGAAGCTTCGCAATGCTGTTCAGATTTCAAAACCAGATTGCAAACAAGAACATTTAAGATCATCAGGCGCCCTGTGAGTCAGAGCCTCTATCAGGAAATAGCTTATTATATTGTTATCAGATGTTTTTACAAAGTCAAAATGCCACACGAAAGTAATTATAGCCTATCAATTATACAGAGAATTCTTGATCTATCTCTGCATCTTTAAAAGAGGTTTAAGAAAACTTAGCAAGTTTGTTAATATAATCTAGAGATGAACATCACAAAGCAAGCAGAAATCTGCAGCTTTAATTTTAAAACTACAGTGTTTCATAAATCAAAATGATACTAGCTTGTATTGCTCTATAGTTTAATGTCAGTCATAATAAAAAGCCATTCTGCTAGAATATAAGATATGGAATTTTTCCGGGCTCAACTTCATCAAATAGCTTCTATAATGAGATGATATACACGGGCAAATATTGGCTGATGGCATAGTAATGCAAACTGGTATCTAATGTTCTAATCTGTAGTACTAATAAAGTATTAGCAACCATAACAGAAAAATAGCTATGTTATGATCCAAAACATTATCATCTCAAATATGCCAAGGTTCAGCCAACTTTATTAGCAACGACAAGAAACAAGAAAATTGGTTTCCAACTATTGGCAACTGTGCACTACATTAAAAATCACATATTTTAAACGACTGCCAAAAAATGTTTTCAAGAGCTATTACCTTACTCATGTCAGTCTTCTAGAAGACCTACTTGCATTACATATATAACATCTAGTCTGAATACACTACCCAATCGTATTACAGAAGTCTAAATAACCATTTTCACCGGCAAATAAAACAACTTCGTTTCCTTAAAATAGACAGGCTAATAGTAAATAACTTTGTATAATCATTATATATATATATAATATATAGAAAGCTACATTTTTGGAACATTACAACTCATCTCAAACTCCATATGGTGCATGAGACCCACATGTAATTACATAAACTTCAAAAGCATAACAATTTTTGTTCCCATCTATAAACAATGGAAATTACATTTACTTTTAAATCAAAATCAGCATTCATCACAACAGTAATCAGATAGGGATAAAAATTCGCATACATGGGCCGTGATAAATCATTGTCTACACGTAAACTTTATAAAGAAAATACAAAATAATCTGACACGTCAATTAATTAGCGTTCCCAATCATAAGTAGGGAGTCTTGTAATTTTATGCATGCAAAGTTTTATTACCATAACGGTTCTGCTCCAATTAGAGTCGTGGTCCCAGGGAAGACGCAAACTTAAATGAAACATATTTCTTAGTGCTGAATCAAATCCCGTCAGACAACTAGCTAGGACACTAAGTAAAACGATTCGATACAGAGTATGGACATTATTTATCACCGTTATCTTTTTTTTGGTCAAAAGACAGGCAAGTGATGGAACATTTAGGATATATAACATTTAGGCAACTGGTAGAACTCACACATTCTGTTAGACATTAATTCCAACGCTAGCGTTTCTTTGCAAGTCTGTATCGCTTTTTTTGGATTCGCATGACAAATTCAGTGTCCATTTATTTGCCATCTATCATATCCACAGTTTAATACATCGTCATATTAGAACAAAATTGTACAGTAATCGATGATGATGATGGGTCTCAATTCTTTAGAAATTGAAGCACGCAATGTGAATACATAAAAAATGGCACTGTCAATACATAATTTCATAATACGGTCGTGAGTGTATTAAATATCTACATCTAATTAGCTAAAGTCCATTGATATAATCAATTACTTCCAATCCCATTGATATAATCAATTACTTCCAATCCCTCTCGTTTTTTAAATGAAAAATCCCTTTTAATGTCAACAATCCATGAAATGTTGGATACTTGTACGAAAATTGATTTCGTATTTTCATATATAGGGCTCGATTCGCAATTATCAAAAGACAGATTATGGTATAAATGTTGAAAAGGAACTTCCCATTAATTAAAAGGTGAGGAAACAATGTTTCACCTTGAAGTCTTCGAACTGTAAAAGTATTTAAATTATTATTTTAGTGGTGTTAAGGGTGAATAGGTCTAGCTTATTAATAAGATGAGACGAGATGGCACAACTGAGCGTATAGTTCGTCAGGATTAATGAACTATTCGCCAGGTGTAAACAGTGGCTTGTTTGAAGACTCACAAATCTAAGTAATAAATTTACTCTGCATTCGAATTTCAGTTTAAGCCCGGTTTCATTAATCAAATGTAACTGAAAGCAACAACAATTAGTGTTTAGAATGTGAAATGTTGAATGGATTCTCAAGGGGCACTTGCTCTGGTTAAATTTTATCACTTATTAACGGGCCACAAATTCCCCTGTTTCGTCCACAGCTGCCAGAACGTTAACTTCAGGGACAATGGTTAGAAGATTAGGGGAAAAGGAAGGGATCGTTTTAACATGAAGGAAAGCAAGAGCAGAGTAAGAGAATGGCGCGGTTATACCTGACAGAGATTGGGTGCAGGAGCCCACGAAACCCTGTTAGACGATTTCCTTGCCCGCTTCATGGTAGTAGATCGAAAAATGTGAGGGATGGCAGAGTGAATTATGGGAGAGGACAGTTACGGCCGAGTGGAGAAGCCCTAGAGAGAGTGGGTGGGGTTAGGTTATATAGTGTGGGGGAAGAGGGGCATCATTTGAGGGACGCCCGTAGCAAATAGAGTAATGGGTGTGCTGTGCGGATAGGCAAACCTGCGGCTCCTCGACGACGTGATGGAGTGACAACGCATCACGCAACAATCGCGATACGGGGTTGAGGTCTGAGGAGTTGGCACGCTCTCTACCTGCTTCATTCTCATCCCTCGTATTTTAATACTTTTATAAAATTATTATTATTATTATATTTCTTAAATTAATTTTTTAAAAATTTTTGTATTGTACCTGTCAAATTTTCACAGTTTATTTTTATACATCTATTTTAATTTTATTAAATTTAAAATTTAAATCATCTTTTTTATTTATTTATTTAGGATTGATACGAGATTCTGAAAAAGAAAAAGGTAAGGTGGAAAAGAAGAAAATCTGGATCCCATATTCTTCTCTTTTTCATTAAATGTTCAGTTCATCTTTTTAAAATTAATTACTATCATAATAATGCTAGATTATATTCTATGATGACAGTATATTTTTTGCAATATAAATTAGCATTACTATAGTTAGTAATTAATTTAAAAAAGTCGGGCAAAAAAATTAATTTAAAAAAGATAAATTATTTATTTTAATAAAAGATACGGGTGAACCGGGTGAAGCGGTTGGATATATTAAACAGAAACAGCACATTAACGCAATGATTGAGAGGCGGTAGTTTGTATATTCCAAACAATATCAAATATAGGATTGTAATCCCATCCGAGATTTTACACCTGTGATTGTAAATCATCATGAAAGTCTCACGTTTATATGCCGATTGCCTTCCGCATATATTATTAAACGTACTTTGAAAGGATATAGCAGCAATTGCTACTGTTGTTATCACTATTAACATTTTTAAAAAATTGTTTCTAATCAATAGTTCTAACTAAATTTAAGATTATTAATTTCAAAAGTTGGTAATCTTTTAGATGGTAATTTGATTATTTGATTTAATCTGATCTGATTTGATACTGCTTAATTAAATTCATGTACTACATTATATTTAATATTTATCAGCTAGTCCTTAATGTAGGATCTAATGAAACGTCATGTCTTAGGGCTTCCAAATAAAAACTAAGGGTTCGTTTGGTTAGATTGCATTGCACACCTACGATGGTAATCTTTATTGCATTACCATTGGTTGCATGTTTCGTTGGGCTTATTAATAGTAATATAGATTACAATTGTAAAATAGATTGCACATTTTTTTGTAATCTCCATTCATAGGGGACCCCTATGAAAACTCATTGCAAGCCTGTAATAATTGATGAAATATCGATTTTAACCCTACTAATATAACGAAAAGACAATATATGCCCTCAATAGACAAAACATTAAAAATGGTTGATCATTTTTTTCCTCTCAAAAGCCCTGACATTGAGAGCAGAACATCAAAAGCAACAGAAGTTGAGAGTGACATGCTCCACGGTGAAGGATTGCAGAAATAGAGACCCATGCTTTACTGTGGCTAGCGAGGTAAGTTTCGGGTGATCATCAATTGCTGTGTAGAAATTGTTTGCCAAAATTTCGTCGTCTTCTTCTTATGGGATTAGATGATTTAATCGTTAGGTTATTATTGTGATTCAATATACTGGATGTAGAAATTTGAGATTGTTGGCTATTTGTCCGAAGTTTATTCCAAACTCAGAGCCTCGAATTTGCAAACAAATATCTAGGAGAAAAAAACATAGTAAAAAGCAGTGTGTCAAAATAATGAGAAACAGCTTACAACAGTTTCAATAAGGATTTTATAACTAATGAAAATCTAAATTAATGGAAAAAATAGAGTTAGACACATATGAGAAGTAAGTTAACTTTCAAAGGAAATTGATGAAGCTGGAGGGGGAAAATATGCATAAATAGAGATGAGCCATAGATTATTTGGCAGAGAAGTTGATTGCCACATCATCATCAACAACAATAATAAATCAATCGAGGAAAACCCAATTCACAAATGAGAAAAGAGAAATTTATAGTGAATTGGTGAGACCATACTTTGTATTACACAAAGAAAACATGAACTGTATAAAATTTAGGAAGAAAAATATTGATTGAGGAATGGGCAAAAGGAGATAACAAACCAGAAAGAGTGAGAAGCAAAAATAAGGCAATGAAGGACAAGGAGGAATCAGAGAACATGGACGAGATGTTGGCCATGGATTTCAAAGAGAGCAGAGGATATAAGAAGAAACGAAAATAAAGAAAAACACAAGTGTTCATGGAATATTTATAGAATTGCACAGAGAAACACAATAGAGAGTGAGATATGAGATGCTCTGTTTTCTGCTATTGAAATTCAACCTGGTGGCTCTGTTCATGGAATATTTATACAATTTTTTTGTCGCAAGTCATACTTATAATATTAAGCATAACTGACGCTAGTCTCTCTTGTAGCTTTATTATATGAGATTGTCACATAGCTAAAGAAGTTTAGAAGAGATTAATTAAATTCTTTGGTTTTTTCATTGTGAATGATAAATTGAATGATTTGGAGGGTAAGATTGAGAAGAAACTAAAAAACAAACTTTGATTTATATGTTTGATTATATTCATATTCACATGTGTTTTACCATTGTTGTTTTATATATGTTGTTTGATTGATTGCAACCTCCATCTTTTTTTTATTTAAACATGTGGATGGTTATCAGAAGCCAAAAAATATGGATAAAGTTCGTAAGGAAGCAGTTCTCCATCTAATGCTTGGATAGTTAATGCTTATCCATGCTTTTCAAACAATGTTGACGAATATGAGGTGCGTTGTAACTATTTTGAATAGTAGGATCATACAAGACTGTTCCTACACACTTGATTTTCATACTAAGAGAAAGCATCTTAGGGAGTTGATTTATGACAGTGACAATACTTGTTACAACTAAATTAGGATGTATAGGTCGACATTTGATAAAATTTATGGCATGCTGGATACAATAGGTGGCCTAAAACCAACTAAACACATGTTAGTGGATGAGCAAGTAGCTATGTTCTTGCATATACTTGCTCATCATATGAAAAATAGGGTAATCCAATTTGAGTTTGAGCGGTCTAGGGAGACCATTAGTCGTTATTTCACCATAGTGCTAAGAGCCATGATGCTCATCCAAGGAGAGCTTTTCAAAACTCCTGAGCCAATTCATGAAGATTCAAACGACAAGAGGTGGAGATGGTTTAAGGTACTAATGATTCTTGTGTTTTTAAATTAGCTTAGGAGGTAATACATGGTAACTTATGATGACTTTTGGATGCAGGGTTGCTTAGGTGCATTAGATGGCACACATATAAGGGTTCAAGTGCCATTTTCCATAAAGGCTAGGTATCAAAATAGAAAAGGAGAAGTAACCACTAATGTGCTTGGTGTGTGCTCCCTAGATGGCCAATTTATATTTGTATATCCGAGTTGGGAAGGCTCGGCAGCAAATGGAAGAGTGTTACTGGATGTTATTAGTGGACCTAATGGGTTCAAGGTGCCCCAAGGTACACATACCATAATGATTTCTTTACTATTTTGAGTCTACTATTTATTTGGAGTTGTAGGCCTTGGTTTCTGACAATAATTAATTGGGTGTAGGCAATTTTTATTTGGTTGATGCGGGCTACACCAATTGTCAAGGGTTCCTTGCCCCATATAGAGGTCAACGGTATCATCTAAGTGAGTGGCAAGACGGTCGACATTCTCAAAATCCCCAAGAGTGTTTTAACATGCGACACTTATCGGCATGAAATATAATTGAAAGATGCTTTGGGATGCTGAAATTGAGATGGGCAATATTGAGGAGTTCATCAGTTTATCTCATTCCCGTGCAAAATTGTTATATTATTGCTTGTTGCTTACTCCGTAATCTCATAATGCGGGACAACTTGAATGATCCATTGGAGGTTGAATATGATGCACAAGATAAACCAAACATCCCTATGGAATTCAATCCCATTCTAACTATGGAGCCCTCAGATGAGTGGAGTGCATTTCGAGATAATTTAGCTAATGAAATGTTCAATGCATTTAGAGCTGGTAAGGGAAATAGATAAGCCATTTGTGATGGATTTGAGACTTGTACTAGTCCTTATGCTTTGGATATTTGTCACTTTTATATTTTTACTACTTAGACTTATGATTTAAAACTTTCATAGTATGTGTAACTGAATTTTATATGTTGCAATGTTATGATGAATTTGGCTCTTTTAGAGATAATTCAAATTTGTTTGAATGTGATTGAAAGTTGTTGCATGGTTTGAGTTTATGTGTTTGACACGATAGCTTATTTTAAATTTGTTTTTATGTGGTTGTTTTAGAATGGATAACCAAGAGCAGGACAATGCTTCAAAGTGAAACAAGCATCAATGGACTAGTTCTGAGGATGATATTCTTGTTGATTGTTTGGTTCAATTGAAGGTGGAAGGCAAGTTTGTTGTTGACATAGGTTTTGGTGGAGGCTATGTTGGCAAATTGGAGGAAATGATGTAAGAAAAACTTCCAGGGACTAAAATCAAAGCACATCCTAATATATGGTCTAGATTGAGGACATTGAAGCAACAATAGAAAATTGTCCACAACTTGATTTATGGTACCAATACTTCTGGTTTTAGATGGGACACGGTAAATAAGTGTGTAGTAGCTGAGGATACGGTGTGGGAACAATATGTGAAGGTATGTCATTCATTGTAAATATACAAATACATTTATATTGCTATTATTTCATAATTTTTGTGCTTTCAGGTGAATAGTAAAGTAAGTAAATTCCGTAATAGAAAGTTTTCACACTTTGAAAAGCTGACATTTATATGGGGTAAGGATCGTGCCACTGGAAACAGCGCCTTAAGGCCCGCCCAAGCATAACATGAGGCTGAACAAGAGGCAAAAGAAAATGAAGATGCGATTGAAAATGACCAAGCTGACCTGGTTATTGAACAATATGTTGAGATAGACCAAAGTGAAGTGCAGTCAACTTTGAGGAAGCGGCGTCGATCAAGTCGTGATGCTGTCGAATTGTTGTCTGAAGCAATGAAAGAATCTTCTAAAACTTTGGTCCAAATCTCCGAGAATATGTGCAAATCATTTGTTGAGGTTTGTCAAGATTCTTCTCATATGAAAGTTGCTAAAGGACTGTATGTTGAATTGATGAAAGTTGAAGGGTTGACATCTGATGAGATCAACATAGCTCATCTAAAAATTGATGCGTCTTAGACCCTTATGTGTAGCTTCCCTCTCATTCCAGATGAATGCAAGGCTCGTTGGATTCATCGTCTCACCAACGAACTAGTATAACTATTCTATGTATGAGATTTAAAGGAGCTATTATTTAGATTTTATTCAAAAGAATGTGAACTTTCTCGTTGCAAACTGGTTTTTTAGAATTATGGAATTAGATGTTTTAATTTCTTTTATGGGCATCACAATTGCTGCTACATTTATATTATGTATATGTGTAATATCCCAAATTTTGAGACTTGGGCTTAGAGATTAAGCCTGAGATTAGTGGACTGCTAAGCCTTGGTTTAGCAAGGGTCCAAATTGTGATTAAGAAATATGAAAATGAGTTACTGGTAATTCTAAGTGAATTTCCATAAGCAGGGGCAAAATGGTAAAGTTACCGACCAGTTGATCGGTTACCTAGGAGGAAACTCATTGGTAGCTTCAAGATCAATGGCTAGGATTGATTTGTGAAGTTGAGCATGGGGCATAATCATGTGTATGTGTGTGCATGTGAGTCCATGTGAGTTGAAGGGAAATGGTGACAAGTGGCATATGGTGAGCCCTAGGATGAGATAAGTGATGACACATCATCATCATTCTCATCTCCTCTCTTCTCTCTCTCGTGCTCTCTCTTCTCTCTCTCTCGTTTTCTCTCTCTTCCTTCCCCCATTTTCGCTGGTTATGCTTGGGAAAGAGAAGGGAAAAACTGAATAGTGAGGTAAGTAAATGACCTCTTTAGCTCAAACTCTCTTCTCCAATGTTAATCCTTGAGTTGAGAGCTCCAATTTGTTGGTTGTAGCTTCTCCATTGGTGGTGATTAGAAGATCACGAAAATATGAGGTGTGGAGAATCAAAGAGGGTCTTTGAGAAAGTTGATAAGGTATGTGAAACCAATCCTTCTATCTATGTTTCATTGCCAAATGATTAAGTTGGTAATTTCTGGAATTATTGCCCTAATTGTGAAAATATGGGTAATGGGTAGTTTGGCATGATATGGCATTGGAAATGGTATGTGGGTATGAGTTTTGAATAGATAGAATGGATTTGGGATTGAAATGATTGAAGTTAATGATTTTGGAAAAATGATGATTATGATGCCCTAGACCAAAGCATGTTAATGGAATGGGAATTGGGTAATTCTGTTGATTCCATTGAATTCAGTGAGTGATTTTGTGTGGGAATAGCTTTGGTAGAGGTTTTGGGTCCATTTGGATCAATTGGGCAAGAGTTAGGAAAATGTGGTATGTTTGCTGCGTTTTCTGGAATCTGATGGATTCACTCGAGCAGACATGGGTGTGCTCGAGTGAAGGATGAACATTGCTCGAGTGAGGGAGATCCTGCTCGAGTGATATGGGAGTTTTCCCTTTGTGCTTCGAGTTGCACCTGGGATTTTTATGAGTGATTCTCGAGCACATCGCTTTGTGCTCGAGTGAGCGAAGAACATGCTCGAGTGACAGTGGGAGTCCAGAGTGAAGGGTTACTTTCTGGTCTTCACTCGCGGGCAAGGTGCAAGAAGTGTGCCTTCTCACTCGCGGGTGGAAGGCATCTGCTCGAGTGAGCCTTGTGTGCTCGCGGGTGAGAGGTGTGTGCTCGCGGGAGAGAGTGGTGTGCTTGAGTGATCCCGGTCTTGGAGAGCGTTGGGTGCTCTCGGGTTCTCACTTCCTGGATTTCTCTCGCGGGTGCTCGAGTGAGGCTTTTGGCCTTGTGCTCGAGTGAGGATCCGTGCTCGAGTGAGCTGTGCCTCAGGTGAGAGTTGTGCTCTCGGGCATGTGCTTTCTGTCTCACTTTCTCTTGTGCCCGAGTGATGTCCATACCATCACTCGAGTGAAGCCGTTTGTGCTCGAGTGTCCGTACAATCTGTGCTCGAGCATGGTCATCTGTGCTCGAGTGAAGCAGTGTAAAATCTCGGTTTTGTGCTTCCAAAAAGGGATCTTTGGGGATAGTCTTCCAACCCTTTAGAGCTATGGATTGAGGTGTTTGAGGGCACTTAAAGGGCAGTAATGATAACCAACTTGAGTGTCTAAAAGTTAAGGAATTGGAAAAGGGATTAATCCTATGTCCTTGATTTTGGTTATAGGACTTGATGATTACCCTGATCGTGAGCGGCCGGAGCTGGAGCTTACGTGGAATAAGGGTAGGGAACTTACCTCTCCTGCATGTAGTGATAATTGTATTTGTGTATTGATGCATGTTATTGCCTTGCGTGATTATGTGAAACATATGAGTATGATTGTAGCTCTGTTTCTATTTATACTATGGCCATGAGTATGTTGTGTGAACATTGAGCATGCGGATATATCATGATGTGAACATGAGTTATTGTGATGCAAGCATGTCATGCATTAAATACTTATCTTGCATGCATATTGGTATCTGTTTCCTACTGAGATTCCCCAGAATCTCACCCTCCCCTATCAACATTTTAGACAGGGAAGGAAGATTGAGGATGAAGCAAGCATCCAAGGACGAAGAGGACTCGTTTTGGGTGAGAGCTTAGTAGTTGGTTATCAATACGTAATTGGGATTATGTGTTTGTATATTTTGATCAGTATTTGTGCATGTATTTAAATGGATTTGTGTAATCCCTATTGGTGGAATTGTATGGGCTAATGTGCCCTATGAGTGTTGAGCGAAGATATGATCCCGGGATTGCCGGGAATTTAAATTGCGTACTCTGATAATTGTCTAAATGTAATTTATCTTCGCATAGTAATTATATTCGGAGTGTAAATATGAGACCATGTGTTAGAATGTTTTCGAAATGTATTTGTGAAAACCCCGTCTGCTTGATGGGATTATAAAGGTTGTTTTGTCTTAATGGTCTCTATTTCACGTTAATTACGTAATCCGGATATTAATTACGGCAGGGGGTTACAATATGCCTCTATAACACAATTTTTTTCTTTGATTAACGGAGCTCCTCGTTTGGTTTGAGGTTTTTTTTATGGATTTTATCTCTTTTTTTTAGGATTTTACACTCGGGAATCATTGGACATTGTCACTGGTATAAAAACATCTTCCTAGTGATTGTTAAAATTGTAACAACCTCTTCAACTAATTGGTAACAAGTTTCATGATTTCCAGCTCATTTTTCATAATCAAATTGGAAGATATATCTTTTTACACTAATAAATCGATATTGTAATAACATATAACTGATTATAACATCATTTCTTTACCTACATAAGGAAATTTTTGTTTTCGAATAGAAAGGAATTTCAATTATCAAAACTGTACAAGTACAAAGCAAGGAAGCTGTACACATACAATGACAATAAAAGGTAAAATTACAACCCAGAAGAAAACATCAGTACAGAGGCAAAGTATTCACTCTTATTAGGAATCTTGAGGAAACTGTACATATACAATGACAGTAAAAAGAAATTGCAACCTAGATGGACAACTAAATAGAGCTAGTAATCCTTTAGAAGGAATCTTGACAACGTTGAAACTTAAGAGATTATGACATTAATCAAGTGCTAAATACAAAGAGGAATCTTACACATTATCAAGAGAGCAATAGTTCAGTATTTTTGCAGCCTTTCCTTTCAAAGATATGGAACCCTCGTCACGATCAAGGTCGGGATTAGGTGTTTAAACACATTTTATAATTAATGAGAGATCGAGGGTAATTAAAAACTTTTTACAAAACTTGTATAACAAGATCTTTATTCATTTCAGAGTAAAACAATTGGACTATTCGGTTTGTCACAAATACAATATTAGAGTAATAGCAAAATTCCCAACATGCACCCGGGATAATATCATTAATCCGAGAGTTTGTAGGGCATCATTGCCCATCTAAATTTCTTATACCGGGGATTACACAATACTACAAATCTATGATCAACAATATATACATTTGTTCAAAATGATAACCAATCAAAAACCAAAAAGATGGTAGCTAAGACTACCACCGGTAGTCCTAATCACCCTTATCCACTTGCTTGCTTTTTGATCCACTTGCCCTGTCTAAAAATTTTATTTGAAAAAAATGAGATTCAAAAGGATCCCAGTAGCAACAATTTATGTATATGATGCATAATAAACAAAGCAAGTAAGCATATATCACAATACAATATAACAATATTTAAGGTCGGGCTTTCTCCACGTCCCCTCACTCATTTAATGATTAATACAAACAAGCAATGTATTATACATGATATAGGATAAAGTGTCACTACCTTGGTCTTTCCGTTCTTGAGCAGGAATGGGCCTTCTACGCTCTGGACAAATATCAAATCCTAAAGTCATGTTAAGGACGATGCGCTATCACTTAGTCCAATACTCAATACCTTCACAATATTTAAATTGGTTATCATTATTGTATCTTAAGCACCCTTAAACACCTCTAATAAAAGCCCTAAAGGGGTGGAAGAACTATCCCTAAGATCCTCTTTTGGAAGCACAAACACTGACATTTTTCACTATTTCACTTGAGTGAAGACGGTGATTTAAAGCCTTTAGTCGCCTCAGGTTAAATCAAAATAAACCAAATTATGCAATGAAGGGCGCAACTCGGGTCGTCTTCTCTTGAGGAGCCTTTTATTTAATTCCTAAGCAAAACTAAGTGATAAAAACATTAAGATGAGTTTTAAATTGATTTTTTTTATTTTTAATAATGGAAAATAACCTAGACTACTATTGATTTTTTTAATAAATTGTTGAGATAATTAATGAAATTGTGATTTAAACAAATTGATGATGAATGCTTCTTGGAAAAATGGAATATAGGTTATCCTTGCTCAAAATGATTTAGGAGCTAAACTACTCACTAAGCCAAAAATAAAACCTTAGCAACTCGCTATGTCTAGTAATATTAAATAGTGATTATCCCTAGAACTCTAGCTAGATAATTACTCCTTAATACACTATTCAATATCACTTAGTGTGCAATTTAGAATTAGATTTATATATGTAACTTGTTCCTCTATACAATGAACACTCAACTCAACTGAGATATTCAAACACGATCAAAGCAGTCATAATACTCATTCAAACTATGAAAGAATAGCACAACCACATTGAACAAAAAAGGGAATATAGAAATTTAAATCTCAAACCGCATAATCCAATCTAAATCACAATTGTTCAATCCAAACTAAGATAAACAACTCGCAATCTCAGTAAATTAACCACATAACATAAACTCCTAACTTAGGAAATCCGTTACATAGCTAAATCAAAAGATTAAAACAAATAACTCCCCTGAATGTATCTCTGAAGCTCAAACCAATCTTCCATCTCCAAGAAGCACAAAAGGATTTATCATCTTATCATGAAATTCATCGCAGCTGTGACTTTTTGAAGGCACCAAGAATCCATGAAGCTGAGGTGAAAGGAATAGATTAGAGAAGAAGGGAGATGACGTTGGTGATAGGAAGCAATTCTTGTTCACTCTCTCTCGTTATGTGGCTGCTCGTCTCTCTCTCGTCCGTAGCTGCGCTCTAGTTCTCTCCTCGTCTTTAAAGTGCCGATGATCTCTTTTCAAAGGCTCTCAATCTTTTTTTTATTCTTTTATTATTTTCCTTCAATCTGAAATCTCATTAGAATCCCTCAATTTACGGCAGAATCCTTATGGGAATGTATTCAAATCAGATCTCCCATGAATCAGCTGCCAAAAGAATCAGTCCAGCGGTGATTTGCGACTTTTTGGACCAAACTAGAATTTTTCCAATTCAAGGTCATGTTTTGTAGTTTTCTCTGATTTTTTCCCTTCTAAAAGAATAGCTCCAGCGGATATCCTCAACACTTTGGACCCAACTGGTATTTTGGAAATTCAGGGTCATTTTCTGCAATTTCTGCTGATATGTTCTCCACTGAAAGTCAGGGATAATATTACAGAAAGTACCCCAAATTTCTGAAACAATTCCCATCAGCCACATTTAGAATTTCTTTTTCCTCGTTAGTCCTTGTGCATCTTTACTTTTTGGCCTTCATCTCCAACTTTCCAAAATGGCCTACAATTCAAATCAATATCTTGTAATATCTTTATTCAAAATTCAAATTTTAAAGAGTGATCACAAGATTATAACAAATATATCTTTTTAAGATTTATTTTCATATAATCATCTTTAATTCAATTTAATAATAATACATGCTATTTAGCCCAAAATTAATGATAAAATCCCTAATTAAGATATTAAATATTATGATAAAATTGGGATATATCAGACGGCCTCACTCGAGTGATGGTACGGTCTGCACTCGGGTATAAGAGAGTGAAGGACAGTGAGTGTATACCCGAGAGCACAAGAAAATTTTAGAGAATGAGAACACTCGAGCACAGAATGCAACACTCGAGTGATACCAAATGCTCACTCGAGTACCAGGAAGTGTTTACCCGAGAGCAAATGGAATTTTCAAGGAAGAAGAGTACTCGAGCATGAGCCTTTGCACTCGAGTGAAGGCTGAATACCCGCGAGTATTAAAACACACTCTTGCACTTTAACCGTGAGTGACAACTCGAGAGGTAAGTTTTGGGTGTCAAATACACCAGCACTCGAGTGAGAGGAAGCTCACTCGAGTGAGAACCTACTACACTCGCAAGTGAGGAAACACTCGTACCCCCTTCACGGAAGTGCAACGCAGAAACTGAAAGGAAACTGAGGAATTTCACTGACTCACTCAAGTGATACCCTCTCACTTGAGTGATAGACATCAGAAACCAGAAAACGTAGAAACATTGACAGCATTTCCCAGAGGTTACCCAATTGACTCCAATGGACCCAAAACCTTAACCAAAGCTATCTCCACACAAAATCACTTAAGGAATCCAATAAAACCATCAAAACAACCAAAATCCTATTCCATTATCATGCTTTGGTATTGGGCAACACTAACACCAAAATTCTAAAATCATTAAACTTAATTATTCAATCCCAAATCCCTTTCTATCTATCCACATACATTCCAAACATACCAATCTCATACCAATAACATGCCAAACATCCCAATGACCATCATTTTCGAAAATAGGCAATAATTTCCAGAATTTCAAAGCTAAACCAATTAGCACAAAACTTAGATAGAAATGTTTCTTTAACTCACCTTATCAACTTTCTCAAAGAAACTTCTTGATTCTCCAACCTCCACAATTCTTTGAAGTCACAAACTAACACCAAATGGTAAACTACAACCATCAAAATGAAGCTCTTATCTCAAGGAACAACTTTAGAGAATTGAGTTTGAGCATTTAAGATCATCTCCCTTACCTTTTTCAAGCTTTTCTTCCTTCCTCTTTGGTCTCCAATGGTGCCGAATGAGAAGAGAAGAGAGTGAGAGAGATGAGTGAAGATGAAGAAAGCAATGATCACCCTACTCCCCTCAATTTTTCTTGTCAGCCGAAATGTGGGAGAGAAAGGAGAGAGAAATTATTTTTTTAAAATTGCATTTTGGCTTTTCTCTTATCTCTCCCTTCATCTACACTTGCCACTTGTCCTCTTCCTATTGGCTCCCATAAAGTAAACACCCAATTAGCTACTCTAATCCCTCCATTAGCCATTTAATCACACTTTTCCTTTTTCCTTTAGTTAGTAATTAATTTCCCTATTAATCACCAACTTATGGCCAATAATTCCATGCTTTAAATTTTCCCACCAATTATGACATATTAATTCATATTTCCACAAAACACTAAATAATTCCAAATTTAATTCAATAATTATCCTCAATAATTATTATTAGCCCTTAATCAAAATTTGGGATGTTACAAGATACAACAGCCCACATTGTAATTAAAGCATAATTCTGGAAAATCGAATGCATTATCAAGAGATATGCGCATTCTCAACTGGTGTAGCTGACTTTTAATCAGATAATGTCAATTGAAACAGTCTTGAAGTCAACCTCTGAACCTCCTCTTATACAATGGCCCAAAAATTATTTCTAGAGGGCTTAACTTCAATGCAAAATACTTCCATAAGGTTATTTAAACAACCACGACTATAAACATTAACCCTGTTGTCAGTTTTGTACCGGAAGTTTTCATAGGTAGTTTGCAAAAATTGAGGGGAAATAATCTTGGTGATCAAAATATTCTTGTAACAACTTATGAATAATTTCTAGAAAGCAAACCAAGAAATCATAGGCGATATGGACTAGATTAGAAATATGGTGCATCCTAGCAAGCATCCACTAACACGCCACTCAAAAGATATGTTGGAAATGTCACAAATGCACTTACAATTTAGTACTAAATCAGCATAAGTGGTGAGAGCTGGCTTGTCCTAATCCCTTTAGACAATGACAGTTTGTTTGATGTTTTGAGGGATGAAACTGGACTATAGGAAGTAAAAGATATCATGTATATATTATGTAAAAATGAAACTCTTATTAACTCTTCTGTTGCTACTATATAATGTAAAAAGTTGGAAACTTTTAGTTATGTACTACAACTATTAACGTAAACACCAGATTTTTGTGCTCTATTTAAGCAACTTGTGGAGTAGAGTAACGGTACATTCCATATGTATTAGAATATCAGTAGGATCATGCAATTCATTAATTACTCAAGACCAGCCTAACTTTCCCTTCCATTTGAATTGAGTAGTGAATCGTATAAAGTAGTGTGAATTATATAAACTGAATAAAAAATCTATTAACAAATAAGGCAACGAAGCAAAAGAGCTATTCAGATTTGTAGACATTATGGACAATTTGTTGGGATTGAGAAATCCTTTTTTGAAGGTGCAGTTAACAAGATCTTCTCCAAGAGGTGATGCAAAGCACAACCCTAAAATCAATCAAAATATTACTAAGATGGGCATAATGATGTTTCTTAATAAAAATTGTTCTACCTAAAGATACTTGATATAAAAAAATTATAAGCCTAATCATGTCTAACTCTTTGGATTAGTACATCAGATAACAATGCATAGAGTTCATCCTAAATGACCTTTCACCCGTTTTAGTGAATCTACAACATAGAAACCCAATGGACTTTCGTTTTCAAGCTTAATTCCCATACTTCAACGTTTTTCTAAGCAATTAGAAGGTGAGAAAAAAGAAGCCAACCAACTACTTTCAGTGTTTCCATTTGTTTTCAAGTATCTCATTCAGTGTCATTTCTTGGCAGGGAACCTTTTTACGGCAAAAAAGATTGAAATGAATATGATTTGAAGCATAGTAATTCAAAAAACATGGGAGGCAACTTAGGCACCAAGCAAATTTTATGCAAAGAATTCTTTTTTGTCATGAGAATAAAGGCTTCAGTGTTGGCTAAAAGTAGCTTTGATGGAGAACTTTGATGGGTAGCAAATATCTCGTATACAGCTTCGTAATTAATGTAATAGGAAAAGAAATAGTAGTTGTAACAAATTGAACATCGACTTATATATAATTTTTCAGAGAATTACCTCTGGATCAAGTGCCAAAAGTTTTTAGGCTTCATATCCCTAAAGTTTTCATTCAGATAAGTCTCCATCTGTGCCCTTCTCTGCCTCATAGGCAACTCAAGGCAAATCTAGTGTAAATCCTCTCAGCTCATTCAAGCTCAAAAAGAAAAGCTAAATCAAATCAAATCAAATCGTGGAACACACAGGGAATCAATTGACTGGGATCAGCTTCTCTTGAGTTGATATATATTGAAAATCAACTTTATTCCCAACTTAATGTTGCTTTAGAAAATTTAAAATAAAAATAGTATAATTTACTTAACTGAAATGGGATTACTGTAGCTTCGCAGCTAAAGGAAGTTGTTGAACCTTGAAAAAGGCCATATCTACTAGTCAAGTGGGTGCCTCCTTGCTCGTCCTCAGCCACTACCATCCCCTCCGCCCAGCTTGTCCCCTGTACCGTCATCTTCCCCACCGCTGTGCTCATCCTCCTCCGCCTATGTGAGAGAAATGGCTGCTGCTGATAGGGTTGTCAAAGAAGAAGAATCAGCATATGAGCCTATGAATTAAAAGGGTATATTGGTCTTTTAAATATATATTAATTTTAAAAAATTATTATAAATTAACTCATTGCACCCCTTCTAAAAAGCTTACCAAACATTATCATGGTAATTCCTATTGCATTGCATCCCCATTATATTGCATTGCAGGTTGTAATAGGGTTGAACCAAATGGGCCCTAAGCTAAATACAATACAATGACACTAACCAAGGTCGAATTCATAAGGAGCTTATGGTTTATCCTAATAACCATGTGTAAATATCTAGTAAACGAAAGAGTATAAGGTTTGGGCTTCAATTCTCTAATTAAACTAAACCAGTTACTTGTTTATGGATTTTCTTGAAGTATAATAAAATCCCACAAAAGTATAAAGTTAATCACTAAAAGATATGTAAACATTTAGCTCTAAGAAAACCTTTTGATATATTAATTCCTTATTTCTCCTTGGTTACTTTTTATAAGAGCTCAAAATTTGAATTGTTTTGGTCTTTTTTATAAGAGCTCGACAAAAGTTATCTGAATATTTAATAAGTTTCCCCCCTCATTAATTATATTAGGGTTATTATCCAATTTCACCCTGAAAGTTATCCAAAAAGAGCGATTTTGCCTCAAAAGTTTTAATGGGTGCAATTTCGCCCTAGAAGTCTCAATTCAATAGCAATTTTGACCTAGTTGGACGGAACCACAAGTGTCGTTTGCCATGTCGAAGTTGTTGACACGTAGAATATTAATTAAACTTGTATTTATTTTTTACAGATTTAAGTTACATTTTTCTGTGTTAAGGCAAAAAGGAACAGGAAGGACCCCCACCAAATCAAGCAAACATTAACGAGTTGTGAGGACGAGGAGGGTCCAGAAAGAGGGAAGCAAGAGGAGAACGGAGTGATGGGGGACTCGTTGATAGCATCTTCATCAAGGATGAGCAAGAGGAAGGTCACAATTCTTAGGCGTCGTGGTTGCGAGGTTCACAGCGATGGATCAGCAAAGAAGTGTCACTATAGGGTGGTGGCCCCTCTTTGGACATCGTGGACGGAGGTTAACCCGGGAAGGAGATTCTACGGTTTTCAAAATTACCAAAAGGTAGGTATTTTGCAGTGAAGAGCTTTTTGTTACAGTTTTTCATTGAAGACATTTTTTTTTGTGTTGAGTTCGTCTTATTGCTACTTTTCGAGCAAGTATTGTAAATTTATAGGGAAGATGCGGGTTTTTTCAATGGTTTGATGAAGAGATGGGTGAGAGGCCAATGAGGTGATAAACAAATTACTTAGGCATGTTGATAGGTTGTATGATGACAATATAAGGTAGAGAGCATATGATAAGAAGGGATTGAGCGATGGTGAAGCAAAGATTGGAGATGTAAAAGTGTAGTTGAAGAAGATCGTAAGGAGGTTAAGGCTAATATTTGGTGCTTACATAGGTTTTATTTGTAGTTTACATTTTATCATGAATGTTGATTAAAATATAAAGGGTATTTTGTTTGTAGTTTACATTCTATCATGAATGTTGAGTAAGATGTAATTAGTATTATGATGATGTTATGGATCTTTAAACATCATTTTTGTAAAAAGATGGTCAAATTAAATGTAACTGAATATTTTAGATGCAAATTAGAAGTCCCTGTGTTGTATGGAGTATTTAATATCTTAATATAGAAATTCTTTAAGTAGGCCATGAATAGCCTTCTTCAGAAAATGATGTTATTCGAATTGAATAATCTATATTCGAATAGGCTTCTTGAGTAGTGATCATTTGAATATATCATCAGCCTCTATTCAAATAAACCATCAAAACTTGAATTGTATTTGAATAGTCAATCCCTTATTCGAATAGGCTTCTTCATAAGATAGGTGATGTTATTCGAATAGTTGGTCCCTTATTCGAATAGCCTCTTATGTAAAATAGGTGACTCTATTTGAATACAATAACTTGTATTCAAATATTACTTCTTGAATACTTCAGTCTCTATTCGAATAAACCTATAATTCTAACAGGTGTAACTCTTTAGATATAACTTCAAATTTGGCAAATGACCTACCCCATAAAGCTCTTTAAGTCTACTTTGCACAACAACTAGAATCAATCACAAATACTATGTATTTTAAAAGTTAAGATTCAATTTGTAACATCTGGACAGTGTTTGAAATTCAAGCGTCCACTTATCTCTCTCATCTTTTCCACTTCACCGATTACATTATCGACTCTGCTTTAACGTGATTACATAGTCGTACAAGATTCCCAACTCACATGCTCCACTTCACCGATTCACCGCTTTGCCCTAGCAGAAAAATTTCATTGGAATAGCTTCTAGGGACACTATGTTTCTGATTCGTGAATGGGTTTGTTAGGGTTCACAAATTTTTTAATTCTAATCCTTCTCTCTCCTCATATAATTTAGTAGTGGTTAAAAATGGGTATTAGTAGCGGTTTTAACCGCTACAAACAACATTAGTAGCGGTTAGGTAAACCGCTACTAAATCTTATGTTACAAGCGATTTTGTAGCGGTTATACAAAACCACTATGCAAGGAACATAACCGCTACATACTTTATAGCGGTTACAAAAAACCGCTACAACATCCCCATGAACGAAATTTTTTTTTCAGAGATATTTGTAGCGGTTATATAACCGCTACAAATATAAAAAAGATTGAAATTTTCAAGGCGGGAAAAGAAAAATGACATTTTTTCAATTTCATAGCGGTTAGGAAACCGCTACTAATTTTGAATTTTTATGAAATTTGTAGCGGTTATAAAACTGCTACTAATTTCATGAAATTCAAATTTAGCGCCAAAAAATTTAATTTGAGTTTAAAAATGCGCGTTTGTTAGTAGCGGTTTAATAACCGCTACAAATATTTAAATTTTTTTAAAAAAATATACAATCATTTATTTCTGTTCTTTTAATATTAAATTAATTAGTTTCTTTTTTTATTAGTTTATCTAATTTAATTAGCTTATTAATAAATTAAAAGGATAAATTTAATTTAATTGGATTAGTATAAAAATTATATTAATAATATTATTAAGGATACGTAGGTAATAATGAATTATTATGTTGTCTAATATAATGTAATTGTGTATGAAAAATAGATGAAAATGAGATACAGTTCTAATATATCAGGAAAAAAATGGTGGGAATAAATTTTATATAAAGGAAAGAAGTATTGTAAAAAAAATAAAAAAACTTGTTACCATATGTGATCGTATTATTCAGCTCCTCTACTCATACAAAAGAAGCTGTAAATGAGAGAAAATGAAAGAAAGGTAAGGTGAAAAGAAATTGGAGAGTGTTTGAAATGAGTTGTGGTAAGGGTATTTATAGAAATCCACGTACTATTTGTAGTGGTTAATGTGTCGATTTTGTAGCAGTTTTTATTTAGTAGCGGTTATTGTTACTTTTGTAGCGATTTAATAACCGCTACAAATATTATTTTATTTTTTTAAAATTTTTTTTAAATTTTATTTTAAAATTTTTTTCCTAGTTTATTTTAAAAAGAAAAGCATACTTTGAATTTGATCACTCATCGTCGCCATCCCTACAGAAATTATGTAGAAAAATTATTGTTATGGATGTTTTATTAAATTTAAAAAATTTAATTTAAATGACGTGGACTTAAAAAAACTCACCGCAGTAGAGGTAAATTGTCATCGCCTTCAGGGAAGTAGTTTTCAAAATCGGCTGGTTGAAATGGCTCACTCTCGTAGGCGATGTTATCGCCTTCACCCATGTCGTAAAGGTCTTGTGGCTTTAGATGAACGACCATGTGCCAATCCCTGTGCCTCTCATCCTTGACATAATAAACCTAATGTGCCTCTGAAGCTAGAATATACGGCTCATCATCTTGAGAAATACCAGTATGAATCGGCCGTGAGAAATTGACTGATGTGATCCCTAAGTCTTTAGTTGTCAGTCCCCGAGAAGTGGTGGTATTTGCCCACAAACACTTGAACAGCGTCACGGTGAAACGGCCTTGATAATTAAGTTCGACCACATCAAGAAGCTTGCCATAGTAAGGGACGGCTCCGAATTGCATGTTGGCGTCACTGCTGCTCACATAACTCATTGTCCCAAATGTGCCATAAACACCCGAATTCTGAGTTTGCAATCCTTGATCCCGTGAAACCGTGCAAAACTTAAAACCATTGACATTGTATGCTGTAAACTTTTTTGCATGATCAAGAGGGCCGATTGCGAGAGCTCTGAAATCTGGTGAGTGTGAGTTGTGGTCATTTAGTATTCTGCGCGCAAACCAGCTTGGGAATTCTCTGTGGACCCTCCTATCAACTTCCTAGGATGTCTATGTACGGATCCTGAGTTGACGCTTCACATGACTTTTGAATTCCCTACAATTAATAATGGAAAGACGATAGTGAAATGAAAGTGAGAAATGTTACAAAACATATAGATCGAATAACATGTGAGTATACAATTATTACCGTATGAAAGGTTCAACTTGAGTACAATTAATCAAGACATGTCTATGTGCTTGGAACTTCTCAGTTGCCGTTAGTTTGAAGTTCTCAGTTGCTCCAACTGGTTTACCAACACGAGGGATAAATTCTCCTGATATTGGCGCAGGATCAGGACAATCGTCAACACGAGGTAGGCGGTTGAAAGTCATCTCAAGATCTTCAAAGTACCTTAAGCAAAAATATATCACCTCATCCCTTATATAGCCTTAAGCTATAGAACCTTCTGGCCACGCCTTATTCCTTACGTAAGATTTTAATTTCCCAAGGAACCTACGACGTACAGTTGAGAAAATTGATATAAAATGCTGAAAAGGACGGCTAGCAAACATTAAATACGGAGAATAAAGCATATATTTAAAATGAGTACCTCTCAATCGGATACATCCAACGATATTGTATTAGTCTAGCGAGCTTTGTTTCATGAACGAGGTGGACTGTAAGGTGAACCATCACAGTAAAAAAGGACGGAGGAAAGATCATCTGCAAATGACAAAGCGTAAAAATAATTTTGGACTGCAGCTGATCGAGCTCCTCAACGATCAAAACCTTAGAACACAACTTCTGAAAGAAAGCACAAAGTTCCACCGAAATGATGGAAACATCGGGAGGAAGTGTATTCTTTATAGCCAGAGGGAGTAACTGCTGCATAAGAACATGTGAGTCATGACCCTTCAGGCCAGCAACCTTTCGAGCCTGCAAGTCAACATATCGAGAAATGTTGCTTGAATACCCATCAGGAACTTTTAATTTCTTCAACGTCGTGAGGAAGACTTCCTTGTTCAGTTTTGTGAGGGTAAACTTTGCCGGTTGAAATCTGTCATGCTCATCTGGCCAAGCGTCTTCACGAACTCCTATGTCGCGTAAATCTTTCCTCGCTTGAAGGTGATCTTTTGTCTTGCCGGGTTCGTTAAGCAACGTATACAGCACATTGTCACAAACATTCTTTTCAATATGCATTACATCAAGACTGTGGTGAAGTAAATTAGATCTCCAATATGGAAGAGTGAATACAATACTTATCTTCTTCCACTACTGAGGCGCCGAAGTCCTGTGCGTCTTTTGGCGAGTTTGTGCTGAATCGTCACTTTTTCCAAACTCGAAGTCAACATGCTCAAGCTGCTGTAAGATATCTGTACCGGACAAAGTTTTAGGAGGTCCTCTTTTTTCTGGTTTCCTATTGAAGCTATTCTGTTGTAATCTGAACTTATGCGTTCCATCGAGAAACCTCCGATGCCCCATAAAGCACCACTTTCGGCTGTGGGGAAGGCGCACTACGTCAGAGTCAAAATTGCAAGTTGAACACACCAACCCAGTATGCACATTCCAACCAGATAATGTGCCAAGGCCAGGAAAGTCACTAATCATCCACATCAAGGCTGCACGCAAGTTGAACAAAGTCTTGCCATAAGCGTCATACGTCTCCAAGCCGACATTCCACAGGTTAAGCAATTCCACAATAAGTGGTTGGAGATACACATCGATGTCATTGCTCGGTGCCTTTTTTCCTGGAATGATCATAGACATAATGAAAGAGCTTTGTTTCATACATATCCAGGGGGTAAGTTGTAGGGAACTAAGACTACCGGCCAAATACTGTAACTTGTGCTAAGATTCCCAAAAGGATTGAAACCGTTGGTCGCCAACGCAAGCCGAACATTTCTGGGGTTACTCGCAAAATCTGGAAAGTCGTTGTCAAACGTTTTCCAAGCAGCTGCATCCCGGGGATGTCTTAATTTACCGTCTTCATTGTTATCAACGGCATGCCACCTCATATGCTCCGCAGTTTTAGACGACATAAATAATCTTTGTAGACGAGGTTTCAAAGGGAAGTACCTGAGAATCTTTGCAGGTTTCTTCTTCTGCTTTTTCCCTTCTGAATTATCTTGTACCTTGATGTGTGACATCTCTTACAAGTCTCCCTGCTAGAATCGTCTCCCCAATACAGCATACAATCATTTGGGCATGCATCAATCTTTTGATAATTCAACCCCAACCTGTTGATAATCTTCTTGGCGTCATAGAAACGTTGTGGGAATCTCAGTGTCGGGGAATGCATCTTGTAATAAGTCGAGCAACATCGACATTCCCTTATCTGTGATCCCACACAAGCACTTGATATGATACAATTTGATCAAGAAAGATAATTTAGAATATTTGCGACAACCTTGATATAAAGGACAATATGCTTCATCCATCAAGCTGAAAAAATCCCGAGTTGCTTCATTCCTCATAAAAACTGGCTCAGAACCGTGCACTTCTTCATTGAAGTTGTCGCCTTGAAATCCAAATGCATCATGCACAACATCATTCACAGGATCATCTTCATCTACTTGAACGCCTACTTGAGAACTTCGAGGAAGAGCATCGTCATATCTAATGCCAGCCTTCTCACCATGAATTGCCCAGAACGTATAGTCCTCAGGGAAAGGATTCACAAGCAAATGTTCCTTCACAACATTTCGTGCATGCCACTTCTTGAACTTGCATTTCCGACACGGACAGACGATCTTGTCGTTACAGCTGGCGTGAGTCAATGCGAAATCCAATAAATTGTTTAATCCGTACAAATATTCAGGAGAATTGCGCGGCAACCTAATCCATGATTTATCCATAGCTACTAGTGAGAAAGAAGAAAGTATAGAGAAGAATATGAGTGAGAAGAGAATAACGAATGCCAAGAACCTTATATTCTGAAATTCCAACATTTATAATTTTGTAGTGGTTCTCAAACCGCTACACTAACCGCTACAGTTATAAAATATTAGCAGCGGTTATATATATAAAACCGCTATTAATTTTCAAGCCATTACACATTGGTAGGAAATTCAAAATATACATGTTGAGTATTTGTAGCGGTTATATGTAAACAACCGCTACTAACATTAAAGCCGTTGGACAGCAAATTTAAAAATAATTTTTCATTTGTAGCGGTTATACATAACATGACCGTTACAAATGTGTACAAAGGCGCCAAATTTCAAAATTCAAATGATGAGTATTTATAGCGATTTTTATTGTAAAACCGCTACAACCATATACATATTTGTAGCGGTTTCTATTGTAGAACCGCTACAAATATATATATTGTTGTAGTGGTTTTTCTTGGAGAACCGCTACAACTATATATATTTGTAGCGGTTTTTCTTATAGAACTGCTACAACTATATATATTTGTAGCGGTTTTTATTTAAAACCGCTACAAATATATATATGCTTTATTTTTTTTAATTTAGAAATATAAATAATATTGTTACAATTAATTCATAAATTCAATGACGCGATCTAATAATATAAATATAATTATATTAAACCCAATAAGAATTTAAGTTCTGAAATACAAACTCATATATATATATATATATTTACAAATGTTTCAACAACAAATAAAAAAAAGATGTCCTAAACTAAGTAGCTGGGGGCTGATCATCTGGTGCTCCCTCAGGTGCTGCTGGATTGGGCTGCTGCGCAGAGTGAACCGCACCATCATCATCAGTAGGAGCAGGAGCAGGAGGAGGAGGAGTAGTAGTAGTCGGGACGACGTACTGAGGAACAGGGGGAACCTGTGGATGCTGCTCGTCCAGGAACAGGCGACTCCATGACCGCTCGAGCATGTTGTTCACGATATCACGCCACTGCGTCTGCTGAGCGTAGATCATATCAGCCTGCAACTGCATATGCTGCAGATGCAGCTGGTGCATCTGCTGCTCCAAATCTGACCGCAGCTGGTCAATAGACTCATCCCTCAGACGTTTGACCCCTCTAGAGCTGCCAGCCTCAGAGGCGGCGCTCCTGCCGTAGACCATGCTAGGTCTGGCGCCTATCCCCATCCCCCGCACGCGTCCGGGGTGCTCAGCCTAAGCCAGACCTGTAACATCCTCATTTTTTTATTTATTTATTTTCATAATATAATGATAAATTAGAATTAATTAATTAATATATATATATATAATATATATATATATATTAAAAAAAAAAAAAAAAAAAGGGGAGGGGGGACAAACCACCGAAAGGTGTTCGGTGGAAAAGGAAATGAAAGAAAAGAAAAGAAAGAGATAAGGGTGATGATTGTGTGTGTGTGTGTTTTTTTTAAAATTAATTAATTAATTAATAAAATAAAAGTGGCCCTTGGCGCCACATGAATGATGAGGGGTATTATAAATACCTGCTCACTCACCACTTCACGCTCTGGCGTGAAGTCTTCAGGAACGCGGAGAGTGAGATTCTGGCAGGAGAAATTTAGTTCTTCTGAGATCAATAAGGTACTCAAATTTTCTTCTGATCACAAAACTCTTTTTAGGAAAAATGTTCTAAATAATTTTATCTTTCTTATGATAGTAATTTCTTACTGATTAGAGAATAATCTAGAATTAGCATTTTGGGCAAACAATGGATAAAATGAATAAAAAGACTCTCCATGCTTTTATTTTAAATTGTGATATGTAATATTTAGATTTTCCCCCATTTTATATCAGCAAATCAACAGTTAGGAAATCAATTTCAGTGTAGGGAGACGGTGATTTTCGTAGTTTTAGACTAAGCTGGCATTTTTAAAACTTCAGGGTCATTTGTTGTAAATTATGCTGAAATTTTCCTCAGTGAAGGGCGGTGATTTTCGGATTTATAGATTAAACTGTCATTTTAAAACTTCAGGGTAATTTTCCGTAATTTCTGCTGATATATTCCATAGTGAAAGACGGTAGTTTCGGATTTTTGGATCAAACTGGAGTTTTGGAAATTCGGGGTAATGTTCTGTAATTGCTGCGGATATGGTTTCACTGAAAGTAGGGGATAATAGTACAGAAAAGGGCCCCAAATTTCTGTCACAATTACCATTACCCACATGCAGAATTTCATTTTCTTCTTTAGTCCTTATGCTTCTTTACTTTTGAGTCCTTTATATCCAATTTTCCATATAATTCAAATAAATGTTTTGTAATATATTTATTCAAAAATTCAACTTTTAAAGAACAAGACTATAGGAATGTAGAGGTTGATTAATAGTGAATTTTAATCGGTTTAGATTTTATAATTTGGTATTTTAGATCTTAAACTTAAAATTTAGGGATTTTCATGTATTAGAATAAAATTAACAATAATCAATTACTTGAATAGGTTATTTAAATTAATAATAATATTTAAATTTTATAATTGGAATTTTAGGGGTAATTAATTCAAAATTTAGAAATTTTAGAATTTAGTTAAATAAATTAATTTTTCCAATAACTCAAGGAGTTATTAATGTATAATAAATTAATTGTTGTAGATTGATTTTTGGCGTGTATTTGAGCTCTTGGATTAGGAGCTTGTGGTTATAATTTTACTTTGGCGAGAGGTAACCACTTTCCTCTTATTGTGCATATTTGTATGGTGTTTGTGAGTGATTTTTAATTACATAGAATTATAAATTTGGCTATTGATATATGATGTGGACTTTGAAAATATGTTGTTAATGAAATAGTCTTGTGGGACTTATTTTCGCTGAGAAAATGAGTAGTGATATTTATTATATGAATTGATATATATTTATGAGATTGAAAATATCCTTTTGATAATTGAGAATTGATAATGATTTGTTATAATCACACATATTGATATGAGAGGGGATGGTGGATGTTGATTTGACGGGTTGTTACTTAAAGAGGAAATAAGGGGGTGAACTTTTGTACAAAAAGAGGTAATAAGGTGGTGGACTTCCAGGTGTACACTGGTTAGTCCTTTGGCCCAATTGTGTTCAGTAGGGCCTTGACACCCCACTAATATAATTAGAGGGGGAACCCATGGTCCGGTCTCGTGCTCTGTGGATTTTGGCCGGTCCATATCACTTGATTGGTGAGCTTGTTAAGTTAAACTACCAGTTATATGGGTCAGTGCTAGCCCATGGGTTCAGTCAGAGGAAATAAGGCAGGAGAGGAAATAAGGGAGGACAAAGAATAAATTATTGTATATTGATTCTTATATACTTGTGATAAATATGAGAACGAGATTATGATATGGTAAATTAATGTGTATACCTACATGTGGATATGTGACATTTTAATAATGATATGATTTTAATAACTATCCCACTTGACGCCTCATGGGCACTTACTTTTATGCCCAATGAGATGGATTGTTGGTTGCTGAGGCTTTTGTCTCACCCCGTTGATTTAACATTTTTCCAGGTGATAGTTGTTGTGCGGGTCCATCAGGGAAGACTCCGGAAGCTTAAACTACTTCTGCTAAAAGTAGTGCTTCTATCTTTATAATATATGTTGGATTATTGTATATTGCCACGTTAGGGCTCATTTTGCATACTCTGATTTATTTTGGAGACTTGATATTTTAACTATATATTTTTAATTACTCTTGATGAGGTTGGATGGCTTGCGGGCCTTATGATGTGGTTTGAATTGCTGGAACCATAATTTGGTTTGATATGGATATTTTAATATATGATGAGATATTATTTAGTTAAAGAGTTTTTAAATAGTTAGTTGAATTCTTTTCTACCATGGTAATCTTTTGAAAGATGATTTGAAATCTTTTTATTACCATGGTAGAGGTTGTAAATGATTATAATAATGTATTAAAAAAATGGTTTTTATCAAGTCCATAGTTAATTATTGTGTATAAGGAAAGGATTTTACAAGACCCGCCTTCAAAAGAGTCGTCGGGTCCACTGACCCCTATGATTCCTCGGCCTGGGTTTGTCGCAGCTCAGCCTGCGACTGCTGCATCCGCTCCTGCCATTTTATGAAACAATTACTAATTAGCATTTTTCATTATTAAGTTGGTTTTATAAAAATTATAATAATAAAATTACTTACAATGGCCGCCTCTGCCTACTGAGAGGTCGCAGTCCCGTCACGGTGTCTGTGTGTGATGGCATACAACTCCTCATAGTCCGTCTGATGGTTCTCCTACTGTGCCTTCATCTCCTGAAACAATTACAAAATTCAATTAGTATTATGAAATAACCAGCTAAAAGTCAGTGATATTTTGAAAAGTTACCAGCTCGCTATAGGTGACAGCAAAGGTCTTCGATCCTGCTGTGTGGTGGATCGTCTGCTGCGCACGGATCCTGGTGTTCCTGTGAGAAAGCTCCTGAAAAAAAAACAATATTAAATGTATTAAAACAATAAACAACATTTAAAATTAATAAAGTTCAAATTAAATACAATTAAATTGAAATTATAATTTAATAATTAACAATTACAAAATTATATATAAAGAATCTAATAAATACATTACCTGCCTCTCAGGGCTCCTCCTGAACTGGACGAAACTCGCCCAGTCATTCGGCGGCACGCCGTCCGGGACACTCGATCAGCTTCTCCAGAGGCATCGTCACGTCTTTATCCACCTTGTGGAAGAGACGGTTCCTCCTGTTCTTCCAGCCGTCACCCATCTTCACGAGGGTGTACCTCTTCCGGTTGGCCCGGACGGTAAACCGCAGCTGAAAAAAAATTATTTAAATATCAATAATTACAAAAAACATAATTTTAAAAATATTAATTAAATAGAATTAATTAAAAAAATATTAATTAAATAATTTTAATTACCTGAACCACATCCTCCCAAGCTTGGTCCTTCGGTCCCCTCGGAACGTGCCTCCATGTCTTGAAGTGGAGGGGGAACCACATCTAATTCGCGCTCAGGTCGTTCAGGAAGCGGTTAAACAGGTGACCCCCATTGTCGATGGGATGGTCAGTGCCCTCATTGCACGACACTATAACTCGTAGGGTCCGGTCCATGCTGTTCACACCGGCCACGTCTAGTCTCCTCGTCGAAACGTTCCCCTGCTCATCTGCACAGTTTACTGCACGTTAGATAAAGTGTAATTCAAAGTTAACATTTCAAATTTAAATAAATAATTTACTAAATTAAAAAAATTATTTACCTTGGACCTGCACCTCAAACCCAGTGGACCGCGAAGACGACCCTCGTGGGTTGTTCTGCTCCCGAGCCTCCTCCTCATCGAGGAACTGCTCCATCTCCTTGATCCCAATCGGGATCTCGAACTCCTCCTCGCCGTAGTCCTCGACGCTGATATCTGGCCCCCCAAACTTAGGCACCTCTGGTGCGGTCGTCTCCTGTAGATCGTCTGCGGTGCCTGTGGTAGGGGCCGACTCCTGTAGGGGGATGGGTTGAAATGCCGCGGTCGCCCTGCCTCCGCGCTGCCCCCTCCCTCTACCCCCTGCTCGGCTGCTGCTACCCCGTAAAATCGGTCTGGGGACCTCAGGGGCCTTCCCCTTATCCTCTCTTGAAGCCATATCAACTGTAAAAATAAAATAAAATAAATTTAGACACATTATTATGCAAAAATCTAATAAAAAGAAAAATACAAATAAAATACGTGTTATATACCTACCTCAAGTGCAAATACTGAGAAATACTGTAGCAAAAACTCCTACACACACGTCTGAACGCTCAAATCTTGAAGAAATCACTCAGAGAAACCCCAGGAAACAAAATAAGCAAACTGACAAATGAGGGAGGCGCTAGCTTAAATAGGCCTGACATTTGTAGCGGTTATTCCAATAACCGTTACCATAACCGCTACAAAGCACCCAGGGCACCCTAAATTTGTAGCAGTTTTATAATAACTGCTACAAATTACAAGAACCTTTGAAATTCTATAGCGGTTATGGCCCAGAATCGCTACAAAAGTGGAGACTCCTGAAATTCTGTAGCGGTTATATCCCTATAACCACTACAAATAGCTGACGTTTGGTATTTTGTAGTGGTTTTGTTGCTGTAACCGCTACACTATTGGCGGGACTTGGTCGCGCCAAGTGGCGAGAATATTGTAGCGGTTTCTGTGTATTAACCGCTACAACTTAACCACTACAAGTTTTGGCAGGATTTTCGCGCCAAATTTCTAGCGGTTTTTTCTACCCGACTGCTACAAAAAATGCTGCTAATCTGTCGCGCCACTTGGCGCGTAGCTTGCCGCTACAATTTTGTAGCGGTTTAGGTTAAAACCGCTACAAATACTATAATTTGTAGCGGTTTGATATAACCGCTACAATTGCACCGCTACAGAATACCATTTTTTTGTAGTGATATGTATAACACTTGTCTATTACACATCATTACTTTGCCACCACGTTTCTACCACTTAACTTGCCGTTGTGTTTTGTTGTTGCCAAGGTATAATATTAATAGTAAACATTGACTATATGTCAATATAGGTCCACAATGCTACTAAATTCAGACTTCCAGGGTGAAATTGCACCCTTAAAAACTTCCAAGGCCAAATTGCTTCTTTTGAAAAAGTTCCAGGGCGAAAATGCACCTTAACCCATTATATTGTTGCATTAATTGAAATGTTTGTAATACTTATGTTTACTGTATTTTTCTTTCTTACTTACCCTTCATAAATAAGGACATACTTGTGAAAAAAGTTTATTTTGGACATGTTTATTATTTTTAAATAATTCTAACATTTTTTTAAACTGTGTAATTTAGTTATCGAGCTCTTATAAATAGGATGGGAGAGATAACTAATTAATTAACAGTTGGCCCACAACATTGATTTCTAGTTAATTGAATTTTTTTTCACATCAATTGATTTATTTCTAATATTTGTTTTTTTATGACCACATATGCCTAATAGCCAAATTAAAAAATTAAAAGCAACAGTGTTTGGTGATGTAGATTAAAATAATGATATTTATGATCAAATGTTACATTACATTCAAAATCAAGTCATTCTACAAGTGACAAAGTTAGATATTTGCGATAAATTATACAACAAGATGACGAAATTGATAGAATCATGGAGATGTTAATCATAGAATTCAATATGAGTGGTATAAATGAAGAAAAGTTATCGAAGTTATTTGTGATTGGAAAATACCTAATAAGGCAAAAGGAAAGTTTTATCGTACTGCTATAAGACCAGTAATACTATATAATAGTGAGAGTTGGGCTTTAACGGAGCAACATGAACATGGCTAAGACAAAGATGCTGAGATGAATGTGTCGTCATATAAGAAAAGATAAAATTCGTAATAGCTATATACACGAACGAGTTGGTGTGGCATCTATTAAGGAGAAAATGGTAAAAAATTGTTTGATTTAATTTTTATATAAGGCTTCTTATCCTCAATATCTTTAGAATATTTTAGAGTATCCTTTTAAATGTTTAGAGTTGTACTTAGATATTTATTTAAATGTTTAGAAAGTTAATTTATTTAAATATCAAATTGTACTCATTTATTTGCTTGTGAATTTTGTATTCTAGATAGAATACGAGTAGGTGGTAAGAGTCTAATCAATTCTTATAGAGCCTTTTACATCTATCTAGAGATGAGTTCTCTAGGTACAAGCAATTCCAATCTTAGATTTTTTATCTCAATGTGTAACAGAAAACTTTCTAAATCGGTTCTACTTAGAATTGATGTGATAGAGTCTAATTTGAATGACAAAATTAACACGAGAGATCTCTTCCCAAAATCATTGAAAACGTTTGTATAGGCCCTTCGAGGCATAAATACTTCACGAAACAAGTTTATGAAGTAATTAAAACCCATTGGAATTACTTCACATGATTAAAAAAATTATCAAAATAAAGTTTTAGGGAAAATTGTGTAGCAGGCCACGACAACGAGGAGATTGGAGAGAATTTGTACATTTCCGTGTAGTTGGTCGTCATTGTTAGAGCAAGCCGATGTGGCCGATGTGCCCAGCTGACAGCATTTATGCAGAATGAACCGTGATTCAAGTGTCTACACAACTTATGAAATTATCTAACTAATGGATCAGGTTTCACATTATCATGGACATATACATAATTTTTTCGAGCCTGCTGGACATGTATGTAATTTGCAAAAACTATTATAATGGGAAAATGACGCCTAGGTCCTAATGACCAAAAAAGGCCCTTTGAAAAGTCAATGATCAGAAAAGTCCCTAGGGACTTTTCTATGATTAAACTCTGCCATCATTTTTTTTCTTGATCAAAACTGTTCCAACAATTCAAAATTGCCCATTCACATGCTCTGCTTCTCCCTGGGTGTCGTTTGACTCATCGTTAGTGGATCCTTCGGTGGCCAAGCGTCCATGGCAGTTAAGTGGTCAAGCCTCTGATAAGTATATATTTTATAATTAAATAGGTATATATTTTAGATATATTCACTGGATTTATAAATATTTTATACCTATTTAATTATCTTTTATATATTTTTTATCTTTCAATTAAATTATAGGATAAGAATAAATTTTGATATAAAATCTAATCAAATCCTATGTTATTTTGTAGGAAATATTATCTTATTGGACAAAAAAAATATCAAATAGAGTAGGCGAATGATATAACAGTTATAATATATATCTATATTTATATATGTAGATATATGTAATATCTAATTAATGGACGTAGCAGAAGCAACATCTCAAGCAAATCATTCAAGTCAAAACGTGGGCCCTACGTTATGTGAAGGAGATTGGAAGAGAGAAAAGCAATTTGAAGGTTAAAAAAAAGTCACGGGTCCCACGTGAATGAAAGAAAAATCAACAGGAAGATGCAGATTCGAACATATATGATATATTGATATATCATATCTTCAAATGCATAGCATATCTTCAAATTCGGATAGCAAAGCGTAGACTCCGGAGCAGAAAAGGCAGCCCGATAATACATCTTTTAAAGGGATAACAATGCGGGACAGAACCGAACAAAAACAACACATAGGCAGACACAGCAGAAAACGCTGAGACGCAGAGCTGAGAACGAAGGGAGCGAGAAGCAGAGTTTTAGGGAGCTAGGACTTGAAGATTCGAAGAGATTTGGAGCTTTAAAATTTGGTTTTCCATTAATTTTCTTCTCTCTTTTTCTTAGTTTCTAATATGAACCAAATTATTATTTATGGTTTTAATTTGTTGATGAATATGAGTAGTTAATTTTCTCGTTCTAGGATTTTCTTGAACCTATTTATGGATTGAATTATTTATTTACTCTCTTTTTGCATCGAATGAAGTTTTTGTATTGATTTTATCTTGCTCTTAATGCCTGATCACCATTTAATTGTCTTGTTTATTTAACTTAATCTTGAGAAAGATAATTTAAGTGTAGAACTTGGGTAAAATCATGTTAAACTTGAAGTTTAGGTATATTAAATGGATGGTTTGTTAGTATCATAGAGATATAGTTACTAACCTAGCATTGTCAGATTAAGATTGATATTTAAAGTTAGTCCTTATAAATTAATACAAAAGATTGATTAGTTTATTAGGATAAATATTTTGTTTTGACTCGAGAGAGCGTTATCGAATACTTTTGAATCTTAAACAAATACATATCTTCGTTTGATTGCTTATTGAGGGTAAATTAATTAGTTCATGAAATAAATAGGGGATAGATAATCCTAAGTTCCTCCTGTCTTGAAGTTCTCAATTTAATCAATTAATTCTTAAGTATAAAATTTCCTTCAAAATATTCTCACTACCTGATTGATAACTTAATTGAGATAATTAATTCATTTTTGTTATAGTCCTCGTGGGAATGATCTTTTTATATTACTTGCGACCCGTACGCTTGTGGTAAAGCTAGACAGCTAATAGCCTTTGGCATTCCTCCACAGCGCCAGCGTTAGCCAGTTGTCCCACGATGCAAAATCTGGCGTTCCTCCGCAGCGCCAGGGTCGGCCGATCATCCCACGACCCAAAATCCAATGTTCCTCCGAAGCCTTAGGCTGTGTAGGTCCTCCCAATACCCAGCATCCGCTGCTCCTCCAAAACCGCAAGGTTTGTCATTGCCCATAAGCCCTCAAAATCCCTATCCACCTTTAATCTCTTCGGTTGCTACTAGTTTGGGATTGGGGCAAAAGATTGAATCTTGGAATTGAGTTAGGGAAATACGCTAGTTAAGGAAGGTGGTTTTCGGATTCCAATTTTCGCTTTCTTTGTGTGTCACTGATCTGTGATGGCTGAATCGGGGTTCTTGTTTTTGGAGGTATAGATGTTGGTTTATGAATAATGTTGAAGTCCAGGGACTCTTATAATTTGGTTTACTGATTATATGCTCCTGTAGTGTTGGGTTTTAGGTTTGAATAAATGGGTATGAGCTTGATATATATACATATATATATATATATAAATATTTCTGTCTGTGATGTTTGAACACCCAACCCCTGTTTTGATGTAAAACACTGGTTAAGGGAATAATTGATATTTAGAAGTATGTTAATGTTGATAATCAGTGTTCTATTAATGTTGCTGTTTGCGTGGGATATTACTGTCTTTTAGTGGTTCCAGCAGAAGATTGGTTAGTATAGGAAGTTAATTTGGCGTTAGGTTCAGCCTAGACAAATGTACGAATTGCTACTTGCCACTTTTGGGCAGTTAGCAATTGTTTATATGAAAAAATGTATGTTGTAAAGGTGGAAGATAGTTCTTAAAGTTGGAATATGATTTTGAAATAGGGGACTCACACACACACACACACACACATTCCTGTCCGAAAATTTGAAGCATATTGAGAATCTTTGACTGTTATTCTCCTTTTATTGTTTGCATATCTGATTTGAAAATTTATCAAAATCATGTACCCAAGATTATTTGAGATGCCTCAATTTACTGTCTCATCACTTATGGCTATCTTTTTATGTCTGTTATACACTGCATGGCATAATGCTTTGTTTTAATCATGGAGTTGTAGTTATTTCTAAACACTTACCATATTGACTTTTGTTCTCAAATTCTAGAGTCTACAATTATTATGCAAAAATTATAGGTGTTATTGAAAATGAGTAATGTAGGTAACATAATAAGACTGTATATTTCATCATATTGACTTTGAGGCTATTTTCAACACTTGGTGTTATGTAAATAATATTAAACTTATTGTAAGTAGAATTAGTTATAGGTTAGTTATGTTCAAGAGAGTTAATGATCAGTAATAATATTGGTACGTTATGTTCAAGAATTAGCTATAGCTTGAATTAGTTATAGGTTAGTTATGTTCAAGATGAGGAGAAGGAGGCCTCTAGGGTGAGGGCGAAGAATTTAAGAAGTTAGGCAAAAAGGATAAAATATGTGGCCTCATTCTTGACTCGTTGTGCTCCAAATCAGTTTATGAAAGTGTGCAAAAGTATGAAGAATAGAAAAGATAGGATGGAGCTGCTAAAGAAAGTTGGATTTGATAAGTTAGTTAAGATATGCTGCTCACAAATCCCCTGAGATTTATGTGGTCAATTTATGTGTGCATTTGACCCTCCAACTAACAATGTTTTAAGTCGAGGGAGGTCACTTCACATCCGTCGGGAAGATGTAATATAATTGATGGGCTTACTGTGTGAGGGGTTGGATATTGAAAAAAATGTCAATAAGGAAGAAGAAGGTTTTCAGCAATTGTTGCAGGCAACCAACAAATGAAGAGGAAGAAAAACATGTAGCATTTGAAGTGTTATTTTATAGTAAAAGCTTGTTGTTGTGGACATCTGTGGATATTTTGTAGGAAAGCCATATTATAGAAAAGGCACTGATGTAGGACTCATGTAATGAGATGTTTAACAACTTCATGAGTTATTTTGACAACTTAATCAGTTATTTTCACAACATGTAATTATAGAATGATTTACTTTCAAGTTTGCCAAGCCCGGACTTTGACAACACAGTATCCTTATGTTTACAATATGTTTAGTCATTTTTACAAGTTGTTTTATAGGTCAAGGGAACTACGTCTTTACACATCAAGATCACCACAACAATTTGTTTAGTTTACAACTCGAAATGCATGTTTTCACAACACTGAAAGTCATTTTAACAACTTTATACTTATGTAAGATTACCATAGCAAGTTGCATTGTTTACAACATCGAACACTCATTTTACAACATGATGAGTCATTTTAACAACGACTAAGCATTTGTTTACATGAAACTATGTTGAACACAGAAAATGGGATTGTGCACTACTTTGTGTAGTTTTAACAACATCTTAAGCTATTTTTACAACTTCTTAAGTTATTTTTACTACTTATTTCTGTTATTGCACCAAGAAAATATCTTGGGCCATATCAACAAGTTTAACACTACAAATGACATTGTTTACAACTACTAACACTTATTTTACAACATGATGAGTTATTTTAACAATGTATAAGCATGTGGCTACATGAAACTTCGCTGAACACTGAAGAAGGGTTTGTAAACTACTTTGTGTAGTGTTTACAACATCTTCAATTATGTTTACAATATGTTAAGTTATGTTTACAACTTATTTCTGTCATTGCACCAGGAAAAAAACTTAGGCCATATCAGTAAGTTTAACATAATATTGCTGTCATTTTTGTTATTGTTTACAACTTCTAATGCTTCTTTTACAACATGATGAGTCATTTTAACAACGTCTAAGCACGTGGCTACATGAAACTTCGTTGAACACTAAAGATGGGTTTGTTAACTACTTTGTGTAGTGTTTACACCATTTAAAAACTTCCCCCCACATGAAAGAAACAGAATAGATTCTTCCTCAAACTAGTTCTCATCTTTCATGAGAATCTACAATACAAACTTCGTATTAACAACTTCTACAGCTATATTTACAACTACAAATGCACATATTAACAACACGTTAACAACACTTTTTTTTATCATCATATCATCATTTTCTAATAGCACAAACCACAATCACATTCAATCAGTCCCACTTAAAACAAGGCCATCCCTCTGTTTGCTTCCCCAAAAATAGATCATTCCCTTTATTACATTGCCCAAAAACAGATCATAGGTTCTGTATTAACAACTACAACTATCATATTAACAACTATAACTGCACAAATTTACAACACTTTTTTGTTTTCATATCAGCGTTTTCACAACAAAGAATCACAATTACATTCATTATTCCTACTTAAAACACAAAAGTTCCTCTGTAATCTTGCCCCAAAAACAGAGCACTCTAACATAAACACAACCCACCCAAGGTAAAACCCAACTTCAATGATCAAGATCATATGTGTAGCAAATTCTTAGCATTTCTTATCTATCACCTACCACTTACTCCACTATTGAGCCCAAACTCTAACCTTTGACCAATCTCTCAATCTCAATCCAAGCAACTTTCACACAAAAAACTAATAATTATTCAATTCGCTATTGTACATCGCTACCCGTAGATGGAGGCTGTAGATTCTATCCTTTGCCAATGACATTAACACCATACTTTATCCCTTTAATGTTACATCTCTAATGCGTATCGTCCGTCCATTTTACTCTTTCTCCTTAATCACAAAACCGTGCCTTCCCTCCTCTCCTCTTGTGCCTTTTCTATAGTAATTTCAATGGGGGTAATAATGTAATTAGACATTAGGAAATAATCACAGAAAAGTCCCTAGATCATTGACTTTTCAAAGGACCTTTTTTTTGTGTTTTCTTTGGTCCTTGGGACCTAGATGTCATTTTCCCTATTATAATTTTGATTACGCTATTTGCTTCATTTAAATAATTATCTAATACCTAGATAATTTTTATCTATTTACGTGTTTCTTTTTCCTTATGATCAAATTAATGAACAATCAAAAACCTTTATCCATTTCAACCGCATCTATCTATCTATTATATTATTAGAAACGTTGTATAAATAGATTAGTTTGACACCATTTAGCACACTTAGTTATCAATATCCTTTTCAATGACTCCATTTAGTTAAACAGGGTTTAGCACACTTGATTATCAATTTGCGTTTCAATGCCATTATTAATTATTAGTTAATTACATTAATGATTAAATTAATAGTAGTTAGCAGAATGTCAAAGGTAGTGGCTACTTTATGATTAATAATAATAATTAATGGACTATTAACGACTATTAACGAATATAATTAACAATGTAAAAAACAAAGGCCACCACTTTTTTTGATAACATTGAAAAAAGAAAAAAGAAAAAACTAGTGCTCTATATCAGAACGTAAAGCATCCGCCAGGAAACCAGGAGGGGCCACAAAAGTTACAGCACCCAAAGCCATTCCAAGAGAAAACTTTGCCAGTTCATCCGCTACAGAATTTGCTTCCCTACCACACCATTCTAAAGAAACTTCCCAGTTACGTGCCATGAGCTGAGAAATCTCCACTAATAAGTCAGCATGAAGATGAGTATCATCTCACCCTGTATTAACCAGATCTACTACCTGTCCACAATCAGATTGGATTACCACTCTCCTCCAACTCGAATCCCATGCATGCTTCAATCCCATAAGGATACCCCATAGCTCTGCTTGTAGTCCACTTCCATAACCTAAATTAAGCATGAAACCTCCCAGTACACCTCCTTCATGATTTCTTACTATTCCTCCACATCCTGCCATGCTCTACCACTAATCTTACTTTCTAGTTTTACTCTCTAATTGATAACATTTGATTTTCCTCCTCCGGATACTATATCTTCATATTGGGTATTCTTCTCTCTTTTTCAAGTGTTTAAAGTTCTTCTAGAACTTTTTGTAGTTTATTGTGAATGTGCTGAAAGAGTCCTTAAGATCAAGGAACATTTGGTATATTTTTTAAGATGTAAGAAATTAAGGAAAACACAGTATAAATTATAATTAATATGTGTACACACACACACACATATTGAATGCCTTGTGCGTCCAAAAATTTGACCAAATTAAAGGGCAAAAAAGATGTGTATTTACAACTAAGTGTTAACTGTTGGGAGTATTTATGCGTTTTAATTACTCATTTTTACTCCTTTCATTAGTCATAGTAAAATTTTCATAAATCATCACAATTGTTAGTAGTTATGACTTGCTGTATTTAATCATCATTAAGTTACCTTTAATCAACATCATGACTCATCAACAATCATATGTTCTCTAACTAGAAAAAGAAATATGTGGTGTGTGGTTAGTATGCACTGAGCTCCATCCATCGCTCCTCCTCTCTCCTTAGAGGTTACATTACTGTTATATTGTTGCTGTTTTGTGTTGCAGGAAAGGATACTTTTAATCTAAGGGAGTGCCTTTATTTATTAAAAGGTTGTAGAATAATTCTTAAGAACAGTGATGCAACTCAGATTACTGAAAATACAGTTAACACCAATTCCAATTGTCAAATTCCTAAGAAACAATTGGTCAGGTTTGCCATTTCTATTATTTTATTTTGATGACCTCAATTCCAATTCCAATTGTCAAATTTTGGGTGACTCCACTCTATATCATACGGCTGACTTGTACTCACTATAGTTTGTTCAAAAAGTTGTCTTCGGATAATTTTATTTTCCTGTATGGGGGTCATTACAGCTCTTAATAAAGATGAAGTAGCGGATAACACGTCCAAGAGTTACATCACACACCGACAACAAGTTACATGTTTATTCAATATTGCATAATTGTTATATATGATAGGGATATCGAAGAATATTCAACCGAAAACCATTGTATTGATAAACTTTGAAAAGTTCTTCGAGTGATTATTCTACTTTTTGTTATTTTTCTTTTAAAACAATTTTTCATTCTCATTTATCATGTTCATCATTTATTTTAAATCTCTTCGTAGATGAATACAGTATTTATAAATATGTAAATGATAATTAGCAAAACCTCTTAATTAAGATTATTTATCTGTCTCTAATAAGCATATTTATATTTCAAAAATGACATGAACAATAAACACTTTTTTGTAAATTGCATGGGGATAATACCTAGTTCTACGCTATGTGTAGTCTACGGCATTCTACACTGTGTAGTCTACTTTGTATTACCATATGGCTTTATTATTGTTCAGCATTTTTTAAAGTAAAAGTGCATGGTTTTTTAATTATAAATGGATAGAAATCATTGCTAGATTAATAAAATAATGGGAAAATCCCATTTAAATCCATTTGAAATACCAAAATCCAAAATCAGGCTTACACTTTTAATAAATCCCTATTAATTAAGGCCTTGATTAGGGATTTATGAATTTATTGATTTTACCAAGTTGTACTTTTGTTATTTTCTCTTTGTCTCATTCTTTTTTTTTAAATAAAATCTCCATCTCAATCTTAACGATTCCTCGCATCTCCTCTCCTCATCCTGAGATTCTCCATTTAATTCACCATTTGACATGCCATTCAAGTCTTAGTTTCTTCTTTGAGTCCCTTTCCAATCACACATGACCATGAAAATAGTTTTCTGATTGAAGATAATTTATAATTACCTTCAAATCTGGACTAATTTTGTTTCTAGGAAAATTGAAGATAATTTTTTTATGAATCTACAGTTGTGAAAATACACTATAGGTGTTTATTCTTTCAATCATCCCATATACAATGACATAAATTCTGTGACATTAGGGTTAAAAAAATTGTGAGGACTTGCCCTTTAATATTGTTGAGTCGACAGAAGAAGCAAAGATAACATGTGAAGAAGCCAAAAAAAAAAAACAAATTGTTGAGTCGACTAAAAGTTGAAATTCTAATGCTTAAGGGAGAAGTGGATTCTACAATTAGGGTTAAAAGTTAATAGAAACTTGCCATTAAAAATCTTCAATTTTTTTTAATTATAAAAGGACATTATGGTCTTTTAACAACATTCATAAATCCTTAAACAAGCCTGTAAGCCTTATTAAGGATTTGTTAAAAGTACAGGCCGGATTCTGGATTTAGGTATTTCTAATGGATTTAAATGGGATTCTCCCATTAATAATGTCACCATTGCACTTGGGTTCTTTACGAGATTTATAGTTCATCAATGTGTACTACCAGTCCTTGATTATTAAATATAGTGGCATAATTAAGGTATCTTATTAGTTGTTCCATTATTTTTATTTATACGTCAATAGAGTATTTATTGGCAAATTATTATGAGGTGTCAAGGAATGAATATGATCATAAAAAAAGTCTCATGACAAGTTAGCAGGATATAATAATGACAAAATTATAGTACAGAAAATGACAACGAGTTCATATTACTCATTTGTTATTGAGATATTTTGCTGATTACATTAATTTTTTGGACCTCATAATGATTTCCCCTAATTTATTTTGATGGCCAACACACTTCGTTTTAATTTGATAGAATTAGAATTTATCTATCTATCTATCTATTACTCCCTCCGGTCCTATTTATAAGCAACTTTCTCTCTCATAGGGCTGGTCCTTTTTATAAGCAACTTTCACTTTTTGTCTGGAAATAAAAGTTTCTTTTTCCTATTTTACCTTTATTAAATACTCATTCTTTCTCATATCTTATACTCATTATCTCTTGTACTTTTTATCTAATCTCTCTCCTATGCTCTTTTCATAAATAGGATCATATATGGATAAAAATATTGCATTTTTGACACACTTATTACTTTTAACTATCAGTTTGTTTTGCACAATCAAGGAAAAAGTTACTTATAAATAGGACCGGAGGGAGTATCTCTTTAGAAAGCTTGTAGTAACAGTGCTTTTAGCCAACTCCATTAACGGCGCTCACTGATCTCACTTAGCTGCTTAAATTCGTTTAACAGTATAAGATAAACTAGGTCCAAATGCGTCAGACCATTTTAATATTCCATTCGTGGACACTCCTAATTAAGATGCTGCCTTCAAAGATAGACCAACTTCAGCTTAAATATAATAGGATTTTGAACGAGCTGCTTCAGGTTAAAAATATGAGAAATACTTACATATTCCAGGAGTGTCACTCATTTGTACACTGACTAATTAAAATATAACAACACATCTCATTTTAATCCCATATGGCTGATGAGTCATCTGGAGAAATTTAAATTTTATAATTTTAAAAAATAACAATTCAAGGGAGGGAATTGCGTTTTTTGTTTTTCTAAATTATGAAGTTTATGTTTTTTAAAATCATAAAATTTGAATTTCTCTAGATGACTCATCAATCATGTGGGATTAAAATGAAATGATTTATTGTATTTTAATTAGTCAGAGTATAAATGAGGTGGTGCTCTGGAGTATGTAAGTATTTCTCTAAAAGTATTAGGGTTTTTAAATTAAATACGGAATATGAACTTGGAAAAATAACAAATAGCATACAGGACCGGCTTTAACTTATAGATAATCGGATCTTAAAATTAAAAAAGGAATTTGAATTTGGACTAACAACAACTTTAAACAATGAAAAGTATAAGGTTAGCAAAACCCAATTGATATATCCAATTATTTTTTTGATACAAATAATCCACCCAATTATTGTAAACCCATTATAAAGCCAGAGTTAATAACAAAAAGTCTATATGAGTTGGGTCCCGGAGCTCACCAAGGCCAGGGCATGCGTCCGGGCTCAAAAAATGCTTATAAAGATACTTACTGATCATCCACTAACAAGGTTCTCACATCAGTGGTATTTGAATTCACAACCTTATGTTTATGAGTCAACCCCTTTACCAACTGAACCAACCTTTATTGGTATATATCATGATTTTTTAATTATGTACGAATTACAATTTTGGACTAATAAAAAATTCATAAAGAATCTTTAGGAATACTAAGACATCGAAAACCAACCTAATTCAATCTATTTCACCAATTTCATTAAAAAAAACCGCTAATGTCCACAAGACCTTTCACATTCCATCTAATAGGAGAATAACAAGTTGGACAAAGCTTAGAGTTACGGATTGGGCATACAAGACAAACCCCCCACACATAGCCCCACACAAAACAACTATCCTAACCTCTAAGTATGTCAAGCATTCAACGAGACCTTATCTATCAAATCAAAGATAGTAAAGACACATGGGTTATCATTGCACGTGTTCTTAGAAAGGTCACTGGATGTAAAAGTACTTCACCATATGATGCCTAGAAGGTGGGCATGACCCTGGTTAATGAACAAGTTTGTTAATCATGAGGTCCCTCCGATTATGCACTAACTTCTACAAGTTTGTTAATGATGAAGTCCCTTTGATTATGCACTAACTTCTACGGTGTCGCTTACATAATTTTAAATAATAATTGTAGTGTAATCTTCCACAATTGTATGGAATAATAACTCTAACATTCCAATCCAAATTAAATTAAAACCATTCAATCAATGTCATTGAAATTTGCTTATTCAGAAATGCCTTCACGTTCAATAATTTTACACATACCATTATATATCTCAGTGTAAGCCTCCCATCCTCATATACAACATCAAAGGATAATTCTTGAAGAATCAGTTGCATCAACTCAAGCAATGGCAAACACTACTCATGATTTACTCAAGGACGTCGATGATAGCAAAGAAACATGTAACATTATTGTTAAGGTGCTTAGGAAGTAGACGATGGCAAAGAAGGCCCCACCATTTGAGGTCTGGAAAGTTAGTGTGATATTAGCCGACAAACAAATAAGTATCTAATGTAGTTGTCAAATTCACTAAGTGAAAATTATGTGTTGTTTGTATTTCATCTAATTTGATGCAAACAGGGTGATTGAATTGAGGCTTCAAATGTCCCAATCAATGACATCACTAGCTATGAATCCACATATGAAGAGCTGATTGGTTAGTATACATTTCTACCATGATTTTTATTCAAAATGTTTTATTCTAACCTGGACGACAAATTCATCTAGATGTGATGAGCTTTCTACAAGCATTTGGGAGCTTGGTTGACCTAAGGAGAGACTTCGACATGAAGAAGAAATTTGTTTTCACAAATGTAAATCATAAGTAACATACTCTCTAGATTTAACATTAATCAATCAAGTGATTAACATCTATTTTAAATTCAATTCATCATCATAATCATATGATCAACATGTGCAGTGAAGTACGTGTCAAAGTATCTTTATTTGGGGAGGTTGCAGTAAAAGCCTTTAAGGACAGGACTGAAGATCTGGATGTGCATACCATAGTTGTCTTATGATTTGATAGGATTACAAAAAAACAAAAGTATTACTTGTATCTTTAAGTTCTGTATAAATTTGTGTTTTTTTTATTACATGCTTTCTGTTCAAGTTTATGGAGACACATGTAATGCCTTTAATGCCATACAAGTTTATTTCAACGCAGATTTTCCAAAATTCAAGGACCTTTGTGATATATAAGCATGTTTATAATAAACCTTTTATGCATTTCTAAGCTAAAAATTCAGTTTTATAGATATACAAAAAAATGCATTGTAGTCATAAAAAATTAATTCTACAATGAACTATTAATCAGAATTCACGTTCTCGTGCGACACATTGGGTTAACACTTGTTTTATGAAAAAAATGTAGGTAACTACAATTGAAGGTTTTGTCACTCCAAAATCGCTTTGGATGACACATTACATGAAGTAACTATCTTTAAAGTGCATGAACATATTTTTTCAAGGGTTAAGGTGTAAAAATACACATGTAATTATCTTTAAAGTGCACTCAACACCAAATGCTTTTTAGAGGGGCAAAAGTCACCTTGAACTTATAAAATTGGTGCAAAAGTCACACACATCCGTTATGGGCAAAACGATGACGGTGAGTAGGAATTTTTGCCATGTCATATATATATCTTCTTAATCTTTATCAAACAACACCTTACCATGTGCTGGGAGTTGTTTGAAGTTCATCCACTTCCCCTGAAGTTTGAAACTCAGCTTGGTCAAACCATTAGTGCAAGCATTTGCATCTATTTCACCCATCTTGTTCTTAATTAACTTCAACAAATAATGATTCCCTACTGGATTTTCGCAAGGCTTGGGCGAAGACCCAGTAACTAGAAGCACCCTGGACTTGTTCATCCCGATCTGAAAATCCTAGGGAATGTGACGAGCCAAAGTTCTCAAGTTGAGATTCTTAGAGGACGCGATGTGGCTCAATACGCAGGCCACACGAGTACAAATAGTCATGGATCTCGTTGAAGTCGCGGGGGGGAGCAGATTCTCTTAGTAGCTTCTTTTTAGTTTTACAATTTCCTTACTCTAAGCTTAGTTTATCAATACATCTTCAAAAATTGTAAAACAAAAGCAAATATTTCTTTTGCACTTAACCAAGAAACACTATTAAGCATTATTGAGTTGAAATCCTCACTGCAGATTTTTTACAGAGAAGCAAAGGGGAAGTTGAGGACAAATCTGTACATACTTCTTTCTCTACACTAATTAGTTTCCTTAATAGGCTTCAGTTTTTCTTGGTGGGGTGGAGGTTTCTTCCTAGATGCAAGGAATTTTCTTCTCTCTTATATAGTAGTAGGATTGGCGAAGAATTTTTCATCATCCATGGGAGCGCCCCCTATTTCCAATGTTGAAGCAATTGTTGATTAAAACCAATATCGTCGGCGACACCGAGCGAGACAATCTGTTGCTAATTAAAACCAATAACAGATATGAGAGACTGAGAGTAGAGAGGGAAAGTGTAGGCATTTGCAGAAGCTATTTGAATCCACACAATAACTCTAAGCCCCACCTATGGCGGTCGACTACCTACTTTCAGTTTCGCCATTCAAGCTTATGTTTATCTTGCCATCAATAAAGATTTGAAGCCAAAGAGATCAATTATGTGTGTGTGTATGTGTGATTGTTTGTCCGAGCTTCCTCTCAATTTCACCTTCTCCCTGCTCTTCGTCTGAATAGTTATCAATGGAGATTTGCTATTAAATATGTGGTTCAGGAATAGGTGTCAAGTTTCATGGAGGCAATACCTCTCCGAACTGCCACATTCCCATCAATTTCAAGGGAAGAATAACAAATGGACACCAACGGGCAATATTTTTGAAAACTAACAGCAATTGGCTAACGGTAACAGACATATGTGACTTTTGCACCCCTTTTACAAGTTTAAGGAGACTTTTGCCCCTCCAAAAAACATCTGGTGTTAGGTGCACTTTGGAGATAATTATATGTGTATTTTTGCACCTTAACCCTTTTTTCAAGAATCTAATTTGCAAATTCCGATAGAAGCATTCAACTTTTTCTCCATTTAAAACATTGCATATTACACAACAGATAATGAACAACTAGTTAGTGCTTATTAGTAAGATATTCTTAGCAATATACATCTCTAAAAGGTACTGGACATGTTTATTTTTTGTTCTATCTATCTATTATCTATTATCTATTATCTATTATCTATTATTTTACTAGAAATGTTGTAGAAACAGTGGGGTAACGGTGTTTATTTAGGTAGGTAAAAAAAGCCATGTTTATTTAGATAACATTGGAGTAACAGTGTTTAGTTCATTTAGACATCTCAGTTACCATGAATTCCATGAGGACAATTGTCCATTCTTCTCTTTGGATGAATTTGCAAATCCGTTATTATAATGAAGGTTTTGTCAGTCCGAAGTGATTGAGGGAGCATTACATGAAGGAGTTCTAAGAGGGTGAGGTTTATCACTTTCAAAACTTCAAGGTTCTAGACAAACAATGACAAATAAAAAGTGACTCCACACTCGTGGAGGACCCGATTTCAAAACACAACATTTTTCCAAGAATCTAACTTGCAAATTCTGATGGAAGCATTCAACTTTATCTCTCTTTTAAAACAATGCATATTACATTGCATATAATGAAGAACCAATTGGTTATTGCTTGTCAGTAAGATATTCTTCTAAAAGGTACTGGACATGTCTGTTTTTTTTTTTGGTGCTATCTATCTATTCTATTACTAGAAATGTTGTAGAAAGTAGAAACAGAGGAGTAATGGTGTATACTTAGGTAGGTAAAAAAAGCAGTGCTTATTTAGAGAACAGTGGAGTAACGACGTTTATTTTTAAAATTCCATTACGGTGAATTCCATGAGGAGTATTGTCCTTTCTTTTCTTTGGCTGAATCTGCAAAACTATTATTAACCATTAATTAAGAATCAATTAATTTTCTCACAAATATCCGTTATTAATCATCAGTTAACAATCACTGAATTTGGCCACAAATATGCAAATAACACTATTAATTTGGGGTTTCTGAATGTTATTACATTATCATCAGATTGAAAATGTGATATTACATACAGAAGTGAACTCTGGAAATTGGGTGCTGCACTGCCCCAACACCAAGTGACAATTAAATATGCATTCTTCATTTTGATATCTCTTTTGCATCAATTTCCTTTCTTGGATTTTTTGTACCATCATTTTTGGATCTAGATCATCTTAAAATCTACTATCTATTTTTCCTCTTAGAATCCTTTCTCCGTTCTTAGATAAAATAAATATGGTTTAAATGTAATATTTTATTGGTCTATTGTTAAAATATATACAATTTACTCTCCATCTTCTTATCCTTCTTACTCTAACTAATTATTGCTTTGATTTTCAGACAGATTTGCAATTTTGTGGTGGTGCTGTGATTTACAGTTGGTTACCGACTTTTGCTATTCTTCTTCTTCCATTATTTCTGATAGGAATTACAAGAGAAAGAAAAAGATACCCAATCGATTTGAGGATTAACGCAAAGAGCATCAATTTCCATTTTTTCCTACCACTACAAAAAATCAGCCACTTACCCATGGAATTCCGTCTCTGAAACTAAATTACCGACGGATTAGGGACGAAAATGGAATTACCGACGGATCATCGACAGAATTTTTTCCGTCTCTAAAAATTCCGTGGCAAATTGATTTACCGACGGAATTTTTATTCCATCGGAAAGTACCGATGGATTACTCACGGAAAAAATTCCGTGGGTAATTACCGACAGAAATTACCCACAAAAAATTTTCCGTCGGTAATTACTGACGGATTTTGGACGGAAAATATTTCTGTCGGTAATTTAATATTTTTTAAAAAAAATCCACGTGACGACCTTAAAAGAGGCCACATAGACATCACCGAAAGCCCCCCACCACTCGACCCCACATCCGGCCCCGGTGGCCCTCGAGCAAGGGCCACATGTCTCTATGAGATAATTGTTGCATTTTGTGACAAAGGTGGGATTTGAACCTCTGACATTTGGTATGTGTTTTGATGCCTTTGCCAGATGAGCTGCTTTCACCTTGTGTTATTTATTCACGTAATAATATATATAATGTAATAATTAAAAAACAAATATAATATTAAGATAAATAAAAAATATATATATAATTAAATATATATTTATATATAGTTACATATTTCATTTTTTATAATATAAAATATAAAATTTTGTAATTTCTAATTTCATTTAAATATTTAATATTAATATAAATATATATAATATTACATATATATTTATATATAATTATATATTTCGTTTTTTATAATATAAATTTAAATTTTTTTAATTTCTTATTTCAATTAAATATTTAATATAAATATAAATATATATTTGTTTTTATGATATAAATTTTAAAATTTTTAATTTTTCATTTCATTTAAAATTTTTATTATTAATATTATATATATTTAATATATTATATTAAATATTAATTTTATGATATTTAAATTTTTATTTGTTATAGATTATTTTTATTTTTATTATTTTATATAAATTATTAAATGATAATAAAAAAATTATTAATTTTACTGGCGGATTACCCACGGAATTCCGTCGGTAATTTCTCATTCAAATTACCCACGGAATTCCGTGGGTAATGCGTGGGTAATTACCGATGAAAAAAATTCCGTGGGTAATGCGTTAGAAGCTACCGATAAAATTTTTTTCCATGGGTAATTAGAGACTAATTACCCACGGAATTCTGTGGGTAATTTTTCATTCAAATTACCCACGGAATTCTGTGGATAATGCGTGGGTAATTACTGATGGAAAAAATTCCGTGGGTAATCCGTCAGTAATTACCGATGAAATTTTTTCCGTCTTTAATCTGTCGATAATTAGAGACGGATTTTTTTTTCGTCGGTAATTCCATCGGTAATTTTTCCAAAGGAAAATCCGTCGGTAAATCGTCAGAAATTACCGACGGAAATAATTCTGTGGGTAATTCCGTCGATAATAGCATGTTTTTTTTGTAGTGTACTACTCTCTGTATATTGTTTGTATTGTCACTTTTGGATCCAGATCTTCTTAGAATCACTACAAAAAAACTGTCATTTTATAGCCGCTAAAATAGTGTATTGTAGCAGTTTCAACCACTACAAACGAAAGTAGTAGCAGTTGGACAAATTGCTACAAAACACATTGTTGCAAATGGTTTTATAGCAGTTTTTAAGAACCGCAACTCATGTAAACAAAACCGCTACTATATTGGTAGTGGTTTCGTCACACTGCTACAAGATGCGTATATAGATAAAGCATTATCTAAGCAGCTTGTAGTGGTTTTAAAAATGCCACAGACATTGGCGCCCAAATTTTGCCCAAATTTTGATGTGGTAGGAATTGAAAATTTGTTGCCAATATGGTAGCAGTTTTGAAACCGCTACTAAGAACATCCAGGAATTTGAAAAAATTGAAGCCAAATATTTGTAGCAGTTTTGGATGAAATTTCAAAAGTTGCACCAAAAATTTAATCTGAATTTGAATTTAAATTTGTAGCGGTTTGAGAACCGCTACTCAATATTGCATAAATTAAAAAAAATCAAAATAATTATTTGAGTCCACTGTTCCAATATTATGTTGAATGTTTTAATATTTAAATATCAATTTAAATGATAGTAATTAATATCTGAGAAGAATATAATGATTAAATTGAGTTAGATAAGTATAAATATTATGTACGTTTAATATTAATAATGTGTAGATAATAATGATTTATGTTGTCCACTAGATGTTATTTCATTATGGAAGGAATGTTGAAAATGTTGGGAGGAGCAAGGTTTTTAGAACCGAGCCGGACCGGACGGTCCGACCAGACCGACCGTCGGCCGGTTGCTGCGGCAGCTCGGATTGAGTCAAAAATCCGTTTTGTTGGTTGGGCCGGGATAAGCCGGAGATTAGCCGCTTTTAAGCCGGAAGCCGGAGTGGCTTTTGAAAAACCGGCCGGCTTAAGACTAAATGCAGAAAAAAGAGACGAAAAGGTTAAAATCGTATGTTCCTTTAATTGTTTTGCTCTATCCATGGCATCCTACACCTCACTTCCTCCTCAATCTTCATTCTCTGTTGTCTGGCCAATGGCCGTTGAAGCCTCTCCGGAAAGTTGCTCCATCATTGTAGAAAGGAGATAGAGAGAAGAGATCCGTAATGGTGAAAGAAAAAAAAACGAAGGGTTATGTTTCTTGATAGGATAAGAGTGGAGTAGTTGAGTAATAGGATGAGAGACTGAGAGTGATGCTACGTGTTTCAGAGAGGGAGAATTTAAATTCTCGAGATATGTAAACGATGATCGGATGGTGAGGGTGCAAGAGATAGTGTAAAAAGTAAAAAGCTATATTAATTTCTTGAGATATGTAAATGACGATCAGATGGTGAGGGTGCAAGAGAGAGACTAAAAAATAAAAAACTGATATCAAAGGACATGTGAGGATGATGGCTTTCATTTCAATCTTAAATATCGGGCAGTTTTGAAATTTGGTGCTGTGCTCCATCCATAAATATATATTTAATTTAATATTTCTAATTTCTAATATTTATAAATTATATTTATTATTTTTAGTTTTTTTTTACTCTTTTTATTTAAACATTATTTTATTTCTTTATGCACCTTTCTTACACCACCTCATGTATGTCATATTTATTATTTTTTTAAAATTAATTTATTCAATTTATAAACTGATATATATATATCCAAAAACAAAAATCAACTAGATTTTATATTTAGTATCATAGGTAGTATAATAATATTTTTAATATAATTATTAAATCACCGGTTCAACCGGACGGTCCAACCGTTTCAACCGTTTGGACCGTGACCCGCTGATATTTCCGGCTTGACGTCCGGTCCGGCTTTTAAAACATTGGGGAGGAGTCCTTAAATTTCTGGAGAAGAAGAAAAATATTTAGTGTAAGTATTATAAGAAGGAAAAATAAAATAAAATGTTGAAATCAAAGATTTCCAAAAAAATTTACCATATCTAATCAGTTTGCTTAGCTCTTCAGGAAATCTTTATCAGATGAGAGAAAACGAGAGAGAAGAGGGGTGGGAAGAAATGGAAGAGGGTTTGAAATGAGGTGTGGTGGGGATATTTGTAATATCCCGAATTTTAATACTTGATCTTAGAGATTAAGCCTGAGATTAGTGGACTGCTAAGCCCTGGTTTAGCAAGAGTCCAAATTGTGATTAAGGGATTAAAATGGTTAATGGAGGGATTAAATGGCTAATTGGTGACTTATTTTGGGTGAGCCAATAGCAAATTGACATGTGGCAAAAGTAGGTGTGAAGAGAGATGTGTGTGGAAAAGTCAAATGGGGTTATTTTGGTGATTTTCTCTCTTCCTCTCCTCTCTTTTCGCTGAAGCATGGAGGGAGTATCATTATGTTCACTTTCTCACTCCATCTCTCCTTCTCTCATTCTCTCTCTTATTCGGTCATGGTGGAAGGAAAAAGGGAAAGGAAAAGCTTGAGAAAAGGTAAGGAAAATGGCTTCCTTTGTTCAAATCCTTTTCATAAATATTGTTCCTTAGAATGAGAGCTTCAATTTGATGGTTGTAGCTTCTCCATTGGTGGTGATTTGAAGAATCACGAAAATCTGAAGTGTAGAGAATCAAGAAGTGTTCTTGAGAAAGTTGTTAAGGTATGTGAACCCAATCTTTCTATCTATGTTTCATGCCAAATGATTAAGTTTGGAATTTCTGGAATTATTGCCCTAATTTCGAAAATATGGGTAAATGGGTAGTTTGGCATGTTATGGTTATGGAAGTGGTATGTTGGTATGAGTTTTGAATAGATAGAATGGATTTGGGATGGAATTGGGTAAGGTTGGTGATTTTGGAAAATGATGATTTTGATGCCCTAGACCAAAGCATGTAAATGGAATGGGAATTGGGTAATTCTGTTGATTCCATTGAATTCAGTGAGTGATTTTGTGTGGGAATAGCTTTGGTAGAAGTTTTGGGTCCATTTGGATCAATTGGGCAAGAGTTAGGAAAATGTGGTATGTTTGCTGCGTTTTCTGGAATCTGATGGATTCACTCGAGCAGACATGGGTGTGCTCGAGTGAAGGAGGAACATTGCTCGAGTGAGGGAGATCCTGCTCGAGTGATATGTGAGTTTTCCCTTGTTGTGCTTCGAGTTCACCTGGGATTTTATGAACAATGCTCGAGCACATCGCTTTGTGCTCGAGTGAGCAAAGAACATGCTCGAGTGAGCTGGGTTCTGCTCGAGTGCAGGTGTAAGCCCAGAGTTGAGGATTGCTCTCGGGTGGATGCTCGCAGGAAAGAGGCACGAGTGTACTTTCTCACTCGCGGGTATGGGGTATGTGCTCGAGCACATATGGCTGTGCTCGAGTGAGCCTGTGCCTCAGGTGAGAGTGGTGCTCTCGGGTTGTCACTCGTGGCGTTGTGCTCGCGGGTGTGAGGTGTGTGCTCGAGTGCAAATGGCTGTGCTCGAGTGATCCAGTGCTTGGAGAGCTGTGTGTGTGCTTTCGGGTGCTCACTCGCAGTCTCACTCTCTCTTGTGCTCGAGTACTGTCCGTACCAATGCTCGAGTGAGAGCATTTGTGCTCGAGTGATGTCCGTACTTGTGCTCGAGTGAGAGCATCTGTGCTCAAGTGAGGCAGTGAAAAATATCAAGTTTAAGTGTTCAAAAGGGGATCTTTGGGGATAGTCTTCCAACCCTTTAGAGCTATGGATTGAGGTGTTTGAGGGCACTTAAAGGGCAGTAATGATAACCAACTTGAGTGTCTAAAAGTTAAGGAATTGGAAAAGGGATTAATCCTATGTCCTTGATTTTGGTTATAGGACTTGATGATTACCCTGATCGTGAGCGGCCGGAGCTGGAGCTTACGTGGAATAAGGGTAGAGAACTTACCTCTCCTGCATGTAGTGATAATTGTATTTGTGTATTGATGCATGTTATTGCTTTGCGTGATTATGTGAAACATGTATGAATGATTGTAGCTCTGTTTCTAGTTATGCTATGGCCATGAGTATGTTGTGAAACATTGAGCATGCGGATATATCATGATGTGAACATGAGTTATTGTGATGCAAGCATGTCATGCATTAAATACTTATCTTGCATGCATATTGGTACCTGTTTCCTACTGAGATTCCCCAGAATCTCACCCTCCCCTATCAACATTTTAGACAGGGAAGGAAGATTGAGGATGAAGCAAGCTTCCAAGGACGAAGAGGACTCGTTTCTGGGTGAGAGCTTTGTTGTTGGTTATCATGGTGCAATTGAGAATATGTATTGTATATTTGGATCAGTGTTTGAGCATGTATTCGAGTAAATTGTGTAATCCCTGTTGGTGGAGTTGTATGGGCTATTGTGCCCTAAGATTAATGAGCGAAGATATGATTCCGGGATTGCCGGGAATTTATATTGCGTACTCTGATAATTGTCTAAATGTAATTCATCTTCGCATAGTAATTATATTTGGAGTGTGGATGTGAGACCGTGTTTTAAATGATTATGAAATGTATTTGTGAAAACCCCGTCGGGTTGATGGATTCAAAATGTTGTTTTGAATTATTGGTCTCTATTTCACTTAATCACGTAATCCGGATATTAATTACGACAGGGGGGTTACAATATTTATAGGGATATGTATAATGCTTATAACGATTAAGATGATGGTTTTAGTAGTGGTTGATATATGAGGCGGTTGAGGTGACAATGTTTGTCGCAGTTTTTGGTTAGTTGGTAGTGGTTTAAATATTGGTTGGAATTTTTTTTAAAAAAATATAAATTGAGGTTTTCAAGAACAAAAGTTAAATTGAGGTTTACAAGAACAAAAGTTACAAATATTAGTTGATATATGTAGCAATTGAGGTGACAATGTTTGTAGCGGTTTTTGATTAGTTTGTAATGGTTTGAAAACCGCTACAAATATTGGTTGGAATTTTTTTAAAAAAAAATATAAATTGAGGTTGATAAGAACAAAAGTTAAATTTGTTTAATCATTCTCCTTCGCCATCCCTACAAAAAATGTGTGGAGAAAATGTTAGTGGTGAGTTTATTATTTTGTATAAAAATTAAATTTAAATTAAGTGATAATAAGAGTAACTTATAAAAACACACCGAATTACACGTAAATTGTCATCTCCTTTAGGGAAGAGATTTTCAAACTTGGCGGGCTGGAATGACTCACTCTTGTAGGCGATGTTATCAACATCACCTACGTCTTAAAGGTCTCGAGGCTTTAAGTGAACTGCCATATTCCAATCCTTGCACCTCTCGACCTTGACATAATAAACATGATGTACCTCTAAGGCAAGAATATATGGCTCATTATTTTCAGATTGACCAATATGAATTAGTCAGGAGAAATTTAATGTTACCTAGGAAGTTGTCACATTTGCCCACAAACACTTAAAGAATGTCACAGTGAAACGGCCTTGGTAATTTAGTTTGATGACATCAAGAAGCTTTCCATAATAATAGATGCCTCTAAACTGCATGTTGCCATCACTACTGCTCGAATAAATCTTTGTCCTAAAGGTGCCATAAACACCCAAGTTTTGAGTTAGCAATCCTTGATTTTGTGAAGCCATGCAAAACTTGAAACCATTGACATTGTATGCTGTAAACTTTTTTGAATGGTCAAGAGGGTCAATTGCAAGAGCTCTGAAATCTAGTAAGTGTGAGTATTGGTCATTTAGTATTCTACACACAAACCAACTTTAGAATTCTCTGTGGAACTTTTTCTCAATTTCGGAGGATGTTTGTGTACGGATCTTAAGTTGACGCTTCACATGACTTCTGAATTTCCTGCAATTAATCATGAGATGGTGATAATAAAATGTAAATAAAAAATATAAGGCAATATAGAGAATAATATATAAGGGTATCATTCTTACCGAAGAAAGGGTCCAACTTGAGTGCAATTAATCAAGACATGTTTATGTGCTTGCAACTTTTCAATTGCTATTTATTTGAAGTTCTCACTTCCTCCAACTTGTTTGCCAACATGAGGGATTAACAACTCTATTGATGATGGCTCAGGTTCAGGACAATCATCACAAACTTTGTAGTAGTTATGGCCCGGGGCAAGAACTACTACACACTTCAAGAATGACGCGTGCATGGATGATTAAATTCAAATTCTTCAACGTTTAACAATTTGACGCTACCATAACCACTACAAAGTGGGGGTCAAAACAGCTACAAACTTCATGACCGTTGGAGGGATTTGAAATATTCAAATTTCAAAATCACACACTTTGTAGCGGTTATAAGGCAAGAACCGTTACACACTTCATGACTATTGGCGGTATTTGAAATATTCAAATTTCAAAATCACACACTTTATAGTAGTAATGGGGCAAGAACCGCTACACACTTTATGACTGTTAACGGGATTTGAAATATTCAAATTTTAAAATTACACACTTTGAAGCTGTTATTTATTATTTAAAAAATAACTAACATTTTGTAGCAGTTTTTCTACCGCTAAAAATATAAACTTATTTTTTAAAATTTTTTTTGCATGAAATCTAATTTAAACAAGAAATTACATAAATGAAAATAACTAAGATAACTAACTATTCGGCAGCTGATCATCAGGTCCTCTCTCAAGGGGGCAGGATCACAAGGCTGACCAGAGTTAACAGCAACATCATCATCGGTGGGAGGATTAGGCGGCCAGATGACGAATCTAGGGATTAGTAGGATCTCTAGATGCTCCTCGTCAAGAAACAATCGACCCCAAGACCTCGACAACATCGTGTTTGTGATATCCCTTCACTGGGTCTGCTGAGTGTAGAAGAAATAGGCCTGCAACTAAATCTACTACATCGTCTCGGTATGTGCCTTGGCAACCTCTACACGGATCTCCTAAACACTCTCCTACCTCAGCCTTCTATGGCTAGAGGTCCTTGAACGAGAGGTGCCAGCCTCAGAGGCACCACTTCTGCCATAGACTATACAAGGCCTGATGCTTAACCCCATATACCCCTACAGTGTCCAGGGTGCTCAACTATGCCTAGAGCAGCTTTCAGGGGTGCAATAGGATCCACAAACCCCTGTGACACCTATGTCTGGATCTCTCTCAGCTCATCCTGAAATTGCTAAATCCGCTTCTACCGCACGCATTTTATGAAACAATTATTAAGAAATTTAATTTAATTAAAATAAATAAAAATATTAAAACAAACAATGTCTATATCTTACAATGGCCTCCTCTGCCTGCTGAGAGGTCGCAGCCCTGTCCTAGTGTCTATAGGTGATGATGAATAACTCCATGTAGTCCATCGATGGTTCTCCTTCCCAGCCTTCCTCTCCTAAAAGAATTAAAACAAGAAATTATTATTATTATTATAAACAATACCAGTTTATAAACCCTAAATTTATAATATAAAGCTAAAATTAATTTAATTATAAAAAATACTAGTTCATTGTAAGTGACAAGAAATGTCTTCGATCCTACCGTGTGATGGATCCTCTAGTGCCCTCGACTCTTGGTGTTTCTCTAAGAAAGAGCTTGCAGAAACAACAAAACATTAAAATTATTAAAAAGATAATAATTATTAAAAAAATTACCTGTCCTTCTGGGCTCCTCCTGTACTGGATAAAACTTGCCTAGTTATTAGGTGGGACGCCGTCAGGCACATTCTCTATCAGCTACTCTAGAGGTATCGTCTCATCCTTATTCATGATATAGTAGAGACGATTCCTCCTATTCTTCTAGTCCTCCCCTATTTTTATCATCGTGTACCTCTTTCTATTATCGCGCACGACAAACCTATCCTATATCATAATTGAATAAATAATAATTAAATACAATTAATTAATTAATTAAAAATGACATAAATTATAACTATTTACATTTATAATATAATTAAATGTAATTAATTACCTTCATAGCCTTATCCTACGCTATTTTCTTCGGCGTCCATGGAACCTTCTTCCATGTCTTGAAGTGGATAGGGAACCACATCCAATTCATGCTCAGCTTATTCAGATAGCAGTTGAATAGGTGACCACCATTCTCAATCGGCTGGTCCATGGCCTCATTCCACGAAACTATGACACGTGGTTCTCGGTCCAGGCTATTGAGACCGTCCATGTTTAGCCTCCTAATGGTTATGTTCCCCTGCTTATCTACACAATTTACCACATTCTTAAATTAAATTTAAATCCACATTTAAACCTATGTAATTTAAATATTAACTTTATTAAAACAATAATTAAATTTACCTTGAACTTATACTTCAAACCCTGTCGACCGCAAAGACGGCCGTCGTGCCTTATTTTGGTTCCAAGCCTCCTCCTCATCTAGGAACCGCTCCATGTCACTTATTATGGGAATTTTAAAGTTAAACTCCTTGTTCTTGTCATAATTGTTGAGACTAATGCCAGCCCCCTTTGGCTGAACAAGCAACTCTGGTAGGGTCATCCCCTATGGGGTCGTTTGCTGTGGCTGCTCTGGGGTAAGCCGTTGTGGGAAGGTCACCTCCTGCGATGGCACGAGGACATGTCTACCTCCTCGATGCCCTCTACTACCCCCTTTACTACTGCTCCCCTTCAGAATAGGTCTGGGGGGATGCTGATCAACCTCCTTCCCCTTGCCTTTATCTCTCCTGGAAGTCATAATAACTACAATTGTTATTAAATAATTAAAAAAATTATTAATATTCATAACAAAATTATAATAATAGGGGAAATGAAATAAAACAATTAACTTTACCAACCTCAAGTGTCTAACTCTTTAAATGCTTGAGCAAAACGTAAGATCTAAAGCAAAACCTTTCAAAGCGTGCGAGAAACGAATTTGCCAAAAGTAGTAAAATGAGGGAGACGACGCTTATATAGCCTTGAAAATTGTAGTAGTTTTACAAAAAACCGCTACCTCAACAGCTACAAATCACGAAACCCTACCTTGTGCAACGTGAAAGTCACTACAAAAAAATAAAATTAGTGACGGAATTTAGTGATGGAAATTATGTCACTAATCAGTTTAGCAACGAAATTTGTTCCATCGGTAAATATACCGTTACTAATTAATTAGGGACAAAATTTTGAATTTCGTCGCTAATTTGCTATGGATTAAAGATGAAAATTTTTCGTCGCTAATTAGTGACAAAAATTCCATCTCTAAATTCTGTCACTAATTGGCTACGAAATTCACAAATTAGTGACGAAATTTTTGTCCTTAATCCGTTGCAAAATATTTTGTTCTATATAATTTAAATTGACATATGTCCTCACTACAAGCCTCCACACGTCCCTTATCGACGGCCGCCACCTATACCTATAGCCGGCCATATGTCCCCATCAATCGTCGCTACCTCACCTCCAGCCGCCACGTGTCTCGGTCAACAGCCACGTGTCACCCTCTGTCACCTGCCATATGTCTAAGTCACAAATTGGTTGCATTTTGTGACTAAGTTGGGATTCGAAGCCACGACCTCTCACGCGTGTGCCAATACCTTTGCCAGTTGAGCTAAGAAAAACCTGCATAGTTTAAATGCAAAATCATATATATATATATATATATATATATATATATATATTTTCACTTTACAAACAAAAATAGAAATACAAAATTTGATATATTATTAAATATTTCAATTTAGTTTTCTTATTTTATTTTATGTAAATATTCTACCCAAATTTTTATTATTAATATATTTTTTTATTCATTTTATTATATATTTTATTTTATTTTATTTTTGTATTTATAAAATTTGTAGTTTTATTTATGTATAATATATTATTAAAAATTCAAATATATTATATTATAATTTCAATTTCAATAATAAATATGAATTAATAATTTTTATTTATTTATTTTAATATTTATATTATAATTTTATAATGATTTAATATTTTAAATTTAAGTTATTTAAATAATTTATAATTATGAAAAAAATATAATTATTGAAAAAGTTAACTATTAGTGGTGGAAATTAGGGACAGATTAGCGACGGAAATTAGTGACAGAAAATTTCCGTCGCTAATTCCGTCACAAAATATTTTTGACAGAAATTAGTGACAGATTAGGAACGGAAATTAGTGATGAAAGTTTTCCATCACTAGTTTCCGTCGCTAATTTTTTATGATCGAATTAGAGACAGATTAGTGACAGAAAAATTCCGTCACTAAATTCCGTCGCTAATTTTAGTTATGGAATTTATGAAGGATTGGTGACAGAATAGCATTCCATTACTCAATTTCATCACTAATTCTTTATTTTTTTGTAGTGAGTTTGTAGCCGTTTTACAAAACCGCTACAAATTTGTAGACCCTTGGCATTCTGTAGCGGTTATTCCTTAGAACCGCTACAAATATGCGACCATTTGCATTTTGTAGCAGTTCTTGTGTTATGAACTACTACAAACCTACCGCCACAAATGTGGTTCTAGCTTGGCGCCAAAAGGTGTCAAGCTGGAGCCACATTTGTGGCGGTTCGTATTACAAAGCCACTACAAACAAACCACTACAAAAGCTTGGCATCAAGTTCGTACCACCTATTATAGTGGCTTTTTTTTTGTGAACATTGCACAAATGTCATTCGCTTACCAGCGTGACACTTGGCACGAGTCATATCATTGCAAATTTGTATCGGTTTCTAAAAAAACTGCTACAAATCTTGATATTTGTAGCGGTTTTGTCCAACCGTTACAATTTAACTACTACGTATTGACATTTTTTTGTAGCTCCTTTCTCCATCCTTAAGTACAAAAATGTAATCCACTAGCTCTTTTTTCTCTCAGAATCCTTTCTTCATTAGATTAAAAAAAAATATGGTTTAAATGTAATACTTTATTAATCTATTGTTAAAATATATACAATTTACTCCCCATCTTCTTATCCTTCTTACTCTAACTAATTATCGCTTTGATTTTCAGGCAGATTTGCAATTTATTAAGAGAAGAGGTCTTGAGTTCAAGGGTTGTAAGAGAAAAATGCATAAAGAATTAAGCTCAATGACTTAGGTAAGTGGTGCTTATTGTTGTTATTGATTGTTCTTTGACTTCATATTGTTCCCTAAAATCCCTTGCTGGTCATCGAAGCTCTAGCGACCGGCGGCTGTTGTGGCCTGTCATTGGAGCTCCCGTGTCCTTGCTGGCGACCGGTGATCGGAGCTCCAATGGCATAATATATATATTTTTTAATTCATCAAGCAATAGTTGTCAATATAGATACTTGAATTGTTAATAACGATATTAAAGTTGTAAACGGTGGCCTAATATGTATTTTTTGCATTTCTCAAGCAAAAGTCATCGATATTAATACTTGAGTTGTTAATAGCTATAATAAAGTTGTAAATGGGGTATTTGTTGAATATTAGACCGCCAGAGCTCCAATAAAAGTTATTAGGAAAGGACACCGCCTAAGCTTCAGTGATAGGCCGCGGCGACAAGGGGTTTTAGGGATTTTTAAAAAAAATAAAAAGTAAGGGCACTGATGTAATTTCATACAATTGTCAACATTTCGAAATTTCAAATCAGTCAATTCAGAATTATTGAAATTTACCACCTTTATTTGTCTTTTACATATTTTAACAATGGTTATCTGTCATTTTCCCTAAAATAAAAAACAAAAGATTTAAAGTAAAAAGAGATTTGGAAAATAATAAAAAAAGAAGATGATGAATAAAAAAGATAAAAAAAATATAGAAAGGGGCACATGCCCCTTAAAACCATCACGTGGGGAGGGGTATTATAGCAATATACTAGAGCTGGTAAAAAGGGTTGGCCCTTTACAGGCTAGGGCCTAAAAGTAGTCATTTTTTGAGGTTCGGCCCATAAGCATAAGGGCTAGGGTTAGTCCTACAGGGCCAAAGCTATTTTAACAATTTTTACTATTTTATTTAGTTTTTTTTAAAATTGCAATAATGAAAGTCCTAATTTAACACATAAATGTTGTCAAAGTTAAGGTGTAAATGGTACGCATCACGCAACAAACAAACACAGTTACTAAGTCAAAAGCAAAGGTAAACTATTGTCCACATATCACAATTAAAAATAATTAATAAAAAGACTTAACAAAATTAAAAATACTTCTTATAAATATGTCTTGAAAAGTGTAAGCAGTCAACAAAATAAACAACACAAGATATAAACAAAACAATCACTTGAAAATAAGTCAAAAAATACAAAATTGGTAAGAATATTTATGAAATAAGCAATATCTTTCATAAGTTTTTAATTTTTAGGATTCTTAATATAAGATATTCTTATGAAACTTAATTCTAAAAAAGATAATAACAACTAAGTATTTGCAACATCATTAACAAAGTATAAAAAATCAATAATATTATTATCATATAAATAATTTTAAAAAATAATATATATATATATATATAAGGGCCTAAAAGGGCCAGCCCTTTTAGGCCATTGACCCTACAGGGCTGGCCCTTTCAGGCCAACTTTTGAGGCAAAAATCTTAAGCCCGACTATTACAAATTCAGGGCCCGTTTTCCCGGCTCTAAATATACCCCCACCTTTCTTTTCACTTGAGCGTGAACAGTGAAGAACCAAAGTTGCCATGATTTCTTTTCCAGTTTTGTTGCATCAAGGCCGTTAGCAATTTTCAGTCCAGGGTTCTACATAGGTACTTAAATCTACTTCTTTTCATGAAATTTCTTCATGAAAAATGTTTTAAATAATTTTAGCTTCTTAATGATAGTATTTTGTACTGATTAAAGAAAATTTTAGGTTAGAATTTTGGATAAATTTTTAGTTTTGTCAATAGATTATTATAAAAATGTAGAAAACAGTTAATATTTAATTTTAATTAGTTAAGATTTGTTATTTGGTTATTGTATAAATTTAAAATTAATGTTCTATTTAAAAAGTTTAAGATTTATTTCTTATAGGATGTTTTTATAGATTAAATTTAGTTTAAATCATTTGTTTGGGATATTGGAGGTGGTATTATTAAAGTTTTAATTGGTTTAGATTGTTGGATAAATTGAAGATTTAAAATTTAACATTTTATGTGTGGAACCCTAAACTTTAAATTGGGGATTTTGTACAATTGATTAAAATTAGTGTTATTTTGTGATTCAAATGAGCTGTTTGGGTTAAGTTAAATATTTGAATTAAAGTTAAAATAAATAATTGGGGTTTTAGTGTAGAATTAGAATTTTTCAGTAATTAATTCAAAAATGTAAAGTTATATAATTAGGTTAATTGTTTAATCTATATATTAAATTTGTATCTACATTATTGTGTAGGTTAATTTGTGATTTGGAATTGTGAATTGTGCCTTTGGCTTCTAAAGCTCTCAAGATTAAGCTTCGAGTTAAGGTAATCAGGACTAATTTATTTTAGTGATAAGAGACAAAAATGCCCTTGCACTTTTCTCAAATGTGCATTTGCCACTATATACATTTCTTTGGTGCAAAAATGTCTATGAAGATGTCAAAAGGTTGCAAAAATGCCAACTCCATTTGTTTGAGCTAACGGCCGTTAATTTTTAGTGGTGGGTCCACATTATTGTACAAATGCCAATCCAATATGGTGCAAAAATGTTCATGTACTTTTACCAAATATGCATATGGCACCATATAAATTTTTTTAGTGCAAAAATACAGACCAACACTTATCCACGTGTCAATCCCTCGTTGGGTTACGTTAATATAATCTTTAGTTCCTCAAATTTACTAACATATTGACTTTGGCCTCTCTCTCTCTCTCTCGAAGTAAAATGGTCCAAGTTTTTATTAAATGACAGAGATCAATGTTTTAACAGAATGACACTTGAGAAACCAAAATTTATATAGTTTATGAAACTTGGAGGTAAAAATCAAAATGATGAGGGCAAACTTAGGGATCAAAAATTGTGTTAATCCATTAGAATCTTAACTCTACTATGTGTTAGTCATTGTGGAGGGGCCTTCCGAATCCATATGAATATGGAAAACACTTTTGGGAGAACTATCCCAATTAGACCCTACCAGTGCTTGAATATGATCTAATCAGAATTCCAATAAAAAAGAACTCAGAGTTACACTATCTCACTCTCAATTAAGTCCTTTGATCCTTTTATTTTATTTCAAACAATTGTCAATTGAATTAATAATTTTGAAATAAATAAAAAAATTATTAAATAAATTAGATTATAATAGAATAAAAGACGACCCCATCTAACACTTTTAATGAATGAAATGTAAAATAATGAAAAAAAGCAAAAAAAAATTAATTAACAAATATTTGAAAAATTAGAAAAGTCTCAAAGTAATAATTATTTCAAAACGAAAACTTAACGGCAATAAACTTCTGTCTTTCAGAAATACACTCAATCAATCAACACACGAACAAAAGGATAGTGGAAGGGAATGTTAGAGTAAATTGTTATGTGGGAGGCCTAGAGAAATCCTAGTAGTTGGACCATGTGGCCCCCTATTTAGTATCTATATTCAATGTTATTAAATCTGGGCCGGCCATTACACCAATCGAGGTACTAAGTCAAGAGTCAATGAGTCATATCAGAATTAAATCGGAGCTAACCTGGACTAGACTAGTGAGGAAATAAAAATTTCAAGGTTATTTATATGAAATTATAAATAAAATTTAAAAAAATAATTAAAACATTTTTTAAATTTAAAAAGGTTGAACTAGTCAAACCGGTCTAACTTGCTGGACCAGATTGATTCACCGGTTTCTAACTCAAACTGGCCATTCTAATCCAATTTTAATAACATTGGCCATATTAGCTATGTGTCAAAAGTTGTGGATTGATGAAAGCTAAATAAAAGATGAAAAAGGAAAAAGAATAATATAAGTTGTGAATACACATGTCTCAGATTATCGAGGAAGAGTGAAGAATAGGTCTATCCATGCAAACCAAAGTATATATAATTATGTAAGCTGTTGGAGGAATAATGTCAATAAATACTAATAGGACCATGCGGTCCATCCAAAAGTTTCCGGGCTAAATGTGCATCAAGTTCAAATTTTTTCATTCAAAGAATCATTTCAGGTCATAAGCTTTCATTAAGAAACTATACAGATTTTAGTGTACATGTAAGCATGTCTAATTTGTCGTGAAGAGGAAATAACTTAAGGCCAAAATTAAAGAGGAGTATCATGTGTGTTTGGATTGGCAATGATAGATGTGGCTTTTTTCCATCTAACTTTTAGAAAAGAAAGTTTGAATAAAAGTTAAACAGTGTAATATAATTTATGTTTGAATTAATGGTGGTAAAAATGTCTTTTATCAAGCTGAAATATGTAACATCTCAAATTTTCATTCATCAGACTTAGAGTCCATTATATTTGGTTCAACCCCATTGCATACCTGCAATGGTAATCATGATTGCATTACCGAGAGAAGAGTGTTTGGTTGCACTTTAGTATGGTAATAGGGTTTACCATGGTAATGATGATTACCAAAAAATTAGTAATCCTCATTCATACCTCCCCCTATGAATCATCATTACCATCCCATTGCATAGTTAAAAAAGTCCAATTTACCCTTTAGTTTCCAGTGTCTTTGTTTCACTTATCTTGTTTCACTTGCCACATCACGGCACAACCGCCACTACCACTACCTCCTCCTCCTCCATCGTTGTCACCTCCACCTTCTGCCGCCACCACTAGCTCCTCCACCACCTTCACCTCCACCTGCTACCACCACCACTACCTCCTCCTCTACCCCCACCGCCGCCCATCACCACCTCTACTACCTTCTTTGCCGTCGTCGCTGCCTGCTCACTGCCACCACCTCCTCCTCCACCCCGTCACCATCCCTGCCTCCTCCACCCCTACTGTCGCCCACTGCCACCACTACCTCCTTTACCACTGTCACCTCCACCTACTACCGCCACCACTACCTCCTCCTCTACCCTCACCGCCACCCATCACCACCACTACTACCTTCTTCACCGTCGCCGCCGCCGGCGGCCCGCTGCCGCCACCTCCTCCTTCACCCCTACCGCTGCCATCACACCTACCTCCTTCATTGCTGCCATTGCCGCCCGCCCACTACCACCTCCTCCTCCACCGTCGCCATCGCCCACCGCCGCCACCAGTTCCTCCTCCACCCCGCCATCGCCCACCGCCACCACGACCTCCTCCTCCACCCCTACCGTCGCCCATTGCTGCCACCATGACCTCCACCACTGACCACTATAGCCACCACTACATCCTCCTCCGCCGCCACTGTCACCGGCCCACCATCGCCACCACTACCTCCTCCTCCACCGCAGCAGCCGCAGCCGCCGCTACCTCTTCCTCCGCTTAGCCGCCGCCACCACCGCCACCTCCTTTATCTCCACCCCCGTTGTTGCCGCCGCCACTGCCTCCTCCTCCTCCATCCTCGCCGCCGTCGGCTCTTAACTATTTTTTCTATAAAGATTATATTAAGGGTAAAATAGACTTTGTGCAATATATTGATTTTAAATAATTGTTAAAATATTAACTCATTGCACCTTACTTAAAAATCAAACCAAACAGTACCCTTGTAATTAATATTGTATTGCATTACCATTGCATCGCATTGCACTGCACTGCAGGGTGTAATAAGATCGAACCAAACGGGTCCTTAGATAATCTTATGAAAGAAACATTTAGTGGTAAATATAATTTAATGAATAATAGTTTAAATGAGAAAGATAGATATGAAATAAATTAAAACATTAAAGTTAAATGAAGTCTCATAAAAATATAATTAAGAAATTATTATTGATTTTTTTAGAAAAGATAAAATAATAAAGTTAAGAGAGTTTAAATGAGAGTATTTAATTTTAATTTAATTATGTGTCTACAAGTAAATAAATAATAAAATAAAAGAGACTAAGAAGTCTCACATCGACCGAATAAGGAGAAGAGGGGGTTCTTAGAGTCTATATCTAGGAGTAGTGAGGTGGACTTATGGTGCAACTTTTCTATTTTTGCATGCTACCGGGGCAGCCTTGGTAAAATGTTATTTTCTCCTTTGTTGATCGTTGGATTGGGCTAAAATTTGTTCATCTTATCTAAGACATCCAAGCCATAAATTTCAACGGTTGGATTAGAATTAGTGTCATGGGCTATGAGTTACAAAGCTCGGAAGATGAATAAATTTCTGGAAAGTGGAGAACAAACCCTAGAGGAAAAAAATCAATAGTGGGATCTTCAATTTGATGCCTTGGGTAAGAGTAATTTTTCACGCATTGAATATGTTATTTGAAAAATAGGAATTATGTCGTAGATTTAGGAGTTTTCTAGAGATTCTAAAGGTTAAAATCCTAAATTGAGATCATAGAAATGTTAGACAAGGCTATTATAATGCTCCAATGATCCTAATTCTTAAATCTAATATAGTTCTAATATAACATTTCCTACTCATAAGAAATTCTAAACAACTCAATGGAGGAGAAATTATAAACATCTAGTGTTGCTAAAAGATTATATATTAATTAAGTTTCTCATTACTCTGAGCTTTGGGATAGGGATTTTCCTTGGATGGAACTTAAAGAATACTAGGTAACATGGGCCTATTTATCTTATTTATCAGTGCTGCTCGTTGGTTTTTTGAAAAACTCCACAAGCTTAGAATGAGTAGATTTGGTATGAACCTTATTATTTTATGACCAATGATGCATTGTGGGACCTTTATGTGAATCCTAGGACTGAATAAATTGATTTATGAAATCATTAGAGACAACTATAGATCTGGATGTGTAAATTGAATTGTGTTTGGTATCTTTGTGATTCATGCCTCGCTAGTGGCCTTGTATGGGTAATTGAACTACTAGTGCGATGTGTTTTTGAGTATGGACTTAATGAATATATGTTATGTATGTGATGCACTAAGATTCTATACTGTTTATATATTGTTAATTAACTGGATCAAGAATGTATGGCTGTGTTGGAACATGTTGATTCTATGTTTATGAACTAGAATGTATGAGCATGAGAATATGAAAACTCCTTGAGGATAATGTGATATAAATGGTGTAACCCCCTGCCTTATAAACCATAATTATGATTTGAAATACGTAATTAAGATGGATTAGAGACCAATGGTTAAACAAGACTTATTTCAATCTCATCCTCACGGTAGGGTTTTTCACAAATTTCTTTCAAAATTTCTTTTAAGCCTAGTCTCAAATTTCACAATTCAAACATAATTACCCTACGCAGTTAAATCACATTTATATATCAGAGTGTACAACAAAATTCCGACAACCCCCAAGTTTCATATATCAACTAAGGGTTTACAAATTCCCAACTAGAGGATTACACAACTGTATCCAAAATAATATTTACTAAATAAGCAGTGATCCCCAATCAAAATATGACAACCAACTACAACTTAAATATGAACTATCCACCCTTGGTTGTCTACTTATCCTTTAAGCCACTTGCCTTGTCTGTAGGTTAGTCAATGGAAAGAATGAGATTCAAGAGAATCCCAATAGTAACAAATCACTCATACAATATATAAGCACATAGCATATAAGCAAATCAACAGCAGCAACAACGCAGCAGCACAATAATGCATGGGTTTCACCACAAATGACAACACTCACGACTGTATACACAATACGACAGGTTTCGCTATAATTACAATAACGACAGCTTGCGCTGTATTCACAATAACGACAGCTTCTGCTGTATAACGACAGCTATCCCCAGCTGTATTCACAACAGCATCAAAAATCATCACAAAGCATGATAAACATACATATAGTGCATCACATATAGTATAAGGGAAAACGTCATTACCTTGTTCTTTCCAAGTGTGCTCTGGCACAGGTTGCTCATGTTCAAGGTAAATATCGAATCTTACAATTTCAAATGCATCATTTAGACACTTCCATAGTGTTTCTGGGGGTTATATGAGTCTATAATGAAAATTTACAAAAATGCCCTCAGGGACCTGGCCCGAGCTCGCCGTACCCCGTCCGGCTGTACTTTTCCTGAAATTCTAACCAGTTAAAATTATACATGTACAAACCTAACGTGAGAGAATGCTCCGATCGCTTCAATTTGCCTTGATAGCTAGGAGATTATGACTTAAATAAAGCCAGTCAATACCTTAACCATAATAACATAAAAACAGAATAGGGTAGATAAATGACTTAATACCAATTTGGATATCAGTGAATTGAAAAAGAGTATAACACAAAAATATGTGACTTTGTGCTTGCTATATAAATATTATGTCGATCTTGACACACCTGTAATTTTTTCCTACTATTTTCTCTAATGAACGTACTACATACATTTTTGTTTGTCTTGTTCGTGTAGCCTAGCCAATGATGCATGTCCAAATATAAAGGCTGAAAGAATTGTCTACTTGTTTTCTTTCTTCTTTAAGGAAAAAAAGGGTGAGTTTGTGCAGGAGGAAGGATAGGTTGTATGCAGAGCTTTCAAGAAAAAAACGAACGGCCAAACGAAGGCCATGGATGGATGGGATTCAAGAGACTTGCTGGAGGAAGCAAGTGGAGTGGATCCTATTGAGATAAACGCAAAGCAGCCTCATCATCATCATTACCTTGTTCTTTCCAAGTGTGCTCTGGCACAGGTTGCTCATGTTCAAGGTAAATATCGAATCTTACAATTTCAAATGCATCATTTAGACACTTCTATAGTGTTTCTGGGGGTTATATGAGTCTATAATGAAAATTTACAAAAATGCCCTCAGGGACCTGGCCCGAGCTCGCCGTACCCCGTCCGGCTGTACTTTTCCTGAAATTCTAACCTGGGCTATCCTAACATATTTCCACCCAAGAAATCCATTTCTGGACTTAGAATTATTAAATTCAATGTCAAATTATAAAATTACCCTTGGCAGCCCCATTTTAAGGGTTTCAGGGGCGTTTTCGTAGTTATGCTTTTTCAAGCTTTTCCAAAAAGGTGACTAACTGCAACTCCTACCTAATTTTCGCTTCTGAACTCAATGGAACCATCAAATCATTGAAAATCCAACTCTAAGGATCATTTCTAAAGCTGGCCAAAATTATCGAATATCTCGAGAAAACTGGGGTTTTCGAAATCCGACTCCACAAACGTGTTCCTTTTTATTTCTAACCACTTTATTAACTATTACATTAGGTTACAACTACCATTTGGATCCAATTTTGGCAGCATAACCCCTAGGCCAATTCAATTTCCAAATTTCAAATCAAAGACAATCCGGTGAAATTTCACTGATTAAATTGTCCACAGCAGCTAGAAAAATCAAAGATTGAAGTTTTGGAAGTTACCTTAAGCTCCTTCTTGCTTTTCCTCTTTTAGGTCGAAACCCTAACCTTCCCAAGAACTGAATTTGAGTTTCCAAAACCTTGAATCACATATAAGAGTAGCTTAGGAGCAGAGTTTTATGCGTTAGGTATGAATTCATTGAAGAAGTTGACTTACCTTGTGAGTTTTCTTCTCTTTCTCTCTCTAACTCTCTCAAGCTTTCTCTCTCTATTTTCAGCCAAAAATGACGTGAAATGGCTGAAGAAGATGAGGGAATATATTTTAATACATTATGCTTATGTCATCATTATGTATGCTTATGTCATAATTCCCATTTTTGGATTTTCAGAAATTCTGGCAGATTTTCTATCCAAACTTTGAAAAATCATAACTAATTCTAGAAAATTGAAATGGGGTGATCCCAAAGCCAATGGAAATCTATTTTTAAGTCCACTTTACTGAAAAAATATGGATCCCTGCAGTTCATAACTATAAAAATACAAAATTGCACAAAAGCCCAAACTGCTCCAAAACATATTCTAGTTTCAATCCCAAACTTTGGAAAATCATAAATCTTAGCTCACAAATCGAAATGACACAAATTATACGTTCATTTTGAAGCTTGGCATGTGAACTTTAAGATTGGAAAGTTTCAGAATTTTTAGACATCATTTGCCTATTCAAAACGTCCATACAAACCGACTGCCCTGTATAGAGTTTCAATGGACAGAATTTCCAACTTTTGCACAATTGTCCAATTTCACAACAAACACTCTCCCCACACAAATTTTCACAAGGAAGCCATTAGAATCACTAAAACAACCAAATTCTCATCACATCCACACATATTCAGTTTTGAACCACACTGCAACACAACCACCAAATTGTCCAACTTTCCATTTCACCATAATATGCGCTCTCCCTCTATTCCAATTCAATTTAGATGTTAATCTACAATTGAAATTAAATACAGGTTTAGGCACTGCTCATAACACATTTGAATCACAATTCATATCGTATACTCCAAAAGTGTTTATTTATCAATAATCACATCCACTTTAGAAGTCATTAACCCTTAATCACTTTTTGGGGTATTACAATTGCTAGCTCAATGGTACCACCTCTCACCAAACTCTTATACTTACCCCCAGGGTAAGGGTTCAAGACGTAGGGAGGCAAGAGAAATCCACAAGGGGTGTGGAGATATCCTTGTGAGTCCTTCACCTGCGGCTGTATGGGAGGACCAACCCATGGCGGAGGACCATGCCTGTGGGGTGGTGGGATTGCGGGGGATGTGACAAATGGTGGAGTTAGTAAATAGGTTGTGATTGATAAAAAACTTAATACCATGTGGCAAGCTGCTGTTTGATTACCGTGCACCACTAGTTGGAATCTATTTTACAGGGTAGTATTCCCTAATACAACACTCTAGGGGCTTCTGGTCAATATTTTCGATGGCATTAACCTATTAGAGAAACCCATGGTCCCTTATGTGCTCTGTAGTACTTTGTCCAGTCTACATCACACTTGTGGAGAGCTTGTGAGGGCAATCTAGTAACATGGAAAGTACTTAACACATGGGTTTAGTCGGAGGAAATAAGGAGGATACAAGGAAAGTTAGAGGTTAATGAAAGATAAAGAGTAATCATACATAATGACATTTTGTGAAACAATATGTTGTGTTGTGAGTAAATGTTCTCTGAGAATATGAATGGATATGATCATGCTCTTAATTAGTATATCTTCTTGCCCTCTTGCTTATTATATTCGCTTGCCTTTCTACCTAATATAGCTACTTGACATGTTTACATGTTAGTCCCACTTAGCACCCTATGGGTGGTGCACGGGTAGGTAAGGTGGGTAGTGATTGAGTTACTGAGACAGTGATCTCATCCGTTACTTCTCACATATTTTTCAGGTGAGAACTCAAGGGTAGGAGCAACTGGGAAGACATCGATGATGTGGCTAACCTAACGAGTAGCTAGGGGTTACTGCTTGTTTCATTTTTATTGTCACATTTAGGGAATTGTGCCTATTGCAAAATCATGCTGCATGTGAATTTACTTAAAATATATAATTGCACTCTTTTGATAGATGGCCGAGGACTTAGGATGTTTATTTACTTAATTTGGATTGCTGATTTGAGGAACTCATTTCAAGGGATTGATTATCATATGAATTTGAGAAACTCCTTTAGATGTACATGCATTTGAGTTCATTCTTTCCCATCGAGGTCATCTTTAAGAAAATTTTTGAAAATCATGTAAGCTTAGAGTTAATTAGAGATGGTGTTACATTATATGTTTGAGTAATTATTTTGAAAAGTAAGTTTAGATAGAAAATGACTGAAAAAAAAATCATAAAAATTATTAAATAATAAGTATACATATTATAGGTATACATTGTGATAAATTTAAGAGAAAAGTTAAATTATGAACAAACAAAAATAGTTAATTGATTATTGGAAAAAATTTGAAAATATTAAAATACTTAATTAGATATATTCAATGAATAAACTCATAAATTTAATCATACAAATGCAAATTTTTTTAACTAAAAAATCTAATAATAACTACCACCTAATATATTTATATTCAAACGATATTATCATCTACCATATTTATAAATCATAAATCTAAGATTTTGGTGAAAAAAACCATAAATGTAAGATATTATCCTCTCTTTGCCTCTTCGATTCGGGAGGAATTTAATGTTAAACGCCCCACCAAGCGAATTGTGGGTAGAATCAAGGAAACATGGCTTATAACTTTAAGAACCCCCCCCCCCCCCCCCCCCAAAACAATCATTGTATTGCGCACCGTATGTTCGTGTTGTGTCAAAAAAAGGCAGCATGCAGAACATTATGCATGCGAGACAATGCATGGACCCACAGCAACTCATACGACCAGATTCACTAATTTGCTCAACATTTCATTTCATATATTCCAACAACCTTTCAATTTTCAGGTGCGATTGCTGCTTTCAACTTGGGTTTCTGTGATCCATCTCCTTTTAATCAAAGCATCTGTATATTTGGTTCCTTTCCTTTCCTTCTTTCTTCTGTTTTGGTAATTCTAGCATGTATGGGAATTTTGCACTTAATCATTTAAATAATTTAGTGCTGAATACACTTAAAAAAAATACTGCAGGTGTTGGATTCACAAAAAAATAATTGAGGATCTGAAAAAAAATACTTTAGGTCTTATGTACACAAGAAAACAATACTTCAAGATACTAAGTGTACTACAAAATATTTTAAGATAATGGATGCACATGAAAAAAATACTTTAAGGTACTGGATACACCTTAACCCATTAAGTATGTGTGTGGGTGGCTTGGAAGAAACACATGCACACACGTGTGGACTCCTGGCATGCATGTCCATATATGCAACGGATGGATGATCTGCCTTAGGCATGAGTATTTTTTATCAGACTCTAATTTGGAGATGAAGGTTGAAACTGTGAGAATAAAAACCATCATTAACTAGGGATCGTGTTTTGGGGACAAGATTCTTTTCACTGTCTTCAGTTATGCAACAACCTATGTAATTAAAAAGAGATAGGCATATAGCAACAGGCGTTAATTTTTGTAAAAGGAGTTATAGCAGTTTTAAACTTGAAATATTGGGTTTGAGTTACTCTAGCATAAATGGAAAAAAAAAAAAAAAAAAAAAGTCATTGTAAGAGTAGTCTCAAATTAAATTTGACCATGCTTGAATCTAATCCAATAATATTATATTCATGCAGTTATATAAAGAGAGAGGGGGTGGGGAGATAGATTAATAAAAATATCAGCATTTTCATCCAATACATATTTTTATGTATATATTAAAATATTAATTGATGATGACTAAGTGCCAATGAAAACACTTATATTTCCACTGACTTGCTGTCAAATCTTCATTTGTCAAATACGCATATCCCAATATCACAGTCTGATGAGGTTCTAGTGTTAAAAAAAGGGCTTAAGCTTATCCTGTTGCCTTCATCTGCTTCATCTCTAGTAGCAGTATTCTGCAACAAGAGCATGGACGAAATGTCGGAGCTGTTATATTTGGGCGTTTCAAAGCTGTCTTCCTGGCTTAATTGGGAAGCCACAAACTTGTCGAGAGCCCTCCAATCAATAGTCTCTTTCTTTGTGGTTGGGTCATATTCCTCGTTGCTGTTTTTGTCGTCTGATGAGCTAGGCCACTTTGTTAATACAAGAGACGGGCTTTGTAGCTGAGGAAGCTGCTGTATGAATAATGGGTCTGATGAGTGAATCAAGGTGTCCACTTCTATCTCTTGCTTGCACGTGTAATTGTTTCTTGTCACGTTATAACTCTGATGATGATGAGGCTGCTTTGCGATTATCTCAATAGGATCCACTCCACTTGCTTCCTCCAGCAAGTCTCTTGAATCCCATCCATCCATGGCCTTCGTTTGGCCGTTCGTTTTTTTCTTGAAAGCTCTGCATACAACCCATCCTTCCTCCTGCACAAACTCACCCTTTTTTTCCTTAAAGAAGAAAGAAAACAAGTAGACAATTCTTTCAGCCTTTATATTTGGACATGCATCATTGGCTAGGCTACACGAACAAGACAAACAAAAATGTATGCAGTACGTTCATTAGAGAAAATAGTAGGAAAAAATTACAGGTGTGTCAAGATCGACATAATATTTATATAGCAAGCACAAAGTCACATATTTTTGTGTTATACTCTTTTTCAATTCACTGATATCCAAATTGGTATTAAGTCATTTATCTACCCTATTCTGTTTTTATGTTATTATGGTTAGGGTATTGACTGGCTTTATTTAAGTCATAACCTCCTAGCTATCAAGGCAAATTGAAGCGATCGGAGCATTCTCTCACGTTAGGTTTGTACATGTATAATTTTATTCTTAAAAAATTAAATTAACTTGATTGCTAGAGACACCGTTTCTTTTTACTAAGCTGAGCCCAATTAAGTTTAATTTGTATAATTTGCTGTTGAATATTATTTATCTGTAGGTATGGTTTTGATATATAAAGTGCAAGTAGGCATGCAGTGAATCAATATAAGTAAAATATTTTCTTTATGTGAATAAAGTGCAAGCGTCCTGCCATTTCACTGTGTACCAGAAAAAAGAATGTCACAAGGATAGTATCAATTATGGTTTGCTGCTGAAAGCAGTGAGACTTTTTGACTTATTGTTGGTGAAAGTCATGTCTTAATAAAGCTTGTACGTTTTGTCCAAAAAAAATAAAGCTTGTATGTACAAACTTGGTGAAATATATAGTCACATGTTAGTGGTCTGTGAAGAAAGCGAACAAAAAATGTTCCTTTCCATTAATTAAGTTATAAAGAGATTAATTTACAAACACAATGCAGTAATCAAGAAAAGTGCTGTTATACTTTAAGACCTTGTTTATGTGCGTGTCTGAAAGAGGAAAAAGTGAGGGGATAGGTAATCATGGAAAACCAACCACTCATAACACTCGAATAAACCACTCATAACACTCGAATAGTTGGATTCACGAAAACTCGAACAACAAAATAAGGAATGGATATATGCAGAACTTGCCTGTGGAGGTCCGTTCTCATCAGATTCGAGCCTATATTCGTGCATGATCCAGTCAGTCTTCTGGCCATTCGGAGCTCTTCCTTTGTAGAAAACGAGGGTCTTCCTCATACCTATGAGCATTGTCTTGTCGTACACCGCCTTATCTCTTCCTGTCGCCTTCCAGAACCCCGCCATGGTAGCTCTGTTCGTCCTCGTCCCTGTCGGATACTTCTTGTCCTTGTGGCTGAAGAAATACCACTCGTTCTGTTCCTCGTACCCGATCCTGCATCTCTCTGTCACATCATTCGTCATTATATTTTAGGAAAGTATGGACAAAATCTGAAAAGACCAAATATTACATGATAGATCTAACTAACTCAGATTTGAACCAAGAATATTTTGCGAATTGTATATCGATATGCCTCAACGTTATATATACCATAACTAGCTGCTTTAAAACAGATCCACTATATAATAATACAGATATTAGGATATAAGCATAGCCATCCAAGATTTATGGGTACATTAATCAAGCTAAAGACCTAATAAGAACCGATCTATGTAATCCATGGTAAGATACGAAATGAACGGATATATATATCCGATCCCCCCGCACCACATTACATACAAATATATAGATGCAATTGGAATCATGTCGGGACTAGTGTATGTGTGGATACATACATATATATATATCAGCAAGAGACCGGGGAAGTATCGGTACTTGTAGAATTTGACATTGGAAACCCTAACATGGGATGGAATGACAGAAAAAGAAGGGGGCTGTATATATGTAATTTATTTTGTACCTTTAAGATCCCACGGTTCTATACGGTATAGATCGATCTCTCTGATAACATCAAGGTCAATCTTCTGAGAAGCAACTTTCTTCTTCAGATAATAGCCAACAAGCTCTTCATCGGTTGGGTGGAAACGAAACCCAGGTGGGACACATGACTCCATCATCTCCATCATAGTAATAACTGCTACCGCATAAAATTCACCACCTCCATTAATGCCAACCACACTTGACTTTCATCATCATGTATAAACTATAACCAAAGAGAACTATATGTGAATGAGAGAAGAGAACCCTTGACTTCAAAAAAAGAGAGGGGAAACATTGTAAAGGGAAATTATACATTGTAAGCTCTTTTAGTGCAAAGGTGACAAGTGGTATCAGAGATAATCATTAGTTCGTTTGGTGTTGAGCAACCATAGTCACCAAAAATTCAATCTGAGTAAAGAAATCAGCGCGTGTTAAAAAACAAAACCCATAATTTCATAGACAATAATGATTTTTGCAGGAGTTAAGAGATAGAGAGAGAAAGTGAATTATGAGAGTTTGGGTTAGATTAGGGTGGGTGTGTGGAGGGATCTGTATATGAAACGGACAACTAGGGGTTTGTGCTAATGATGTTGTCTTGTGTTAGTGAATGATAGCAATGATTCAACAAGAACGGGGTTCCCATTTCATTGCTATAAATAATTATATTTAGAAATAAGTAGACACACACAGAGGTTAATGACTAGGATAAAACAAACAAAAAGAAGTTGTTTTAAATAAGAAAACACTAGATGAAATGAAGAATTCGAAAGAGGTGAAGATTAAACAGGAGGAGAAATTAAAGTAGGGAAACGATGAAGAGAGAAGGAATGGGAATATTGATGATAGGAGGGAATAGTAAGGATGACGTTATCACAAAATTGCACGCGTTTCTCGAAAGGGAAAAGGCTTTAGTATTGGAACAAGTCCGGGCATAGAAAGGATACGAGAGAGAGTGAGAAAAGGTATGAATAGTGTGTGGTTGTGGAAACTGAGGCTCTGACTGGCTTGTCTGTTTGTCGAGAATTTTCACGGCACATCTGACCTCCTTCCTCTGAATGGACTCTTACCAGAGGAAATACCTATAGTATAACTTTAGTTTGAGTATTGGAGATGGATCTCTCATCCCCTCAAAAGAAATATACAAAGAAAGATTATTTCGCGATAGAACGATGGAACTAATGTGAAGTCAGTGGGTTGAGAAACTGATAATACCTGTTGAGGTGTGCTTCCCTGAGTTAATTAGTAAGTGGGGGGGGGTAGGAGAGTGGAATGATGAAGAAGAAGGTCGATGAAGAAGACAAAAGAAGAAATGTGAGAGGTTAGAAACAAAGGGGATGTATGGAGAAGAAAACAGAGTAATAAGGAGGGGGAGAGAGAGAGAGAGAATATAGCAATAAAAGGAACGCGTTCGGGAGAGAATATATTTAAAGTTGGGAAAGGGTTTGGGGAGTGGGGGGGTGGGGGAGGACCGCTGAATTCCGCGCATGCCCTTGATGGCTGTGCCCCCAGTAGGTGACGTCACTAGCTCCCCCTCCTATTTCCAACTCCATGCCTTTTTTTTCAAAAAATATCTTTAAATTAAAAATATATATATATATATATATATATATATATATGAATTACAAATTTTTTCCAACCAATTTTATATCTATGTTCATTATTCATAATATTTGATATATTTAACATTATTATATTACCATCCATTAATGTATTTATTAATATATAATAAAAATTATAATAAATTATGCTATTAAATAATATAATATGTCTTAGAAAGTGTTTGGATGCAATTAAAAAAATTACTTTTGAGGCCAAACCATGGTTTGGAAAAAATTCATCCAAACACTCAAGATTTTTTCAGAATCCATTTTCCATGTGAAACCATGGTTTGGGAGGCCCAAACCTTGGTTTGGGGAGAATCTATTTTTTCGAGCTTTGGTGAGCATGACCGAGACAGGATCTCCAATATACCCCTGAATTTATGGTGAGCATGGCGCGCTTCTTTCTTGTGGGTCCCGCGCCCCTGGGATTTGAAGGAGGCAGTGCGCGCACACAAAACACAATAACAATAATAATTCCTTCGATTTTCTTTTTTGTTACCGTGTGAAGAATATAACACGTGGAGACGAGGGTTTATTACTATATTAAACCACATTATAGACTACTAATATAATTTATAAAATAATTTTATATATTTTTTGATATTGTATATTTGACTAATTTTATTATTATTATTATTATTTTAAAATTTATTTCCAATTTTTTTGAATTTATTGAACATTTAATGTTTAATAATTCATATAATATAAATTTATCCCTTACATGTAATTATTCAAAAAACTAATGTCCTTTTTAGTAATTTGACCATGAAAAAAGCTATTCTGACCATAACATTCAAATACTCTTACTTTATCAAAATCACTTTTTTCTCATAATCTATTCTACTCATAATCTATTCTCTAAAAGCTATTCTTCACTTTTTCTCCAGAAGCTATTAAAAAAAGCTTTGCCAAACACACACTTATTGGTGAGATTTTATGTAAAAACATTAAATCATACTTTTAGTGAGTAATCAACAGTCTTAATATAAGATCTATTTTTTAATTAAAGTAGATGTTATATTAAGAATACGTTGGCCTAATATATTATGCTTTGCCGGTTTGTTTAACTCCCATTATTTATACGTCGCTTGTGGATGCTATTTTGGGAATTGTCTTCTATCTTTGTTGGATAAGGTCATCGTTCAGAGTATCACTGTGGATTATTGATACTGATTATGATGCTGTATTTTATTTTAGTAAAAAAAAAAAAAATCCACTTATCTCAAGTATGCAAGTTCAAGAATGTATAGGTCTCTCAAATGTTATATTTTATGCTATATAATGAAAAGAATTCAGTGGGGGGGAAAAAACAAAACAAGCAAACCCATATGTTATTTGCAAATAATTGTCTCCCCTCTAATGCTTTGTTGATAAACCCATATGTGAATTATGCCTATTACACGGAGTTCGAACAATAAGTGGTTATCAGGACCATTCATTAAGACTTGTTAAATTTTTTATATCTTCCATTGATGGGTAATGACATACTAGTTAAAGGTGTGGAATTATTTTTATTAATTTAAAAGATCGAATTGTTTTATCATTAATTAAATTGGTTAAGGGACATTTTTATTCTGAAAGTTTTAGCCGATAGGCAATTTTGCCTCAGAAGTGTAAAAAATGGAGCAATTTTGCCTTGACCGTTATTCCGGTTAATTTTGACCACTAGTTGACATAATATACTGAGCTGATAGTCTACACGTCATCCACGTTATTTTTGTTAAGGTCTAAATTTATTCTAGAAGTTTTAAATCTAACTTTAAAAAAAAGATGAAGTAAATGACACATGAACTTCTGATGCAAATTCACGAGAAATACTTATATATTCCAGGAGCGCCACCCCATCTATATTTTGACTAATTAAAATACAACAGCTCATCTTATTTTAATCCTATATGGTAGATGAGTCATCTAGAGAAATTCAAATTTTATGATTTTAAAAAACATAAACTTCTAAATTTACAAAAAAAAAAAAAAACTCAATTCCCTCCCATCATCCCTAAAATCATAAAATTTAATTTTCTCTAGATAACTTATTTGCCATATGGGATTAAAATAAAATAAATTTTTATATTTTAATTGGTCAAAATACACATGAGGTGACACGCTTGAAATAAAATCAGCTGGACCGGCGCTAGCTCTTGAGATTCCGTTTCAGTAGTGTTTTGTTTATTATAGATAATATTGTATAATAATTATTATTTGTGTTATTGCAAGAGATTCAAATTGATAAATTGCCAAAGTTATATAAAACATGTGAAGTTGGAGAAATAGGGTATGGTAATGGATGTGCTACCGCGAGAACAAACTTCTATGAGGAGTATGAATGCATGATGCATTCATGCGGGTTATATAAGACGGCGAGGGAATCATTGAAAACTCTATTTTCACAGAATTATCTGTGCAAATACTCGGACATTATATTTGACTTTCTAATTATTATTTTCATGATTAAGTTTGTGTGAGTCACATTTTATTTGACATTGTAAGTATATCCATGTTGCCGTCTCCCGGCCATTGATAAATCCATTTTTTTTACTATATTTCTTATGGGATTTCATGGGAGCATTTAGTATTTTATTGGCTATAAAGCATATGGTTATGGATTAAATTGTGTACCCATGGTGCTGTGAGTTTTTGTTATGTATCCAGGGGTAAAATGGAGAAAGGAGCAGTTTTGGAAGCATGCAAAGGGAAAGGACCGGATAATATAGTTAGCAACGGAGGGTCATTGGAAGAAAAGAATGTCAAGTGGGAACCGTAAGAAAGAAAGAAAGGAATTGGACCCAGCTGGCATGCACTAAATTTCTTAGTGACTTTGATGATGGACACGTGGAGGGTGATCTACATTTTGACTTCACTTTGGACTCCCAAGCTGAGAGAGAATTTTTGACACACATACTCCCAGACTTCACAGTTAGGGACCGGGAGAACGGGCGGACGAGAGGATCATTTTATTCATTCACTCATCTCTGACCTTCGTACACTCCGCCTCATTACTTCGGCCTTCCATCTCTCCTTCTTCCGTTAACATTATCGGAGCTTCGATTATGACGGATCTTCATATTCAACTCCTTGAAGCTGGACTTGTATTCATGAGTAGCTAGATTCTTCCTTTTCCATTAAGAAGTGAGCCAAAGCCAGAGTCACTGAACCTGAAGGGAGTTATTCAATTCACTCTTGTCTGATTCAAATTTATCTTGAATCTGTTCGGACTTGTGAATCTGAGTTTAATACTCCTTGATTTCATGCTTCTTTATGATTGTTGAACCTGGATTAATGGATTGTGACATACTTAGGTGTTTAATGCTCTTGATTTAGAGTAAATTCAGTTGTAATCTTCGATTCGTTAGAACTGAGTATCATGGCTGGGTTGAATGATTTGTAATGAATATTGTTCAGTGTTCATCTAAGAGTTTTAAGTATCTTGTAATTTATTCATCGCTGAAGCAATGATCTGATATTTGCCTTTGGAATAACTTAAATTAACTTATAGGCAATGAAGGCTAGGTGAAGTTCTTAGGGAAGACCATTTGAAAATTGATTTCTTCTACATCGTAATTCTCTTTTTCCTGTCACTTTTGTTTCTTAAACTCTTGAAATCATAAATAGTAGAAAATAGGATGCATGGCAACCAATGATTCAGCATTATTGTATATGAAATGTTACGATGTATAAAACAGTTGATAAGCTAGATCATACTTGAATCTAACATAATGAATATGAAAATATATTTATTATTAAAATATATATGACACGTAAAACTCAAATATGACTCAGTATTATTGTATATGAAATGTTACGATGTATAAAAAAACGTAATAGTAATGTTACAAAGATGAAAAACTAAAATAATTGCGTTGAGAAAATTGGTTCATTAAAGAAGCTTAATGAATCACGCGGCATGTAAATTAAATGCTTTCTGGCAATATAATTTAATTAGATATTACTCAGTACTGATTATTAATTAGGAGAAATTTTGGAGACATATATGACATTTTCTGTGTCTTTCTAATCTCCTCCTTAATCCTTAATGCTTGGGTAAAAGTTCAATGAGAGTCGTTATAGTTTCTTTGAGTTTTGAATCAGGTCCTTACCTTGTTTTTGCTTTTTATCTTTGCATTGTTTTTCCTTTTTATTAGTCTTTATAGTTTCCTTGAGTTTCGAATCAAATTCATTTGTAAGAGTACGCCTGGTTTGTCTCTGTCTTAAAGCTGAGTAACAGATTTGTTTAATAGTCGGCTCTTTTTAAACAATTTTAAATATCAGGGACTAACGGATCTAACAGGATAAATTTAAAGGACCTCATATAAAGGAGAAAAATGCAAGGACCTAATTCAAAACTAAAGAAAATTATTAGGATTGGGGAATTAATTTTCTAAGTTTATATTTTAAGTTTTTAACTCCATCATTATTCATTTTCTTTTGTAAGCCACGTGTTCCCACAATAATCGAGCCACCAATGTGAAAGTGGGCCGAGGAGCTATGAACTAGAGAATGGCAGGACCTAATTGAAGAAGGAAGCAACAGGATTGAACCAAAAAAAACAGGAGGCAGCCACTAAATCATTATCAATTACAGTTCATCTTCATCATCTAGCGAGAACCAGACCGGTGTGAGGACGGAAGGAACTCTGGTTTGCCGTCTCGAGCGTTTGATTCTTTCTTCTTCTTCGATCGGGAATGACAGGGAGAGAGGAGTTAGAGGAATCTTCTTCATCTTCTTGTTAACACTGATTGAACCAAAGCTGTTTTGGAGAGGAGACGAATTGGGGGTCGGCAGTGCTAAGAGAAGTAGCTGGTGGCAGTGACACTATTCATCATCTCTTATTGTCTTCACCGCCAACCAGAACAGTGGGGGCGAGAGAGGGAGAGGAGACGTGTTGCACAGTGATTATTTCTGTTTCTCGTCTTTATGATTTGAATCTTAATTTTGGGGTTTTGCTAAGATGATGGGTGTGTTTGGAACAGCGATTGTCAATTGGGCTTGTTTTAATTGGGCTTGTTGTGATATTACTTTTGATAAAAGCTAAATTATGTAATGTGATTTGTGTTTGGATTGATGATTGTCAATTGGGCTTTTGTAAAAATAAAAAAATTGGTGTGTTTGGAACAACGATTGTCAATTGGGCTTTTGTGATAATGATAAAAGAGAAATGTAATTAAAAATTATAAAAAATTTATAATAGTTTAAGTTGGGAAATTAGACAATTAAAAAATGCACAATCTAATTTGTTATGATCCTATAATGATGATTCTAATGAAAACAAATTTGTTAGTAATGAAAAATAAATAAATAAATATAGATGGAGAGCAATAAAGAAGATAAAGAAGATGAAGTATGGAGGAGAGGCTTTTTTCCGGTTTTGATGGAAGAGACTTTCAAAGTCAATAAACAAGAACAACACATCATGTGATTTCCCTCCATGAACCGCGAAAATTAAGCTGGCAGCCAGGCTCAAGTTCGTCACGTTCATTTATACAAACACTTACCCTGTACCATGATTTAAACCCATATTCTTTAAAAAAAAAAAAATTGGTAAAACTCTTATCAACCAAGTCTATTTTATTCTCTCAAATAACGTGTGCTCATAGTGATCTCACAGCAACTCATGGCTTATCAACAGTAGATGCTGATTTGGCATGTTTACCTCCGAAAGAGCCTGTTATTTATTTGTAAAAATTATTCATCCATGTATTATCTAGTTTGCAGTGCAGCTGAAGGTAGTACTATTTTTAGCACCTTTTTTAATTATTCATCCATGTACTATTTTTACAGTGCAGCTCGATCACCTTTTGCATCAGCATCACGACGCCCGAAGCGGGACCCATATAAAGCTCCAGTGTTGAATGATCGAGCTTTTGATTAAAGGTCCAGTGTTGAGCTTTTCCAAACGTGGTTATTTTATCAAAAGCCCAATATCTAATCTAATCAACCAAACACTCCAAAAAAAATCACAGCTAGCAATTGGGCTTTTGTAGTCCCAATTGGGTTTAAAGGTGTCCAAAAGCTGCACCCAAACACACACGATGACTTTGTTGACAACGTGGCTAGTTGTTTTTGAAATCTAAAGTAGTTATGTATTAATTTGAGGATTTGAGTATGTATGAACTAATTAATTGTGTTTAGTGTTATTTTTATTTATTTAATCTGTTTTGTTTTGTCTATTTAGTGTTTGATCACCACTAAATATGAATTTGGGTAATTTAGATTATCCTTGGGAGATGGATCTTAATTAGACCATAATATTAAGTAATGTGGGATTGGAATTTATTCTAATTTGTCAATAGGATAGAAATATACCTGTTTGACCCATATAATCTTATTTGAGTGAATTTGGACATTTATTGCCTCTTAAATAAATTAATTAGGAATAATAATTTTAACTTGAAAAAGGAGTATAAGTGATTGGAAGATAGTTATATTCATTTAAACTCTAGATTAACAATTTAACATTAAGTACTTTTAATTGGGTAAATACATGCTCTAAAAATTTAAGGGATTAGCCACTCTAGGTTATTTTTATCAATTGAAATCTTTAAATCATTAGATTTGTTTCTTTTGCATTTATTTAAATTGATTTTCAAATCTCATTTCCTTCTTGGATTTGCTTAACTTAAATGAATATTGGAATTTTAATGCCTAATTATCTATTATCATGAATCTCTATTAGATGACTTTGATTTACTATTATACTATTTCAATGACCCGTACACTTACGATGCTTATTTAAAATTTAGTAACATCAGCCACGTGTTCCCACATTAATCCAGCCACCAACCTCATCCGTTTCTTTCATAATTCTTAAATTATTAATCAGTTTAATTTGTTGTACAAATTACTAAATTTTACGAGTGATTAACTACCTCAACGTCTCATATTTCATCAAAACTAATATATGAAATATCAAGTTTAATTACCAATTCAAATGGACGTACATGATTGGTGTAAGGGCTCTCACTTCTTTTACTTTTTTCTGGTCTTTTGGACACACAGACCACAATTACCCTACAAAAGAGAGAGAACAAGTTACCAGCCTATATGTAAGTAATTTATAAAAGAAAAGTTTGGTCTTAAATATAAATTACTTATAAGGTAATAAATGACCTTTTTTAAAATTTTATACTCCGTCCATCCCTAAATATAATAGCCTTTTTTTTAAAAAAAAAAAGGCTTGTCCTTAAATATAAAATCTTTTTGGAGTTTGTCTCAATAATAGATGCATATTTTCTCATTTTGCCCTCAATTAATTATTATACTAGATACATTCTCTTTCATCCTTTTCTCATTTTTACTCTCTATCTCATCAATTCATAAATAGGGGCATTTTTAGAAGGAAAAAAATTAAATTTACTACATAATTATTATATTTAATTACTTTTAACTGTTTTTTAGAATCTCGTAATTCGATTGAAAAGCTCTTATATATAAAGAGTAAAGGAGTACATAGTTTATTTCTATTGGAAAGTTAGCGAGTAAAGAGGGGAAAGAATGATTATTAAATGTAGAGAAACCAAAATTTTAATAAGAGCAAATGTGAAAAATTATAAGTCAAAGTATATTTTTAGTCCTTTAAGTTTATATGAAACATCATTTGGGTCTCTTAAGTTTAAAAAGTATAATTTTGATCCTAAAATTTTAACACCGTGAAGGTGGTTAACGGAAAATTGCTAATATGGTAAACTTAAGTGATGAATGTGCAACTAAAAAAACAAGCTTAAATCTTACTTTCTTAAATAAATACTATTAATTTTAATTTTAAAAACTTGTGTAAGATTAATTTCTTTGTCAAACAAGATATTCATAACATAAGAAAGATAGCTTAGCGGATCCGAAATCTCCCGTCTCTCCATCTAACATCAACTTTCCCTCTTCCTCAATTTCTCCCGGCTGTCATAACAAAATTGCTACGGATGATAATCGCCAATTTGGGAGGCATTAGCCGTGTGCATGTAATACAATTTTGGGAGATCCTGTAATTTAGTTGGATTGAAAGAATTTGTTACCTGGCCACAGCCTCATGATGTAATCTACCTTTTCCCCCTATCTCGTCGTTCTCATCAATCAATGATGTTATATTAAAATTAACGCTTCAGATTTACCCGTCCGTGCATGTGATAATGTGAAACACATTGAACATGGCAAAAAAAAAATGTGAAACACATTGAAATTTGGAATCCTGCCAACTTCACTGTGAGTAGAGCCGAGAATTCGGGATGAGCCCGACGGGCCGGCCCGTTTAAGCCCGAGCCCTTCAAGGGCCGGGCTTATGATTTAGAGGCTAAAAAGAGAAGCGGGCCTAAAAGGGCCGGCCCTGCAGCCCTGAGGGCCAGCTCTTTTAAGCCCGTTTAATATTTTTTTAAAATAAATTAATAAATATAATATCATTATATCAAATTATTAATATGAGAAACACCTAAGTACCTAATAGAGTATTAATAACAGGCAAACATTTATTAATTGGCTTGATTTATTTTATTTTCTACAATGATTTATTAATTTAAACTTTATAAAATAGGCTAATTTGGACATTAGATGATTATTTTAACTAAAAATTTATGAGTTTTAAAAATAATGTATCTCAATTTAAAGTAAAATAATAAATAAATTGTAAAACTTGAAAAAGAAATTTTTTTTGAATTAAAATGAGTTTAAGCCCGTTTAGGCCCGAGCCCGTGAAGGGCCAGCCCTGTAGGGCCGAGGGCCTAAAAAATATTATACTTTTTAGCAAATGGGCCTAAACGGGCCGGCCCGTATTCCCGACTCTAACTGTGAGCTTGCACGCTGTCACAGCCTGGAGAAGTAGACGGATAGGGATAATTGAAGGCAATAATGGAGAGACGGAGATTTCAGATCTATTGAGCAATTTGAGACCAATATTTTGTTTTTTGGTTATATTATCAATATCTTTGTTTAAGAAAGAAATTAATCTCATACAAGTTTACAAAATTAAAATTAATAATAATAAATGAAAAAATTAAAATCTAAGCTTGTTTTATCAGTTGCACAATCATCACATAAGTTTGGCATGTCAGCATTTTCCATTAACTATATTGACGGTGTTAAAGTTTTAGGACCAAAGCACATTTTTTAAAGTTAAGGGACTAAAATGATACCTCAGGTAAATTTTAAGAACTAAAAGTACACTTTAGCTTAAAAATTTATCAATTTAACACATTTCTTGATATGAGAGAATAAGGTATAAGTTATTTACATACAGGACTAGAGTGGTAATTAATACTCCCTCCAATTGTTTTTATAAGCAACTTTTTCTCTCTCGAGGCTGATCCTTAATATAATAAGTAACTTTTTTTCTTGTGTCTTGAAATTTAAACTACTTTTTTCTTTTCTACCCCTATTTAATACATACTCCTTTTGGTCCTTATTATAAGACACCAACTAACAAGTGCTTTTGGTCCTTTTTATAAGGCACTTGCAAGTTTTCAAGGAACACTTAATTTATTTTTCCATGTATGCTCATATTTAATAAGGGTAGTGGAGCGAGTAATAATTAATACTCCCTTCGGTCCTATTTATAAGCAACTTTCCTCTTAATTATGTAAAACGAAATAGTAGTTAAAAAGCAATAAGTGTGTCAAAAATGTCATGTTTTTTCCATATATGCCTCTATTTATGAAAAGATTATAGGAGAAAGAATAGATAAAAAGTATGAGAGATAATGAGTATAAGATATGAGAAAGAATGAGTATTTAATAAGAGTAAAATAGGAAAAAAAAAAAAGAAACTTAATTATATTTTCAGACAAAAAGTGAAAGTTGCTTATAAAGAGACCAGCCCTATGAGAGAGAAAATTGCTTATAAATAGGATCGGGGAGTAGATATTTGAGTTTAGTGTAGTTGATAATCGTAATATTGGAAATTACTTGAATTTTAGGAAACTTTTAATACTTTAACTATCTTTATTGATTTGTGAGAATTGGTAGTTGGTGCCTTATAATAAGAACCAGAGGGAGTATCTTTATATTAATTATCTCCCACTCACCACCAATATAATTCTCTTTTATTTAGTCATTTATTACTCATTCTCTGTCATATTTTTTTCTCATTCTCTCTCCTATGCTCTTTTAATAAATACGGGTATATTTGGAAGAAGCATGACATTTTTGACACATTTATTATTTTTAACTAATTTTAACCTCCAGTTCGTTTTGCGCAATTATGAAAAAAGTTGCTTATAAAAAGAATTGAAGGGAGTAATACGCAATTTGTTACAGCAATTAATCACCCAAAAGTAAATTTCTAAACTTATGAGTTGTGTATCTAAAATCACGATTTTAGCATCTATAGTAAAGTATTCCCTCTGATCCTATTTATGAGTAACTTTCTTTTTCATGGAATTGATCCTTTTAATAAGTAACTTTCACTTTGTGTCTAAAAATATTAGCTTCTTTTTTCTATTTTGTCATTATTAAATACATATATTTATAATTAATTATCATACACACCTAGAGTTATATTTAGGAGGGACAAAGAGAGAGAAATGTCGTTCTAACTCATCAGGTCATTGAAGTCAACAAAGCATCAGGAAATGTATTTTAGCAGGTAAATGACTGTTGGTAAACCAATTTTCACTCCCTGAAAAACCAGGTTTTTAATGGTGTTGAAGGCATGTTTTTTATGGCATCATCTGTGCTAAAATGGACCACGTTTTCTACACTACAATTGTTCTTCAAAGATAGTTCTTGAATGCCTTCCGACTTTAAGCAAGTGATATCAATATTGAGGTCTATATTGATACCCATGACATTTCACCGTTGCCTTGTTTTTTTTTTTTTTTGGTAGGATATAGAGGGAAGAGATATAGAATGTTTAATTGTTTTGAGACTTATGAGTGGATGAAGGTAAGATTTTGGGAGCATAACAGTCACCTGCTATATTTTTGCTTGAATTTTGAGGGGAATATTTCCCAAATGCAAATTCAAGATGACATTGAGTAATTTTATTTCCCAAAGCATGTACAAGAAGAACTTTAATTTTATTTGCCAAATGCACATCCAGGAAAACTGTGGAGTTTTTACATTATTAAAAAAACTAGTGGCACTAAAGAGGAGGAAATTTCTCCACTAATTTATCGTTTAATCATTTATTATTACTTATTCTCTCTCATATCTTATACTCATTATCTCTCATACGTTTTATCCATTCTCTCTTCTATACTCTTTTCATAAATATGGGCATGTATGGAAAAAAAATATTGCACTTTTTACATACTCATTACTTTTAACTATCAGTTCGTTTTGTGCAATTAAGAGGAAAGTTGCTTATAAATAGGATCAGAAGGAGTAACTTTTATATGTAAGTGATCAGGATATTTATTACTACCTCCGGTCCTAAATATAGGACATAGTTTGTAGTGCAATTTGCACTACAAAAATTGCACTACAAATTATGTCCTATATTTAGGACCGGAGGGAGTAGTTTCTTTGGGCATGTGATAAAAAATGAGTGTCCAATCTCACATGATATAAGGTCTTAGACTTCTCTAATAAAATTGATAAGCGGACGATTTGAAGAATATTCAGATTGTATAGTCTCAAGGCTTTGGCAAATTAAAATCATTGACTTAACCCTGATTTCAACTAAACCTATTTAGTTTTCCTATTGTACTCATAAGGTGTTTCTCACCTTTTAATTACTAATGTTTTAAGGTTTGATTCCAACCTTTTGATAAGAAACAAGCTTATAAAAGGTTTGCTTTTTATCCTTTACTAGTAATTCATTCGTCAAACAGTACGGCACCATTTTCGATATGAAAATGAAATATATCTTTTTTATTTTCTTAATTTAGAATCCTTGTTGGTGTTATTTTTCTCCGTCACAAAAGTAAAACCTACTAAAAGTTATTACCACTCATATTAACAAGGGTTGGTGGAGGGAGGGTGAGTTTAGGTATGATAAGGTTAAGTTCCCCAGGGCCACTATAGACTGGTCACGCAGATAAAAATTGCTCAATGACGCTGGGCATGAACAAACTTTAGACATTGATGCGGCCGGGCGTAGTCCACGTAGGACGGTGGTGGTGGGGGGCCGTGGGTCTCCAGTCAGGCGGCGGACGGCACCATTGAACTCATGAGTGGGACCCGTCGCCATAAACGTCTCCTTCTTCTCCTAAAAGCCCAGGCGGTGAGGTGAATCCCACAACAAAAATTTTCTCCATCTGTCCTCTCCCGTATGTCTCTCCAACAAAATTTAATAATTAACCCCATATGCTTATTTGGTAGTTTATAGTGCAAATTGCACTACAAACTATTTATTTATTTATAATATTGTTTTTTCAAAGATAGAGTAAATATTTTTTCATGTCTTTTTTATAAGATCCAGTTTGAGGCTATCTAATGTCTAATGTTTTTTTACCCAATTTTACCTTTAATTAATCCTATTATCTCATTATCATTTTTCTCACTAACCCTCTTATAAATAACGGCATGTTTAAAAAAAAATACATCTCTTACATATTTATTACTTGTAACTAATTTTAACAGAATTTTTAAACCATACAATTCGGTTATTTATTAGATATTATAAAAAGAAAAGGAGGGAGTAACTCATATATAAATACTCATCCTGTCCTCAATATAAAATTTTTTTCCTTAATTTAATTTAATTAAAAATATAAAATTAATGATAATATGTAGAGTATTTAATAATTTCTTAGTTTATCCTTTTATATAATTAAATTTTATAATAATTAATTCATTTTAATTATTATATTGCTGACATTTGTCAATGACATTTTGAAAAACTCTACATATTTGATGTTATAACCTCATTTTCACTAGTAATTTTAATCCATGTGAAATGATTAAATCAGACTCATCATTTACTGGAAGGATATAGCGTAAGCAGCTAAAGGAGATCCACACGGGGTCCTGCTAGGACATCATCACGTTTTGACACGGACTTTGCTCCCAACCCTTTCCCTCATCCTATCAATTACACCTTACCTACCTTTAATTAATTTCTTACTATATACTAGTATTTTATATGACCTTATGGTTGACGATGGTTGGTGAGGAGAAATCAACATCGGCCTCTGCTTTACATGAAAAGGGAACAGAGAAAGGATCAATGAAGAGATATATATATATATATATATATATATATATAAACCAAAGTCTTCAACTTCACTCACTGTTTGATTGTACGTGTGAATCACAGGCTTCTTTCATGGACAACATCAACAATGATTATAGCGCACCTTATGGTCGCCTATTCTCGCATTTCAGTGAGAGAGCAATAAAATATGTATATGTTGATATAATCTTCATTTCCAGAGCCCAGCAATTAACTTCCGCCATTACTACAGAAATTGCGATATATGACAGTTATTAATTGTCATGCAGAACGGTTCCGAACTGTCATATATGCAAGCGCTATAAAAGTTTGGTGCAGATACATTACGATTCCAAACCATGATTTATTATGTATCTATTATAATATCCGTTATGTATTGAGATATGGTGAGGTTATGCTATGCACAATGCTGTCATAATAAATAACGGTCTCAAGTAAACAACCGTTATAAAACTCTATAACATACATAACGGTGCTTTTAAAATAACCATTATATAAAAGTTTAGCATACATAACGGTTGTTATATAGCAACCGTTATTTATTTGCTATAAATGCTAATAGGTTTAATGAAACAACCGTCATATATAGTGTATAAATATATAACGATGCCTATTTAATAACCGTTAACTTTTGAGGCAGTTTTTTTTTAATGGGATTCTCCTTTTGCCTCTGCATACATACGGAACAAAATTGTACACAAATTTGTATATTGCAGAAGCTCACACATTGAGCATAGCCATACTATTTGGGATGAATCAAGACATTTCCAGCTTTGTCGCTACGCTCAATAGAACTCCCTGCTGTAAAAGACTCAAGGGGTATGCAGCCTTGAGCAAGATTTGATAGAGAATGAGGGGTTAGATCTATAGTACGTCATCTGCTCCTTCTCGTTAGGAAGCATATGGTGTTCTATAGATATAATCTCTCATTCTCTATCAAGTCTTGCTTGAAACTGTATACCCGTTGAGCACTTTCGATAGGGAGTTCCATTGAGCCTAGACACAAAGACGTGAATGTCTTGATCCATCCCAAATTGCATGGCTATACTAGGTATGTGAGCTTCTGTTCTATTATACAGTCAAATTCAATAAGCAAAGCAAAAGCATAAACTATTTTTTATGCATATAATATATATATATATATTATACCTTTTTTGTCATGATGGTATGATAATAAGGTGGTAAAGCCAAGCAACAAGTTTAAGCACATGGCACAAGCGCAGCTCCTCCTACAAGCATTCTGTGGTGGACACTGGAAGAGCTAACTTGGATCAATGGTGGCCTTAAGCTCTCTAGGCTAATATCATTTTGAGGGAGAGGCAAGTTGTGAATCATGTTATCCCTCTATAGGTTATACATGTGACATGTAGAGACAATTGTGAATCGTGTTCTCTCCTTGTAAGTTATACATGTGGCCTATAGCAACTGTATACCACTTGAGGCTATCTGTCACACACTCAACATAGTGAAATCTTTGTAAATCTTTAACGATTTCCTGTAACAAGAGAAGAATCTTCAATCAAATATTTTTTTTTAAAAAAACATGAGCACGACTTAGGCCAAAACCTAACTACATAACAAGAAGTGAATAATAATGGAGAATGCAGAAGGGAAAAGGAAAGTCATACCTCCATATATTATAATAGACCACACAATAAAGAATGAAAACTTGTGTTAGGGCTTGCATAGCAACTCTAGCAGCTATCTCTAAAAAGCACATAGAAGGCTTTGTAGATGGTGTGGTTTGACTGAAAACGATGGTCATCGATCGGAAAAGATGACTAGGGTAATGGGGTTCTAAGGTTGGTGAGTATAGGATTTACATTTGACTTAAGAGGCTAAGACGAGTGTGCTAATGAATAAAATAAAGAAGCGGAAAAACTGTTAGATAGAGGAAAAAGTTTTAACTTTATAACGGTTCAAATATAACACCCCTAATGTATTGTTCCACTGTTACATATATATAACGGTTATTATAAGAAACTATTAGGTAATTTCAAAATCTGTATTACAGTTTCTAGCTAATAACTAGTAAATATCTGCAACATTCTTTAAAAAAAAGTAGGGGGTACTGCTATTGATTTCTATATGCTTTTATAAACAACACATAAACAAACAACAATACAATAGATCATCCATAAAACACAGAAAGTGACCTAGCCCAATAGCAGGAAAACAACAATACACAGTCAAAATACATAAATTAAGTGTCTATTTTTCTTTTTCTAGTCTTAGCTTTTTGTAAGTTACTTTTTTTTAGCTTGAATTCTTCTCTTCTTATTAAGTAATAATTTTCCCCTCTTCAAAAACCAAATTCCTTCATTATGATTGTGCTTGACGCACAAAGCATTTCCTTTATCCAAATTTAATGGTTCAAGTGACCTGCCATTGAATGGATCATCCTCAACTCCATCACCCATCTCCTCATCAATCACTTTATTTGTCAACAAAACAATAGACCATCCATGTTTAGAAGGATTACGAATGTACAACACTTGTTTAGCGTTGAGAAGCCAAAATGAAAGGCTCTTCTTTATACCCTTTTTTATTCAAATTCAATTGTATCAAGTTTAAGTCATTAATTCTCAAGCCATAATTATAGTCATTCCACTTGCAACTAAAAATGGGAACCTGAAAGCTAATATAATCCAACTTTTAGATATCCTCAATCACCTCAAAGTATGACATCTTCGCATAGATAGAATTTTTATATCTGGAACTCGATACATGCATAGTGTTAGCTACAAGAGTTACACCACTATTTTGCATTTTGCTTCGATCATCTTGCTTTTTGGCATAGAAGGTGAACCCATTAATGATATAGATTGCATAAGACGTCACTTGATTGCTTTGACCGTATACTAAGAACTTCAATTTGCTAGAAACTGATTTAGGATTAGCTCTATACTCACCAAGGACTTGATCTTTAAACCATATTGTAAAATATTTATTGTGTTGCTAAGCACACCATCCTTCTCATCTGTAGAGATTTTCCCTCTAAATTTGATTCATATGGTTGCATATATAATTGTCAACCTCCTCGGAGTTGTGTAGAACATATAGGTGTGCTTGCCCCAACTGTTGGTCTGAGATGGTTACAACTTTTATACCCATGATCCCTCCTCCATCAGTCCTTCTTCCTTCATGCCGAGACACGAGAAGCCTAATATCGCTTGCATGCTTTAAATATGTGGCAGAAAATTTAGCGGCCTCTTCATAGATATATCATTCAACAATGCAACCCTTCGGTCGAATATGATTTTTCACAAACCCTTTTATTATCTTCATGAAACATTCCACTAGATACATCCACCTTAAATAAGCTGGGGCACAAAGTTGTACCTCTCTAACTAAGTGAGTTGTCGGGTGGACTAAGATGTCAAAGAATGCTGGAGAAAAATAAATCTCAAGCTCACACAATGTGTGTATGATTCAGTTTTGCAACCTCGACAATTTTTAAGGGTCTATCACTTTACTGCAAAGTGACTTAAAGAAGAAACATAACTTGATAATTGTAGCTCATACCTCATAAGGCTAGATACCTTGTCTAGCCACCAGAATCAAATTCTCTATCAAGACATGGCAGTCATGAGATTTTAATCCCTTCAATTTCAAATTCTTAACTAACATGAGTTTTCTGATGCTTGAAGAGCAACCCTCTGGCACCTTGACTGAAGCAAGAAACTAAAAAAAAACTAGTTTTTTCTTTATTTGATAATATGTGAGACAAAGAAATGTATGGGTTCCCATCTCCTCTGGTGCTAAATCTTCCTTTATTCCCTTATCAACCATGTCTAGCCTGGCATTTATGCCATCTTTGGTCTTTCAAGGCATATGGAGTAATGTGCCAATAATACTTTTGCACTCATTTTTCTCAAATGTCTCACATCCAGGGTCCTCCAATATGGCAAGTCAAAGAAAATGGATCTCTTCTTCCACCCGCTTGTCCCAATATCCCTTGTAAAAGGCTTGCTAAATAGATATTTTATATCTTTCACCTTTTGATATACTTGTTCACTGGTCAAAGGTTGAGGTGCCCTACCCTCTTCTGATTTCCAATTGAAATATTTTTTTTAAATACCGGTAAGGATGCTTCTGAAGCAGCCATCTTCGATCGATGTCTCATGTAGGAATTCTTCATGCCATGCTTCAATCTAATTGAATACATACCCTTTTCATAAATTGGACATCCAATTTGGCCATTAATGCTATATATATCCCGACAAATTACTATATGCAAGAAAGTCATTGATAGTACTAAAGAGTATGACTCTTCAGTTGAACGTTTCTTCCTCATGAGCATCATATACCATGACCCCATCATCCCACAAGCGCTTTAAGTCTTCAATTAGTGGAGTCAGGTAGACATCTATGTCATTCCCGAGTTACTTGGGCCCCAAGATTAGCATTGACAACATGGAGTACTTGCGCTTCATGCAGAGCCATGGATGAAGATTATATATCAACAATATTACTAGCCACATGCTATGGGTACTGCTTTGCATCCCATCAATAGCCAATGCAAGGCATAGGTTCCTATCATCTTTAACGGATTCGGGGTGGTTCATATCAAACTTCTTCCATTCTACAGAATCAACAGCATGTCAAAGCATACCGTCATCTGTCCTTTCATCTGCATGCCACCTCAAATTTTTTGCATTATCAGGATTGCTATACAGGTGTTATCTTAGTACAATAGGAAAATACCATAATGTCTTATTCGGATTCTTCCCGTTTTGTTGGTAGTATGGCTCCTCACACATGAGACAATGTGTTAGCGATATATATTCATTCCTAAATAAGACACAATCATTGGGGTAAGCATGTATCTTCTTGTAGCTAAGGCTGATGAAGCACAACATCTTTGCAACATATGTTTTAGGTGGAAGCACGTTTGTCGGTAGGATTTTATTCAAAGCCTCAAGCAATTCTGTGAAGCTAGAATCAGACCAATCATTTCTTGCCTTCAAGTTGTATAACATCAACACAAAGCTCAATAAGGTAAACTCAATGTACCCCTCATACAATGGCTTCACCACATCACCCTTCAAAGTTTCTATCATTTTAAGACAATCCCCGGAGGTACTCTTTTAATGCCTTGTCCATATCACCTAAACGGTCGGCGTCAAATGCACTTGTGTCGAAATCAAGTGATGCATAACTTTCTGTATATTCAACCACCCCACTGATTGTCTCCCCATGCATCATCCAATATGTATAAGTAAGATCGATTTCATAAATCACAAAGTGCAATAAAGAAGTTTCTCAATCACACTATACTATATATTGCTACACTTTACACAAGGGTAAAGAATCAAATAGTCATTTGAGGGATTATGCGCAAATGCAAAATCAAGAAAATCTGTTGCTCCATCCTAGTAGTCTCTTATTAGCCAATCCATATACATCCACTGCTTATTCAAAGACCTTATCTAGCATAAATCGCTTAGAAACGAAAATCCAATCAAAACCCAATAATCATCTGCGCCCAAAATAAATTCACAAAAATGTATAATGAAAGATAAACCACTAACCTTATATCAACACAACCGGAAGTTGAAGAAAGAAAACTTTGAGTTTGAACGGATGCCTTTCTCAAAACTAAAAGATCTAGAGTTTTTGATCAAGTGTGAAAGTTTTCAAATGTCAAATTGATTGGATGTTTTACAAACAAACCCCGGTTATAGATTTTAAGGTTTTACATAACGGTAATTTGGTAAGAATAGCTCATAGTTTTATTTTTGTAACAATTATATTCAAGTAAACGTGAGGTATGTTATTAACAAATCTATAGTGTTTAAGGTCTTATATAATAGTTGGTTAGTAAGAACCACTAATTATATGTTTACCTTTATAACAGTTATTTTAATTAATTTACCAAGAGATATGTTTATCACTGTTCTTTAATAACAACCATAAGATATGTTATTATTATTATTATTTTATATGTTTGAGCCATTACATTAATATATTTTCATATATAAAACTTAAAAGGGAAATAAATAAAACCTACCCATCATCCTGAAAGCAATGTTTATCACAGTTCTTTAATAACAACTATAAGATATGTTATTATTATTATTTTTATATATGTTTGAGCCATTACATTAATATATTTTCATATATAAAACTTAAAAGGGAAATAAATAAAACCTACCCATCATCTTGAAAGGAGTGATCTGAATCATATAAAAAAATAAGTACAAGCAATGCGGAACTGGTAGTGGCACCGGTTGCGGGCAGGATGCGGACGAAGAGAAGTAAGTAGAGGAGCAAGTTAAGAAGGATGAGCACGAGGGGGCATAGAGGTTTGGTGGGAGGAGGAAGGGAAACAGGTGGGGTGGAAGAGGAGGAAGTGAAGTAGGCGGGGGAGGAGTAGGTTGGGAAGGAGGAGCACGAGGAGGGCGTGGAGGTTGGGTGGGAGGAGGAAGAAAAGTAGGTGGATGTGCATATTCAGAAGCAACATGAGGAGGAGGAGGAGGAGGTGGAGGTTGGGGACAAGGATTCTCCATCATTTCTTTAGCTCATTGCTTGACCATGATGATGAGGAGAACAATGGAAAAGGGTGAAGAAAACGTATGAAAATGGGTCGTGCGATGGAAGTTGAATAGAAATCAGTCCATGCAATTCTATATGTTTTTTTGTGCACCATGAGTTTTATGACAATTGTTTTATAAATACCATTATTTATCTGTAAATTTATTATGGTTGTTTTGAAAGAATAGTTAACAAACCGTTATTTATTATATTTCATAATAGTTGTTTTCTAATAACTATGAGAAATATTCTGTATTTTTTACAATAGTATATTTAAAACGATAAAACGTTAAAAAATAGAATAGTGGTGAGTTCATCAAGCTACTTGTCACCATAGGAGTAGCCAGGATCATTGTCAGAATCACGGCCAATCTCATACTTATCAAGTATGAGATTGGCTTTTCTGTTCATACCCGACAAGTATAAAGAAAGCCTCATCACGACATAGTTAGTATGTTCAGCATGCCCCAACATTGCCTCCAGTTGTGGAATCATAGGATGTGGAGATAGAGGATGAGGTAGAGGCAGTGGTGGTTGAGGAGGAGGATAAAGAGGAGGTGGAGGATGATGCTGAGAGCTTTCTGGCAATTTTTCAGCACAACATTTCATCTATGCGATTGAGAAAACAAAAAGAGGAGGACGATGGAAGAAAAATTAGGAAAAACAAATAAAAAATGAGGAGTTTAAATAGACGTCTAGGACTCTGGAAGGGTCAGAAAAGAACTATCACTGCACGTGTTGGAGTTGAACAAGACAAAGTGAAAGGGTACTTGGTTCTCCTGATGATCATTGGATAACGAGGAGGCACCCAGAGTCGATCAGTAAGGGAAAGATGAAAGGTTTTGAAAGCTTTAATATACATTTATTAAGTTAAAACCATTAAGTATGTTTGTTTTTTGAAATCACGATAAAAGAATAATTTACGGTTATAAATTAATAATCATATGTGAAGTTTTTTTTTTTAACTTTTTTTTAAAAATATTTTAAAAATACAATAGTGGTATTCAGTCATCACCACCACTACTATTGTCCTCCTCCTCCTCCTCCTTCTCATCTTAAAAATACAATAGTGGTATTCAGTCATCACCACTACTACTATTGTCCTCCTCTTCCTCCTCCTTCTCATCATTGGAGGAAGGAGATGAAAAGTCTGACTACAAGTCATATTCAACCTCATTATGATAAAGTATGAAGTTCAACTTCCTATTCAACCTGTTTGCGTATGCCGTGAGACACCTTGTATGGTGGTCAAGGCCTGCCAACAGCTGTATTAGAGCCTCCATTTCAAGAGGAAGTGGCGGTGGCGGATGAACTCCCTGGGATGTTAACACGATGGAGAGAAAAAGGATGATGATACAGAAAAATAGTAAGAATTACAAGGAATAGGTGAGTTTAAATAGATGTCTAACGGATGTTATGAATGACTTATAAAGGTCTGACGATGTTACGAATGATTAACATGACGGTGCGCATAATTAACCGTTACGTTTAAGGATTATATATCCTTGTATGACCTCCACTTTGACATAGATGATGTTTATTAACTGTAACCATTATATACTAAGCATTATAAATGCCCAAATATATAGTAGTGCGCTTTGATTAAATTACTTTTTTCGCCTTCCAGATTTGTGGAACTGAAATTACCAACATGTTAATCAACTCCTAATTGTTTTAAATGAGATCATGATGATTGATCATCATGGTCATTCCCCTTGTGTCTGCTGAAATCGGTATCCATCTCTGGATATTTGGAATGGTTATTATTGGATGTTGCTGTTGTTTTTCACATTGGAGGAATATAAGAGGCCTGGTTCATATTATGCGAATGCATATGTGAGCGAAGGTTGAGTCCGTCGGTGGGGCCTATTGTGAGATAAGTCCTTATTCTTTGTATCCTCAAATATTAATGAAGGTAAGACAAACATGATTACATATGCAATGTGATTAAATGGGGAGGTGATGATTGTAGAAGAATTAGGTAGAGGAGGAGTACAACAAGAATTGAGATTGATGAAGGCAAATAATGGAGACAACGACAGTGAAAGTGAAATAAACAATGCAGGAGGGTGGTGATGATGGATGAATTGGGGTTCCAACTAAAATGAACAAGAAGACGTTAATTTGTTTTGGAATTGACAGTTGTGTGTTGGATCTTTTGTTTCTTGAGATATATATAGATATATATATGCTTAGTTTCGTTTCACTTTCCATGGATACGAATGCCACTTTGTCAAAAAGGTGTGGTTCTCTCTCCTCCCATCAAATTATGCCTTCTTTCTTACTTTACTTATATGCCCATCTCTTGTCAGTTTGATGGAAAAGATCCCTATTGCTTCGATCCTAATATCCAAATTCCAAAATGCTAATCAATTATAAGACCATCCATTTTCCTGTTTCAATGCTAACTGCCGACACCCCTACTTACCCATATTGTACATGATATTTACTTCCGTGCTTGTAAATTTAAAAATAACAAAAATAGAGAAATGTAACAAAAAAAACAATAAAAATATCTTTTCAGTGGTTTGGAGACAAAATCTATTTTCTTCAATACAACCAAATGAGAAATTAAGCTGAAAACGTTCTCATCCATTTTGCAATATAATATTAATTATAATGATTAAAATATTTCATGTTATTTAGAATTAAGGTCCAATTAGCCCTTTGGTAAAAAAAAATGGGAGATTTGCTAATAAAGGCCTCATTGGAAACTTATTTGCCAAATGGGACATAAGGGAATATCTTTTGCACATCAGGGAAGATTGTTCAAACACAAAAGAAGGTCACATAGGGAAGATATATTGCAAATAGGAGAAGATTGTTTAAACACAAGAGAAGATCTTTTACACACGGGGAAGATTGCTTGCACCCAAAGATTCCATTTGGCAAATAAGTTTCCAATGAGGTATTTTTGGATAATTTTCCCAAAAAAAAAGGTCCAATTAGCCTCAGAAGTTTTCCTAGGATCTATAGGCATCTGAAAGTTTTTTTAGGTTCAATATTATTCTAAAAGTATTATAACAGGTCCAATGTTGCCCTATTCTAATGATAGAAAAACACATTTGGCACATTGGATCTTATGCCATGTACGTATGATTCCATATGGGTATAACTGAGCTTTCTTCTCTTGCTCCTTTTTTACCCTGGAATTTGTTGAAAACGAACAATGATACCTCAGAAGTGTAAAAAAAGAGCAATTAATATCACTCAAATTTAACAGCGAAAAAAAAAAAGCAAATGAAGACTAATGACAACACAAAATGAATTGACAGAGACTATGAGGAATATGGCAAACAAATACCAAAGAGAATATGAGGTTAAAGCATATGATAAACAACTCTCTCCATTACTATGGCCCTTTGTATTTTACAATCAACATTTTGGGGATCGTCTAGGATTCGTTCCACATGCTTTCTCATCAGGCAATCTCTCATTGTATTTCATTTGTAGTACTCACTGTAATACCAAAAAAAACATAAATAAATCAAAATTTCATACAAAATTTTATTAGATGAATGAAATTGCAACATTTGGATATTCATGTTTAACTTTGAAAAAAGGAAGTTTAATCTTTCAATCTTATAATTTTCGACTCACTTATAATTCAGTCCTAAAACTTTTGACTTGCTTATGACTTAATCCTTTGTCTTTTTCAATTTTTATATTATTATCCTTCTCATCCTATGTGGCAAAAATATTAATAAAAATATTAAAAAGTTGATCCTAACTCACCTCCATGTAGCCGCCTCCCCATCTTCAACGTCATCCTTTAAGCTACCATCACCGCATCACCTCCAGTCCTCTATAGTCCAATAGCCACTCACGGCCGCCAGAAATGGTTCATCGAAGTTAAAATATGGGAGATCTGGACCGAAGTTACATCTTTTTTTTTGGGGCGGTGAGTGGCTGCTAGACTGTGGAGGACTAGAGGTGAGCCGGTGGTGGTAGCTTGAAGGATGATGTTGAAGATGGGGGAGGCATCTACGTGGAGCTGAGTTGGGATCAACTTTTTAATATTATTATCAAATATTTTTTTTCACATAGGATGAGAAGGAAAATAATATAAAAATTAAAAAAGGTAAAGGATTGAATCGTATCAAGTCATAGTTAAACTTTGAGTTATAGTCAAAAGTTAAATAACTAAAAGATTAATTTTCCCACAAATCCAACTTGTTTGTGTGGTGATGCTGAAAGGAAAAGGGCATTGAATAGATTAAAACCAAAGATAGTGTGAACCATTGATGGTTTTAGTTATAACCTTCATTCTGCGTCTTTAGTGATCTTTCACATATTTTTTTTCCCATTTTGATGTTAAATTTGGGCAATATTGCTTCCCTTTTAATGCTTTCAGTGTGATATTGCTCTTTCATGAAGACTCCCAATCAAGGCAAAAATGATCAAAGAACAAAGCACAATCATGCCCACAATGATTTGTTCATATGTAGCATAAGGTCAAACATGACAGATATATATTTTTCTATTATTAAAGTAAGGCGGCATTGCTCCTATTTTAACACCTTTGGAGCAATACTAAATCTAAAAGAACTTCTAGATAGCCACAACTCCTGCACAAAAACTTCTTGAGTAAAATTTGACCTCAACCCTTTTATTTAATTGAATGTTTGTCTTGATGGGTTTTTTTTTAATCAAACTTCATCATGCTAAAATATGAGGTAAATCAGGGTATACATCTATTAAAACCCCATAGAGTTACGTTGAATGAATTAGTGAAGAGTTTTTAATGTTAAAAATCTATCTCTCTAATTTCTGATATCGCTCAAAGTTGTTTAATATTTATCTTTCCAATGACAAGTCGTGCATTTTGTACCTAAATATTAAACCCCCCCCCCCCCAAAAATTGCTACATGATGAGTGGGAGGAGGAATACAACAACAACAATAAAGCCTTTATCCCACTAGTTGGGGTCGGCTACATGGATCGCACGACGCCATTGTGCTCTGTCGAAAATCAAATTTTTTGAAATATTATTAATAAAAAATTCTCTCTCTATAACTTCATTAAGCGTACACTTCGGCCTTCCGCAACCTCATTTTACAGGACTCCATACGGCTTGATCCACCCTCCTCACCGGTGCATTCAACGACCTTCGTTGAACATGTCCAAACCACCTCAAACGACTTTCTACCATTTTTCCTTCAATAGAGGCCACTCCAACTCATTTACGTATATGATTATTACGAATCTTGTCTTTTCTTGTATGACCACACATCCATCTCAACATTCTCATCTCGGCCACCCCCATTTTATGCTCATGTAATCCCTTTAAAGCCCAACACTCACTACCATAAAGCATTGCTGGTCTTATAGCAGTGCGGTAGAACTTCCCTTTTACCTTATTAGGTACTTTCCGATCACAAATAATTCCAGTAGCTTTTCTCCATTTACACCATCCAGCTTGAATTCTATGATTGACATCACCATCAATTTCACCATCTTGTTGTATAATTGATCCCAAATACCGAAATTTTGTCACTTGCGGAATGACTTGCCCTCCCAATTTAACTTCCACTTCATTTTGACCTTATCTCTTATCATACTTACAATGCATATATTCAGTTTTGCTCCTACTCAGACGAAAACCCTTCACTTCCAAAGTCCGTCTCCATATCTCAAGTTTAGAATTAATTTCCTCCCTGGATTCAGCTAACAGAACTATATCATCCGCAAAAAGCATGCATTTAGGGATCTCCTCTCTTATAGGCTCAGTTAGAACATCTACCGCTAGGTTAAACAAATAAGGGCTCAAAGCTGATCCCTGATGTAGGCCAATCCTTATAGGAAAGTCCTTTGTTATACCTCCAGGCATTCTAACATTGGTTGTAACCCCCTCATACATGTCCTGAATGGCTTTGATATATGCAAACCGCACCCTCTTCTTTTCCAAGGCTTTCCATAGTATATCTCTTGGCACACGGTCATATGTTTTTTCCAAACCATATGCAAATCTCTTTCTTTGCTCCTATACTTCTCCATACACCCCCTTAATAAATAAATCGCTTCTGTTGTAGACCTTCCTGGCATGAATCCAAATTGGTTTTCCGCAATTTCAGTCTCCAACCTTAACCGGCGTTCAATCACCTTTTCCCATAATTTCATTGTATGACTCCTAAGCTTAATTCCTTTATAGTTTGCACAATTTTGAATATCCCCTTTATTCTTATAAATAGGAATCAAAGTATTTTTCCTCCACTCATCCGGCATTTTCTTGAATCGTAAAATCTCATTAAATAATTTTGTGAGACACAAAACACCCTCTTCACCCAAGTATTTCCAAACTTCAATAGGAATCCCATCAGGCCCAACAGCTTTACCATTTTCTATTTTCTCAAGAGCTTCCCTAACCTCGCCAACTCGAATCCTGTGGTAAAATGATAAATTGAGGTCACCTTCTCGAGTTGTCAAATCTTCGCAATCACAAGGCCCTCCCCCTCCATCATTGAACAACTTATAAAAGTAGGCTTCCTACCTATTCTTAATATCTCCATCAGTAAACAAAACTTTGCCTTCTTCATCCTTTATGCACCTTACTTGATCCAAGTCTCTCGATTTTCTCTTCTTGTTCTTTGCAATATTGTAAATCTTATGCTCTACCGCCTTTGTTCCTAACACCTTATAAAACTCCTCATATGCTTTATTAGGAGCTTCACTCACTGCCTTCTTAGTCTCCTTTTTAGCCAAACGATACATTCCCCAATTTTCCACATTATTACACAAGTGTATTGCTCTAAAACAATCTTTCTTATACTTGACTTTCTCTTGAACAATCTCATCCCACCACCAAGTCTCCTTATCTTGCCGACCAAAACCTTTTGATTCTCCCAAAATTACTTTAGCAACCTTCTGGACCTTTTTAGACATATTCTCCCACATGATATTAGCCCTTCCTTATAACTTCCACTCACCCTCCTCCAAAAGAGTTCTCTTAAAAATTTCCCACTTCTCTCCCTTTAACTGCCACCACCTGATCCTAGGATTTAAAACTTGCCGATGCTTTTGTTTTACACACTTAATATTCACATCAAGGACCAAAACCCTATGTTGTGTTGTCACGCCATCCCCAATGATCACTTTGCAATTAGTACAAAATCTTCTATCGGAATTCCTTACCAAAAAGAAGTCAATCTGTGTCTTGGCAGCTCCACTCTTATATGTTATTAAATGCTCCTCTCTCTTCTTAAAGCAAGTGTTGACAATCTTGAGGTTATATGCGAGGGAGAAATCAATAATAGATTGACCTTCACTATTGAGCACCCCAAATCCAAAACCCCCCATGAGCCCTTGCATGAGGTCTTACCTCCTTACCGACATGTCCATTAAGATCACCTCCAATAAAAATCTTTTCGGTTAGTAGGATACTCTGAATTAGCCCCTCTAAATCTTCCCAGAACTTTTCCTTAAGATGTGCTTTTGCCCCTACTTGAGGTGCATACGCACTGATAATATTTATGCTATCATTCCCAACAATCATTTTTAAGGAAATGATTCTGTCCTCAACCCTTTTAACTTCCACCATGTTCTTTCTCCATTCATTGTCAGTGATGATACCAACACCATTCCTTCCATTGACCTTTCTTGTATTCCAAAGCTTAAAACCATTAATTTCCCGAGACCTTTCTCCCGCCCATTTAGTTTCTTGAAAGCACAAAACATTAATCTTTCGATCATTCATTACGCCCACCACCTCCAGAGATTTGGCATTCAAAGTTCCAACGTTCCAAGTGCCAAATCTAATCTTGCTCTCATGAACTAGCTTATTTAGCCACCTCTGTTCAGAAGAGAGTGGTAGCCCTTGCTCATTTAACACTACACCCGGGCGACAATGCAGCGGCCCTTGCTCACTTATCACTGTACTCGAGCCATACAACACGTTACTTACAGGCAACGACCTAGCATTAGCACAATTTCTTCGTTGATCCATGTTCATAAGAGATTCGACAGGGTTTTACGTTGGCTGTCGGGGCCTAACACAACCCTCCTCCTTTACCCGGGCTTGGGACCGGCTATAACATAGGCGGAGTTGAGTGGGAGGAGGAATATAATGGCTTTTTTTCTTAGATTGTTATGAGACTTCTTTGTATATAAAAATACTGAAAAAAGAATCCTCCAAGAGAAATTTAAAAAAAAAAAAAAAAAACGGAGGATGGAAAAGCCTCGTTCTAACGGGATTTTGTTGTACTAAAATGATTGCCATATTTGCGATATGGTTATTTGAGAAATAACCATGATTGCTTTGCAATTTAAGTCCAACAAATAGTGATGGAAAATCATAAAAAGCAGTCTCAATATAAACATTCTTACTCCACCACAGGAGGAAACGCAAGAGCAGTATAATTATGAGCTAGGCACCAAATGGATTCACAGTGAACATAAACAACACTTCCAAATCCAAATGCCCAGATATGCTTCTTATAATTATTTTTCAAATGCACTTTATTCATACATCTCCAGGGCCCCCTATACATTTTAAATGGTCGTGTGGACAATCCCAATTTATGTACTTATTACGTGATGGTTCTTCACTGCGAAGATTCCAAAAAAAAAAAAAGCGCTGGTAAACAGTTTTGGTTGTGATTATAAATAATTAGCTAAAAAATTAATAGTCCTCTAGTTCTAAATGTAGGACCTAGTTTAGGATTGCATTTTGATTTTAAATGTAATACTTTTTCTCAGTTTATCTCATATTAATTTATAGTTTTTCTTCAAATTAATTTACCTAATTTATCAACTAATACATAGTATGTTACGCAAAAATATTTTAAAGAGATTATCCCATACATGTTAAAATTAAGTAATTTATTTTTTAATCTCCTCAAACAAGATAAATAAGGATTATATTAAAGTCAATATGAGTATACTTTTAACTGAGGTGAAGTAATGTGGGAGGTGTTGTAGACGATCTATTTGTCCGGGCAATGTTTCTAGATAAATTCAATATAATGATGACAGCAAGAGTATGATGTTGAACTAAAGCATAATTACAAGACTTTTATTATATGCTAGGCATTCAACCTCGTGTTTGTCTAGGTTATTATTAGGTTGTAGTTAGTTGTTCAGAAAGTGATAGAATGGTATGTTAGTGTGTGGACCACATCAAGTCATAATTGAGTCTCTCAATCGTGAGGGAAGGACGCCCCTCTTTATTTTTCAGTTGAAAGTAAGAAGTTCAGTGAAGAAGCAAGGAAAAGAATAGAAGGTTAATTATTGAAACTTCAATGACCAAAGTCTTGCTTTCTGGAGCAGGAAGTTCAAGAACGGCATAGCGCAGCTGAACTGTGCTTTTTCCCCACATCATCACATCGATGCAAGGGTTTCGTTATTAGAAAGGGTTAAGGGTCATTTTTATCTCAAAAGTTTTCATAACAGATTGTGAGTACTCATAAGTTTTTTTTTTTTTACTCAATGTCATCCCAAAGACGTTGAAGAAAGGAGCAACATTGTCATGCTCCAACGGTAGCCAAATGGACAGAACTTACCTTATGCCATGTATGTTTGCATGTGAGCATATCCATGATCCTGAAAGTTTTTGTGAAGAAGAAATGGGATTTCGGGAAATTTTTTTGGCTTAATGTCGTCCAAAAGTGTTAAAAAAGGGTAATATTGCCTAAATTTAATAGTGAACTGACAAAAAATATGAAAGGCTGATAAGAACGCATAACGAAGTATATGACACAGATTATTATGGACGCACCCTTCCTTTGATATTAATCCATTGCGTTTTCCTTTCATCATCACCGCAAATAAGTTGAGTCCGTCAGAGTCAAACATAAATCTCCAACTCTCACAATTTAATCCATCTAACAAATTTTTGTATGCGTTATGATTTAAATTATTTTTTGTTTAGATGTTAAATTTAGGCAACACTGCTCATTTGCAAAAACTTCCACGACGAAAAAATGCACCAAAGAAGAGAGTTGGTTATACCCACATGAAATCCGACGTTGGAGTATGGCAACATTAATTTTCAAATGCTTCTATGGTGACATTGAGTCCAAAAAAAAAATACCAGGTACCCACATTTCATTCGGGAAAACTTCCAGGGCAATAACTCTTAACCTGTATCAGAAAAATGTGTAAACATGAATGAGAAATACACTCTCATCGTCTGTAAAAAGATATTTCCGAGGCCAAATTAACATTGATGACAATGGGAATATGAATTCAGAATATAGTGGATATTCTTTTGGCTTAAGTGAAATAAAAAGAAGGATGAGAAGAGATGATAGGGCATTGTAAAGAACAAAATGAAATTATTTAGGAAAGATATGGTAGCAGTAAGATAGATGTTCCGGTGAATTACGAATTTTGTGGAAAAAGACATACAAAGAATTTCCAACACGTAAAGAAATATTAGGGGGCACCAAGGTGCGCCTCTTAATTAAGTACACACATGCTATGTTTTATCTACACACATGTGTGTAATATATTTCATTCTGATGGATTTGTACTCAACTGCTTTTTCATTAAAGTACATCAATGCATAATATTATAACTTCACAAATAAAATCGAATGCTGATTAGTGCATCCTTCCTCTTTGTAAAATTGAGAATTTGCTGCTACTAATTCGAGAATTCCAACTGACTACCAATCACTGTTTTTATCTAGACATGAGAGTTTTAGTTGAGTACTAACATGTTGATCCATTAAGGATTATACTGTGATAGGAGTTGGGGTACACTCGCAGCTGATGAATTATTATGAGATGCTTAAAACTTTGACATATGAATAGAAAAAATTATGTTGAAGTAATTGTGACAAAAAAGATAGTTGAATCGAGTAATGGCGGAATATGTTCTGAAACTACAACTCTTTTGACCATATTCATAAGACTCATGCTCATTAGTTTTTAACGCAATCCTTGGATCTTTAATATATGACATGGTAAAGTTGATCATGGTCTAAATTAAATATAAAACCTATTTTTTATATTTATCAATTTTTTTCCTCAAATTACCCCTATTGATATTTACTCACCAATAATCAAGTAAGAGGGGGAGGGAGGGAATTAATTAAGGAACATATTTAGGGTGTTTTAGGAAAAAAAAATATGTCATATTAACTAATTTAACCAACTCTTTAATCTAATCAAATTAGTTAAACAGATCTTTACACATTTATTACTCATTTTTTAAAATTTCTTTTCTTCTTATATTCTTAATTTAAATGATGGTTTTAATTTATTTAAAGGAAATTTTGAAATGTCCATCTTTATATTTAACAAATTTCAAATAATTTTTAAAATTTTAAGAAAACATTTAACAGTTTTATAAAAATGATTGGAGGTAGTAGCACAATTTAGCTTTTGCTAACGTATAAATGGGAAGAAATTAGTGTATCGAAAAAAAAAATAAATGGGAAGAAATTTTCACCAAATAAAATAAGAAAATAACAGTAAAAGAACTTTAAAATTACAAAATTGCAAACCATGCTATAAAATAAGTTATGAATTACTTAACTAGTATAGTAGTTCCGTTATTAATTCTAGATAACAAATCTAATTTGACATTTTTCAATTTTCAGAGTCTTTTTTTGTCATTTTTTCAATAAAATACTTTGACTGTATCCAATAAAGCATGAGAATATATAATCTTTGTAACCATTAACTCTTTACATACACACATACATGTGTGTGAGAGAAGATGTCAAGCTTTTAGTTTTCGCAAAAAATAAAGTTACTACCGATCGATTCAGCGGTAATTATAAATAAAGAGAGATATATAGGACATTCTGATGATAAAATTTTAATTTTCTATGAGGGATAGATCAAGGACCATTGTAACTATTAACCAATAATAAGTTATAAAAGAAAATAAAGGGCTATATTTGGTTTCCTTGCCCCCTTTTTTCCTTTCGTATCTTGTATTCATACTTTCTTATAACTTTTCGTCACCACGACTGATACGAATCTGGGTTTTGACAAGTGGGGCTACCTCTATTTTAAAAGTGCTGTCTCCGAGTTTCCAACTTTTATTACTCTATAAGTAAAGTCTACTTTGAAGCTCAGTCCAATACCATTGAGCCAACTCCTCTTCGGTTCCAGTTGAAAAGACCATATACATGTTTTGATGCCTAAACCGACTTTTCTAAGCGCCGAAGCCCGAAGACGAAAGACTTGAACAAAAACCAGTTGAACGTAGTACCATGATAGAATAGAAGTAGTTATATGATGCTTATGCGTTAAGAAAGTCCGTTGAGCATCTACTGGAAATTGAAAATTTTCCCCATTATCAGAATACCCACTACCCAATAACATACTCCCCAAGTTACCTTCATCCAAATTAGCGTGCAGAATGTATTATTTATCATTGATCATCAAAAGGATGCGCATATGAAATTTAAACATATTTTTTGCCATAGAGAACGTGAAATGTAAGGGTCTGTTTGGTGTGAGGGATTTGGAAGGGAGGGGGGAAATTTTTATGAGTTGAATTTTAAAAGATTGAAGAAGTGGGGTAATAAAATTTTAATAAATAGAGTATATAAGATAAAAGAATAAAAGAGTAAGAAAAATTAATTAAAAAATTTTAACCCCATTTCTCTAATTTTGTAAATTCAACTCAAAAAATTTTTCCCCCGTCCACTCCCCCCCCCCCCCCCCAAAATACCAAACAAGCCCTAAAAAACTAGAAATGGCATGTATCACATTAATTTTATGCATTTGGGGTGTAAATCAGAGATGTCCTAATAGTATCCTTTAGTTTCACTTTTACGTACTACGTTTCATTGTTGCCTTGTTGGTTCACTCCTTTTTAATTCTTCAAGCTTCATTTTGATGTATTAAAATTGACATGCCGATGGAGTTGGTAAAAAGAACAAGAGAGAGAGAGAGAGAGGCTGAAAGTTAAATTGTTTTTGTAGGGCTAATGATTCTCATTCTCATCTTCGCTGGATTTAGTTGTATGTTCAGTCCCAAGCAGCCTAGAAACTTATAAAATGAAAGGCAATTTCTTCTTAATTCCAATGACTATATGTGGAAGAGTTTCTTGGGATTTGGGTCCCCTCAATAAATATGGGTGATAGGGGTAGGGCAAGTAAAAGATGAGTGGGGAGGGGCGGAACGGAGAGCAAAGAGGTCCTTGAGAGTACGATGAGGCTGAACAACACCGAGAAGCTTGGCTACAAGTGAGGCACTCTGTTGGATGTGGTCCATGTTTTGTGTTTCACTCCACAAGCGGTGAGCCAAGTGTAGCCTCCTCTTCCTTGAACTCAACCGAATCCCCCACTTGAGGTACACGTTATGCCTCTCCTCTCTTGTCAGCCTTCTCTTTATTTGCTTGCTTAGCATCTCCCTCTCCCTTCGCACATTTCTCCCACTGTTTTCATTCAACATTCATTCACCACTCCAATGCTATTCATATTCAATGCGCTCTTGTAATTAAATCATGCAATAGTTGTATTATTTTAACGTGCTCCCAAATTTCACAATTGAGCATGCCACATCTAAATATAGTAGGTATATCCATAAGCACAAATTGAACTTCAAATGAGCAACAAATTTACCATACAATCCATTCAGATTTAATTTCTTTATATGAAGATTACTTATTTGGTTATAACATGAAAACTATTATTTACCATAATCAAACTTAATCCCATCATATTAGCAAGTAAATCCACAGCTAACCCTAAACCCTAAGAGGGTAGATAAATTTATATAAGCATTCAGTAAGTAATTACTTCCTCTTATCCCAAATATAAGAGCCAGATAAGGGATTTATTTTAATCTTAAATATAATATATCAATCCACTTTACCCCCCAAATTTATAATTTTTTTCTCCAAAATATCTCTATTGATTGGACCTGGGAATAAGGTTTTCATCAATAGTAGTTACCATACATATAATTAGAAAGGGTATTTTAGGCAAACTAACACATATATGTTACAAATAACTAACTTAACTAATTTTCTTAATATCCACAAATTAGTTATCTAATTCTTATACAACGAGAGTATATTCCACTATAAAATTTATATTCTTTAAGGCCTGAACATTTTCACAACCCAATTAGGCATTTAAAAGGAAAAAAATATGAATGACCATGTGTAAGAACAATATTTTTATGATCTTAGAATATAGGGAATCAATTTCGACCGTAAAAAAACACGCTGGTTTATTAAACCAGCAACCAGGGGGAAAAACTCGAACTAATTTGCTTTTCTTTCTTCCTTTATTGCTTTTGTTTTTTTCCGGCCTTAATTAAACTTGTTTATTTTAACCTGTATATTCAAAATGATTGATTCTTCATTGGCTTTAGACATTTGAAGGCACAAATCACTGATTTTCAGCTCATTTAGTGCTTATATGGCATCATGGTAGGGGGCTACAAACCGACAGAAACTTATGAATTTTGTTAAAATTATCAAATTTATTTTCCACTTTCATCGATATAGACATACCTTTTATGTAAATAGAGTGAAGTATCCGCAATTTTAATAAAATTCATGAAATATTAGTATAATTTATTCTTTGCTTTTAGAAAATATTTATCGAAATTTTTATATGGGAAATTTTATATATTGTTAGAAAAAATCACAAACAATTTATATAATTTTTTTATTTTTAGAACATTTCTGGATAGTTTTAACATTTGAAACTAAAAAATATCCGCATAATTTCATGAAAATTTGAAAGAGATCTGCATAATTTATTTATTTTCATATCTAACAATGGAAAGAATTTAACAGAACCTCGATATTTAAAATGGTACCTTGAAGCAAGGGTGACTGTTCGCCCATTTTCTCCCTTCTTTTTACCTTGGGAAAAAGTTTGCATGAGGTAGGACAGCCTCGTATGTTCTACCTCCATATAAATAGAATCCGACGGATCCCCTTTGATAAGAAGGAAAAAGTATGTTCTGTGGTACAAAGAAACATTACAGGCATGCCAGAGCTCAATAATCTCCTTTAGGAGCCGGTTAAACTCTGAAGGCCAATCCAAGTGACCTTGATCACCAGATTGCGTTGGGTCCAACCCTAAATTTTTAGAACTAGCGGGAATGATGCACCCCAGTCTTGTCTCGGGAGCCTATCATGCATAGTTAAGCAAACTCAATATGATATATAAAATCTACCTCAAACTACACAATTCTTTTTTTGCTTGCTCAAACTGCACAATTCATAAATTAATTATTCATGAATATATAGGGCAATTCAACATCAAACTCTGAGCACCGAACCCACATTTAGATTTAGTTAAAAAATCTATTTAGAACAATGGTAAAACGATCCTCAATTACGTGTAAAAACTTATTTGACCGTCAATGCCCGGTAACAGAGCCAAGTAGAAGAAGATGAAAGAAGGAAATTGAAAGCAGATGAACAGAAGAAATTTACCTCATGGTCTGCTAGTAGATTCAATTCTTCATGATTTACCTCTTCCTTCTCTTTACTCTCAGTAGCAGAAGTGCCCTCTCTGACACTTTCATTGTCAACGGAGGATTTGACATTCTGTAGGTCAACAGAAGTACTCACCACAGAATTCCCAGAGCCATTTCTTGGCAGCATCTCGGCATTGTTATTATAATTCAGTTGTTGGGCATGACCCTCAGGTCTTGCTGTAAAGTTTCCCTCAATTGCTGTTCGGGGTGTGTGATCAGTCATTTCTTCCTTCTCAAACCAAAATGAAGATCGATTTGTCATGAGACTTGCTTTACAACTCCTGCTTCTGGCCATTTTCAAGCTTCTAGACGTGGATGTGATTGATAACGCAGGCGAAACCAAATCCAGATTAGCTTCGCCTCTATGATCAACTTGAGTCACTCCTAAGGTAGCGATATTTGCCCCAGGAGACGACGCATTAGAGTCACTGTATGGGTTTGGGCTTGGATCTGCTAGGTTTGAATCTGTAAATGTGTTATCTTCGGACTTACTGAACATATCTCCAATACGACTGTCCTCTAAACTTTCTTCTCCCATGTTCTTGGAATTCAAACCACTTCTTTCAACATCAAAATCTGTAACTGATAGCACTGAAGATGAATTTACACGGGGCGTATAAAGTTCAAAGTCAGCAAGTTGGAACCAATTATCATCAGAACTAAGACTGTGTCCGTCTGAAAAGGGAGATGCTTCAAAAGATATGACACTATCTGTGTATTGAAATATTGATAAATTGGGTGTCTCTGGTGCTTTATTATCAAAGTCCCATGAATTACGTACACGTAATTTGGGATAATGAGGATCCAAACTTTCCTGGAGAAGGGGCGAGAAACTTAGGTAAGGAAGACAGGTGTTTTCTTTTTAATGTTAGGAAAGATGCTTACCAATTCAGGGGAAGACATGTCATCTCCAGCCATTTGAAGCATATTCTTGATTTGAGATTGAGTAAGGTCACGCTGCATTGTCAGCTCTGCTACTTTGTTCTTTAACTGCAGTTACAGCCCAAAAGTAACATATATAATAGGAAGCATTGTCCTCATTTCTCAATTGTATAGAGTACATGCTTGGTTTCACATCATATAATTAGAAACTATATATATGTTCTACACAAAGGTGTCCCAAAAAATGAAGACGGCCAACGAAAATTGGTTGGCAAAATGGATATTTCATGGCAAGTTATATCACCCTTTTACTGTAGTTATTTATGCTATTTTAACAGGTATTGATCAGAGTGAAATGTCAAAGTAAGACCAAAAGGAGTCTCCTTGAAACACTTCTTTTGCCGTCTGTATTATCATTGGTGTTGTCTTCCATACGTTTGATATAATTCAAGTCTAGAGAAAAATGTAGGGCCTAGGGAAATCTACGAACGTCTTCATATTCTAGCCCAAGCTTCCATAAAGATTAATTTCATAAAGATCGTAATAATCTGGATATTTGAGCAAACCAAAATGAGAGTCAATGAACGCATAATTGGGAGAATTGTTAAAAAAGATTTCATTGGCAACTTAATTGCTAAATGGGATCTGGGAAGATATCTGCACATGGAGGGAAGATATTGTGCACATGAGGGAAAATTTTGTGCACACGGGGAAAGATTGTTGCGCATGTATAGGGAAAAATATTGCACACAAGGAAGATATTCTGCACACAGGGAAAAATATTCTGCACACCTGAAAGATATTCTGCACGTGAAGGTCCCATTTGATAAATAAGTTGCCAATGAAGTATTTTTTCACAATTTTTCCTAATTTTTTTCCTTGTTTGTCAAAAATGTTGGAATATTTTAAAATGAAGATATGTATTTGTTGAAAAATCATGTCCTTATAAATTAAAGAATTTATATTAAAGATTGTGTACAGAGTTATAAAAATAAAGTTCACCAAAATTATGTCTCTTTAGTTTTTTAAGACACATCAAATATTATAACCAAAGGTTCTTGGTAAAAGGTTGTGTTAATTTTAAGAAAACTATACATACTATAAATGTGTAACTCTTCATAGAAAATATATTTTAAATAACTATTAGCTATTAAGTTATGTTGGTTCATGAAGATTCATAAATCTAAATATGGTTATGACTTTTAATTGAAGTGTTGCTTCAAGAGGCACCATTTCAAGACATCATTTCATGGCTTATAAATACCTATCACCAGTAGTCCATTTAGACATACAACATCAGACATCAAACCACACAACAACAAAATATCAAATTCATTGTCTTTGCCTTTGAGTGTAAACAAAGATGAAATCAAATTATCACTTTGTAAATGAGTGTTAAAAGTACAATCCATACTTAGGTAGGGGTGAATTAAGGCTAAAGAAAAGTGTTGCTCGTGCCTTGAAGACATTATGCACTACTTTCTTCTTTATCTCTTCTTAAACTCCTTAGAGAACCAGTCCCACCAACAAGAATGACCTAAAAACCATTTAGGTTCTGATCTGTAAATTTATTGGTGTCGGAAGTGTCTAAATGATAGCAACAGCATTCAATTTATTTTGTTGAAGAGGAAAAAGTACAAAGAAAAAAAAAAAGGAATGTAAGAGAACTAAACGCATCCAAGATTACTAGTGATAATTAATGGCAGATACTGCATTAAAAAAATCAACTCATTACAAATCCATGAGGAAGCTTGTGAGAAAAAGGAGGAATTGAGACTAAGAAAAACAAACCCATTCAAACAAAATCAGTCAAAAAAATCACTGTGTGACTGTGAGTACAATACCGATCATTAAAAAAATTGTAGAACCAATAATAAATAAATCAACAGTATACTCGTTGTGCAACATGATAAGTTGATAACCTCTGCATTTTAACAATTTATATTCTTTTGTCCTTGATCACAGAGACATAGAACATTCATGTTAGAGCATTGAACCTTAAAAAATTTATTCAATTTTGTTATCAAGAACTCAATTACCTTTTCAATTTCAAGGTCTTTTTCCTTCAGTAATGTTGTAGAATCAGATGTAAAGCAGGCTGAATGTGACTTTTTCAATTCACTTTCTAGTCTAACTACTTCTCTTTGCAATTGCTTTATCAATGCTTTGTTGGACATCAGTACATTGACCCGAGCATTAGTGGTTACTTCTTTAGCGCAACTTGCAAATAAGAGGGTGTTTCTGGTTTGTTCAACATGTCTTCGTGCGGGGCTGATATTGCAGATTATTGCAGTTCTAGCATTGCCTCCTAAAGAGGACTGCAGTATGCGGGTAAGCTTTGAATCTCTGAAAGGAATGTGTCCATTTCTCCCCTTGCTACAACAAAAATAATTTTCGTTTAGATGAGGCGAGATGAAATAAAGAAAAGTAGATACAAGAATTTCAATATATCAGACGTCAATAGTATTGATTGATTCGGGAATCTTGGAAACAAAAAGGAAGCATTCATATGTTCACGAAATCACAAATTATTGCACTATTGGGCCACGGATGCATAAAAGTGTGGTTGCATTTTAAAGTATTTATGTAGTTTGGGGCTAAAACAAAAATGAATATTTTTAACGATAGTAAAATTATCCATGGGCTACTTAACGGTTGAGTTGAAGTAGATTTCTGACTTGATATTAAAATGTCTATGACCCTGAGATGTGAGATCAATTCTAGCCTCTCCCATTCTTTCTGATTGGATAAAATTTCAACACAAGATAGATGGTCCTTTTCTTTGTCCAAACTTTAAGCCTGACTTTCATGTGAGGGCCGGGGTTCCATAGAAGATTCTGAACTAGTCATGGGCTTTTAAGTTGAAATGCCCTTTGACAAGAACCAACCTCATATCTGGTCAAACATTTAAGTTCTCAACCTTTCTATCAATGATTAGGACATATTTGTATCAAAGGGAAAAAATTACTGAGCTGAAGGTCAAGATAAACCCAGTGAAGTTTTCTCCGATGCAAAACCTAGTGCCAATTATATGAATAAACCAGTAATGACATGAAAATCAGTAGAGGTAAAGAAAGAGATATTAACTCAACCTATGTATCCTTTTGGAATGTTGGCGTTAGACTGATCAGTAAACCTTAATTGGCAACCTAATATTTCAGTACAAATTATAGGACAGGCTAACCTGAGTTTGCGGATGACAGTTCCTAGAGTTAATAGACTACGATTAATGTGGCAACCCTCCTTTAACCTTGTGCCAGCTGATAATGTCTGGGATGCACGTTCACTCCCCGCAAGATCCACAAAATTCTGTGTCAAGAAAATAAAGTATCATTTTGATTCCCATTTACGTTCTTTGACACAATAATTTGATTTTTGTTCATTTTCTTTCAATCTAAGTAAACATGTCGTACCACAGAAGCAGCAAGACAGCTTGATTCGTCATTTCCTAGAAACTCACGTGCAGAACTTTCAATTGTCTGAAGAGAACGTCAGTGTATATGTCAAATAAAATTGCAAAATGTTCTGACTTCTGAATTATTCAACAAGATAAACATACCAATCTGAATATCTGGTGAGATCTAGAGCTTGCTTCATTCAAGGATGTCTCCCCTACCTGCCTTTGAGCTACAAAAATATAAGGGAAAATCGCACTCAAGTTTCAAGAATCAGAAAAAGTAGTAAAAAAGTCTCATTGTAGTGATATAAATTCCTAGGGATAGGGACTATAGTGATATAGATTTCTAATGTGAAATTATCTTCTTGTCCTTAGTAATTGATATTTGGATATTATATGATATTAAATTATATAATTCGATGCAAATACTTGTGAATCACCACTGTATAACTTGTTAATATAGGTAAATTCACTTGTCAACGAGAGCTGTTTTAGTTAATATAGATAGGCTTGTCAATGGTCACTCTATGACTTGTTAATATAGTCACGTCCACTTGTTAACGGGAGCTGTTTTAAATTGTATTAGAAAAATGGAAATAATTAACATAGGTAAGCTTGTCAATAGTCACTTTTTGACTTGTCATTATGGCACATAAGCTTATCAAAATAGGCACATACACTTCCCAATGTATAACTTTCCATTATAGGCATATAAACTTGCTAAAATAGGCACATAAACTTACCAAAATAGGCACATACACTTGTCAATGTATAACTTATCAAAATAGGCATTTACACTCGCCAATGTATAACTTGAAAAAAATAGGGGCATGCACTCGTCAATGTATAACTTGTCAAAATAGGGACATACACTTGCTAATATATAACTTGTCAAAATACACACATTGACCTGTTGTCAAGATCCTCTTCTCCAACCATGGTTCACACAAGGATAAATAGGTCAATGTGTGTATTTTGACAAGCTATACATTGGCAAATATATATGCATATTTTGATAAGTTTATGTGTCAATAATGTCAAGTTATATATTGATGAGTGTATATGCCAATTTTGACAAATTATATATTAGCAAGTGTATATGCCTATTTTGACAAGTTTATATGTATATTTTGGCAAGTTAATGTGCCTATAATAGCAAGTTATATATTGGCAAGTGTATGTGCCTGTTTTGATAAATTCATGTGCCCTGTTTTAACAAGTTTATGTGCCTATAATGACAAGTCAAAGAGTGATTATTGACAATCACATCTATGTTAAATATTGTCATTTTTCCAATATAATTTAATACAGTTCCCGTTGACAAGTGGACGTGACTATATTGACAAGTCATAGAGTGGCTATTGACAAACTCATCTATGTTAACTAAAATAACTCCCATTGACAAGTGGATATGACAATATTAACTAGTCATAAAGTGGCAATTGACAAATATCTACATCTAATCATATAACTTAATATCATATAATATCTAAATATCAATTACTAAGGGCAAGAAGGTAATTTCACATTCGGAATTTATATCAATGCAGTCACTAAGAAGTTTTTTTATGGAGGAATCTACAATAAGACTTTTTTATTATTTTTTTCTGGTCCTTGGGACCAGAGCGCGATTTTCCCAAAATACAATCACACAAAGTTTAGCTGTGGCCAACTCTAGCGAATGAAAAATGTAACAGAAGAAGAAAGAATGAATGAATGAAAAAGATTTAGAAAACTAGTCAAAGTAACCAGGTTGAACCAGAATCTTTCATATTAATCCTTACTCTTGCAGAAAGAAAGAAGTTCTATAAAATGGTTCCAGTCACTCAAAGTTTCCTCGGTAAGCTTCTCTACAATTGTTCCTCTCTGGTTCAATGACCAATTGTTAATATAATGTACAAACATATCATAACTCTGGGAACACATTAAAAGATTTTTACCTCTGGATCATCAAGGAGCCTCAGTGGAGTACTGTCTAAACTAAGGAGGTCCCTTACACATTCATTATAGAGTTCAATTGCTGACAACTTCAAAATAAACTCTCTTTCCTTGTGCTGTAAGCAATTAATATCTGATCAGGATCCAGTTTGAAAAAGTCAAGGAAATGACATGCTATTATCATATTTCATTTACCTGTTTTATGTATTTATAAATGTCTACTACAGTGTACTCGGTTATACCACTCATAGTGAATGTCTTTCCGCTGCTTGTTTGTCCATATGCAAAGACGCTTGCTGATAAAATATTATATCAAACACCCACAAGGGCAGAGGGGGATTGAAGAAAGGAGTTAATATCGGAGTTCTATCGATGAAGAGGAAATAACGGAGCGAGGAAAGGAACTCACTGTTAATGCCACTAACAACGGAAAGAGCAACTTTTTTTGCCCCTTCTTCGTACACCTGACTAGTGGGGCAGTCAGGTCTAAATACTCTGTCTACAGCCAAAAGTAAACAAGATCGAACGAGTTAAACAACTTTTTTTTTCATTGATGATTTTGATGGGAAGAAAAGCCAACCATTTTGTCATATACAAGAAGCAATAGATCGCCATCAGCTTCATCTATGATCGAGTGTATAACATATTAGAGCACAAAATTACATTATCTTATGTCCCATTAGTACAGGGTATATCATTGACGTCAAATGTTATAGTTTTTGGTCTTATTCTCCAAGTAATTAAATCATATCTCAAAGTTCTATGTCAGCCAAGACTGCATTAAACAAAAGGAACCAATTTTTCTGGGCTTTCAAGTGCCTTCGTACCAAATGTATATACCGTTGGGTACAGCGACTTGTCGGAAGCTGAAAGGTTGTTCCTGCATATGAGAGTAGTATCATTGATGCATTCCCAATCCGACGCATCATTTCTCGCTCGTTCCTTGCTATTCAGGGGTCTTAGACGAACAGAAACAAGAATTCTCTCCTGAGCGTCAGTCAAGCCAAGCATTGCCTCCTCCCTACCAATAGAACTCATTTTTCACCTCCTTTTCTTCTTTTTAAAGTTGAATTCCCGCGCTGAAAACTGGACCATATGTCACAAATTCAGAATATTCTAAAAGTTATTGGCCTTCAGCGGGTAAAATGTTTCCTTCGCTTTTTGGCCAATTTGCTGCTGTTCATGTTATTTGGGAAAGCAAGTACCGTTAAAACGGTATTGTATACAAGGACCACTCGAACTTTCTGCCCTGGACCGTTATCTACAGCAACAGACTAAGTAGAAGTTATAGGGGAAACTACTCATCCAGTGACTTAACGACAAATAAGATTTTGAGAGCGAAACGTATTGGTTTCTGATTCTGGTGAAAAACTTAGTTTTATGTGATATTAAGAGCACAGATTCTGAATTCCTTCCTCGTATGGAGTATAGAAATTAGAATTGAAGAGAAATTTCTTCACTAAAGCCCCCTTGCAAATTTAAAACATAACTAAAGGCGAAATTCCACAGTCAGGATAATAGTCTGATCATAAATTTAACCAGAGCCCACTTGAAAAAGTATAGCATCCAAAACACTCCATCAACTACGAATCAATAGAGAATTTTCTAAATTGAAACCGGATACTAATGATCGACACATTATGGTGAGACAAAATCCGGGAGTCAAAATCTATCTTTGATTTCACGGATGACATGTTTAGAACCGAAGCTTCAGGTAACTAAAATTCACAACATTCTCAACGTAAATAGATTCTCCAGAAAATCACAAAATATAACCATTTGGATTATCTTTTTTGAAGTTTGTTTGTATATTATGTGCATTGTCAGGGAAAACAAACAAAGTAGAAGCTCAAACTCAATGTCCAGAATAAATGATACAAGAGAATGCATGATTTGGAAATAAGAACATACATTCACCTCATGCAAATGCGATCTTACATCCAAAGCCAGAAGCATCTGACGAGAAATCTCGAAATCAAATCGGAAATTTCGGACTTGCCCGCAAATGATGAATTGAAAGCGAAAAGAGAGAAAGCTGAAGAAAAGCCTCCTTCTCGACAATATCTCTCTATATCAATGCGTCGTGGATATATCTTAGTGCTTCTGTAGCTTACCAATTGAGATTATGAGAAGGAGAGGCTATGGCGTCACCTTCACAATTTGCCTTTTCTCTGCTATATATATTTTTAGCCTTCAAAAATCAAAACTAAAAACCAACCGCGCTAGAACTAGGCGCTAATATTAATCAATGTGACGCAGGGTTACCACCCTACCCACGTGCTTCACGCAATAATGCTTCTATATCGAAATATATATACAGTGAATAATGTGTTCAGGTCAAAAAATAATAATAATAATGTTCTATATATATTATTGATATATAAATTACACATCTATTTTTAAAGTATCTCTCCCTTATTGTTTGCAAAACAAAAAAATCTCTCCCTTATTAACTTGATTATTATGAACTCAGCTTTCATAATTAGATGCCTAATTCATTAGATTTATTTGAGTCTATGATAATATTAGATATTATTTTTGCCAAATAAAAGTAAGTCATTTTGACATTATAAAAATATAAAGATTTATAGCATGTAATTCCACTTATAAAACTGTAATTGACTAGATTTGGATTAACTTTTGAACAATAGCTTCTGAAAAAAAAAATAAAAGTGATTCTAGAAAATAAATTTTGATAAACAGTTTCTGAAAAAGCAGGAAAAAATTAGCTTTTGGAAATCCATACTTTTTTGGTAAAAAATAAATTGGCTTCAACATATTATTAAAGAGGATGGATAGCAAGAAAGTTACCTTCTTTTTTTTTGTTTTTTTGATATAAAAATTTTAGGAAAAGGGTTAAATTCACCCACAATCCAAAGACAGAACTCCAAATTGAGATGTCTCCCCAACGTCTCAACTGGACCATAACTAAGTAGACTTCCCCAAGATCAAACCCTCTCCCATCGACGAAAGTGTCCAACTCCTTCCCCAGCTAAACTCAAAGCATAGAGGTGAAAGTTACCTTCTTGAAACAACGGAAACACACACATACACTTCGTATTCACCACGACTAACAACCCTCGTTAGTCTATGGAAAGATGGAGCCGTGAAGAAGACAGACTATGGTCATTAAAACCCAACCCCAAAATCGTGAACCAAAGTCACTAATTGAGATCTCAGTTGTTGAAGCCCTCAAATCCGTTTATTGCCGCAAAGACACACAACACAATCATCAAAAGCTCAAAGAAACATGAAAAAGAACTGAGACCAACACAAAATATTGACGACTCCAACCCCGGCCAGAACTGAGGAGGAAGAGGCTGTGAGCGATGCTCACCCGACAACTCAACCAACAATGAGAGAAAAGCTCCCACCACCCCCCCAAAGAGGAATAAAGAGCCAGAGAGGGGCTCGCCCAAGGTGAGAGGGCCTGCTAAGTTTCAACAAATTAAATTTGTTAAGACAACGCATTCTGCTAGAATATTCTATACACACCACAGTCTAAATCACCCTACAAAGTATAACTGCAGTTTTTTCACTTCTCTCCCCACCCCAAAATTTCACCATGTAAATTCGGCACAGAAAAAGAATATACAAGTGACTATTCTGATGTTTTGTTACAAGAAAAAGTGAAAGATTTGTCCCTATGATATCTGACTTGTTTTCCCTCAACAAAAAGCAGTTTCGTCACATTCAATAAAACTGCTTGCAGAGTAAGCAGGGTTAACATGGTTACACAAGAAGCCACATGCCTTTTCCTTTATTTGTCAAGACAAAAGCCACATGCCTTTTCCTTTATTTGTTAAGACAAGATGTAATTTCTAAACGAGAAAGTGTTCCAGCAATCACACTAATTTCTGTCACAGCTGAGAGAAGATACTGGACCAGAAAGAATGTTGTTATAAAGAGCATAAGGCGAATTCAAATCAAGCTGGTCTAAGATAGCCTGCGTAGCCCATAAATATGAAGAGTGGCCTTCAATGTGATCCGTCACGTCAACCTGCAAATCCAAAGATCACCCATTTTGTCTGAGATCCAAATTCAATGAATGATAACAATGCGTCAAGATCTCAGTATATAGCAATTTTCAAGTTCGAATAATAGTTAATAGAAGGTGGATGAACGTCTTACATTTTGGATCCCAGGAATATTGATAGGCTGAATTCCAGCTAATCCTTTAGTAAGTAGACTGCACAAATATGAAAGTGTTAAAATTCTACTTTCTGCCAAACAAATCAATCTCTGTAAATTTTCTGGAGTCATATAACCATAAACCCATCACAAAAAGAAAAATTTATAGAAATAATACAAATTGAACAAGCAAAATCAGAGCGCCCGTGCACGCGCGCACATTGTTCTCATGCTTTTCTCAGGTTGGAATACCTCATCCAAAACTGTGAAGAAACCATACAAAGTCAACAAGTAAAATCGGATGTGACAACTGCTCTCTCTCTCCCTCTCTCTCACACACACACACACACACAGACACTGTTCTCACACGTTTCTCAAGCTGGAATGCCTTATCCAATACAGGGTATAAAGAAGCATTCCAAAAATAAAAATAAAAATTGCCTAAATTCCGTTATCTTTCTTCTTGTTTTGAGGTTAATTTCTAAAATTGCAAGTGGTCAATAAGTTGAATAGTGCGGATCAACTGGAAATATCCACACACTGCAGAAATTCTATCAATCTACGTTTTCACGTACCTGGCACGGAAAGCCACTCCAAGCATCCAATCATTTCTAGAATAAGCATTTATGAACCTTCCTGCTACCATCTGTAGAAAACCACAGAATCTCAAAAGCTTAAAAGCATGCAATGGAACCTCTAACGATATGATATTATTTAAGAAATAAAACAGCAGCAATCTTTCTCTCAGACAGCATAGAATGGAAGAATAAATAACGGCCTCAGATATCACATCAGAAAGCAAAAGAGAAAAAGATGCAGAAAGGGGAAAACATTGAGTGGCTTACAAGAGGCCAGCATCTCTCCCCTCATTGAATACCTTTCTTCATCTTAACGTAACTCAACCACAAATATACCCCGGTAACAACTTATACCCCCTCTCATCCATCACATATTACATGTGACCCAAGGTGCCCAATTAGTTATGAGTCTCCTTTTCCTTTTGTTAAAGAAGCTCCTTTGTTACCCTTGTTCGTTTTTTTAATACACTTTCACCATTTTGGGTTCATCAGCCCCGTGTCCATCAGCATGGAATGGCTCTGGCATAAGAGTAAAGCAGAATAAGGTGCTATGAAAAGAAGAATGAAATCACCTTTCTAGCAGCTTCCCAGTTCTCGTCCTTGATTGAGATGGGTGCTCCAAGAAGAACAACTCTTTCTACAAGTTCGGCTGCCAATGGACAGAACAAGAACCATAAATCAACTGAAGTTAACTATTGCTCAAGTCATCAAGGACGTGAAACCACTGGTAGACATTTTCAGAGTTAAAAGTCTATGAAAACAGAATGGAGTAGGCAAGTGGTGCTACTTACCATTGTTTTCGGTTTCAGCCAAAAGCTGGAGACACTTGAAAATAACTCGTGCCCCAAGTGAATACCCTATGAGTGTCACAGGCCTGAAACTCAGGTTAACAGTAATGCTTGTTACAAAATTATTGAAAAGCAGAATTAACAAGGAAAAGCTCGAAATTAGCCTAGTACCTATTCCCCTGCAATCCTTTTACCAATACTTCAGCAAGTAGCTTTCCTGCTTTGTCTGATCTGAAAAGCAAAATTTAGATAAGCAGGGATCGCCTATGAACTAAGGATGAAAATTGCTCATAACAAAATTTTTCTTCAACACAATGAAGCCATCACATCCTGCACAGCCTTTCATATAGAAGATAAGATAAACAGGTACATGCTTGGCAAGCCAAACCACCTTGAAATTTCATGAGTCATTCTGATAGCAGCTTCAGTTTGACTTATTCAAGAAAGCATAAGCTAGTAAGAAGGGAATAAGAAGTCAAAACCATTTAATTAATTGCTGCTGAATTTTTATTGCTGATATTTTATTTAATTATTTTCTAGATGAGGAATAAGTGGAAAACCACTAGGAGTCTGTTACTCGATCCTAAATTCTAGGAAGTAGTTGGTCATTTGAATTCTTTTTGCGTCAAATTCTCTGTACACTGCTATTATAAGAAGGCCAAAGAGCCTCATCAATAAAGCACTCATAATTTCAGAGAATATTTTGATATTGGAGATTCTCCACGGGCTGTTACAAGTGAGAAAGTAAGATCCTTGCTCTCCCTCTTTGACAGATCCTTTAATTCTTATATTTATTATTGAGTTACTAATTTAGTACCTTAACACATTCTCATCCAAAACGTAGTTTTTGTTCACTTGAAATATGACTCTTTCTTCATATTCAAGATATATCACAATATCTGATGAACAAATGAATTTCATCCCTTAAACTTCCAGTTTAACAGAATTCAAACCCTTAAAGTGCATCCAAGATAAGTATTAACAAAGAGCAAGTACCAATTCCCAATGCCTTGACAAGTGTGCAATTCTAGCCATAATCAAGAAATATAAGGTGTAAACCTGTCAATTGCAATTGCCCATGTACTATCTATGAAGTCAGTTGCCGCAAGTAAGGCAGCTGGCCAAGCCAAAGCAGTTAAAAGTGTGCTTAATACAGTCATCATGGCCCCTCGCTTCATCAGCTCCATTGCAAGTCCTATAGAAGATGGCAAAAATATTGATATCATACTCAACTCTAGTTATTTTACTACTAACTATATAGTATTATAAGCCAGAGATCAAATCCAATTACTTGAAGTAAGCCAATCCTGAATTGCAGTGCTCACAGCTATGAGATTTTTTGACTCCCATTGTAGTGCATACCTAGCTTTTATGCAAGGCCAAGTGAAAAGTCATTTGTTTTGCTGGGTTCACCAACCATGAGAGCATAAATTATATCATCAAAAAAACACATGAAGGAATATACAATGTAAATCATTCTACTAAGAGTTTTGACGGACACACTGCAAGGACACCAATCACTGCATGCTGAAATTGCCTTCAATGATTTCCTCACTCCTTGGCAAAGGATAATGAATGATAATGGATAAACATTCACAATTGTACCATATGTTTTAATTTGTTACTCATGATTATTAACCAAACATGGGCCAAGTAGGGAGAAGGAAGATGGTAACAATGTGTACCTATCCAAGTTGTCATGCTGCCCTTCCCATGGCCTTATAAAATCCTCCTCCTCAAAAACAAATCCTGAGACCAGGATCTCAACTGCCAGCCTCTGAAGTAGAAGTTCAAAAATAGTTTAATTTTGAGACCATAAGCTTAGTGTAGAAATATGTTTTGATGAAAAAAATAAAAGGTGAGATAAAATTGACACACATGCTAACAGGTCATAAGATTAAGATCAATCTGAGATGCTCGATGAAGAATTATATACCATCAAGTGGTGGAACATGAAAGCTATAAAAACTTACACCCTGGTTATGGTTTTCTCCTATAGCTTTGAATTCAAATTCATCCACACCACCAACTCTCCTAGCCATTTTGCTCCCAGTAAGACCAGCACCAGCAGCTGGTGGAAAAGCGTTAATAGAATTAATTCATGAATTGTCAATAATTAACTGCAGGAAAGAAAGCTAGAGATGTCAAATTCATCATAAAAATGTATAGACACCGTGAATGAAGGTCATGTGGGTTGCCTGTAGGATGTGACAGATATTAATGGCTAGACATCACTTCTCAAGTCAGTTTTAAAGTTTAATGCAAAATGACACACCACTCTGGTCCCTATCATATGTCACTTGTAGGAGAAAGGTTTGGTCCCAAATATAAATAAATCACTTGGAGGGTTATTAAAGACCGTTTTCCAATTTTACTCTTATTTAATTTATCTTGGAAAGAGAGAAAGAGGAGAGAGAAGTGAGAATGATTTGTAAATATGTAGAGAGAGAGAGAGAGAGAGAGAGAGAAATTTAACAAGGGCAAATTTGGAAACGTCTTTAATAACTTAACTGTCATTCCTTGGTATGTGAGAATGACTTACAAGGGACTTATAATTGGGACCAGCGTGGTAACTTTGTAAAATCTCTTTTTCACAACTAAAAGATAAAATAAAAAGTTTCTAACATAGATTACTGCCAATTATTTTCAAGTAGTAACTGTGAAGATGTCAATCAATTATATACAGCAACAAAGGAATCACCACCTCTGCAACCTATTTTCTTATACAGAATATCAGTGTCAGCTAAGCAGCAAAGTAGTTCAAAACCCACCATTTTGAGTGTGCACTAGAACCCAATGTTGAACAAAAAAACACCTCTAAGACACATGAACATATACGTAAGAATTTCATAGTCCTGATCATATCTTTAATAAACACAACAAACTCACAGAGAAAGAGTTATTCTATGACACGCTGAGGTGAGATTCAAGAAACCTTAGTAAATTCCTGCAGATCAAGGCACATGTAGCCAAATATGTACCTCCAAATGAAGCTGCAACAGCAACAGAACCAGCTACAGTTCCTGCGGCACTAGCAGCTGCAGCAAATCCACTTCCAATTATAGGGACCAGGGTACCAAGAGTTGGAGCCAATGCACTGAGCCCTGCAGCAATTGCAGGGGCCGCTAATCCTGTTGAACGCTTAAAATACGTTAACAACCATTCAAATACACAAGAAAATTGATTCATTTGCAAACTAAATATTTCAAAATTACAGGTTGAAAAGATATTAAGGGACACATACCACCAGTAATGGCCAACAATGCTCCTCCAGTTATTGCTGCAGCGCCAATGATGCCACCACGCTTCCATTTAACCAACTTGCTTTCTTTTGAATTTGTTTCTTCTTTCTTTAGCTCTTGCTCTTTAACAAAGGCCATCGCAGAACAAGCAACCATGGTCTCAATGGCCTCCTGCAAAGTGAAAAACTCATCTTCATCACTAAAAGATATGAAAGTGGAACCCGTGAATCTGGGAACATGGAAAATGGCCATTTTAAGTGTTACTCAAAGACATGCATAGCTATGCTCAACTTGATCGGACAAGTTTGGAAATCAAGTGCAAAAATGATTATCACTGCAGTGAAAATAACTTCCTAACATAGCTATTTATGACATTAGGAACATTAGAGATCAATTAGGCTTGTCTCTCATGGTCACCTCAACTTATAACAAGATGTTGATCAGCATAAAATTGTCTACTGAAAGTTTCAGTATACAAACCACTTTTGTCCACTTGATATCAAGCCAAGTTGCAAGCAACCGCAGTGCCACACGATGTCGAGCGTCATAACCTTTTCTTCTTCGGTGATATTTCTTGTTATTTTCATCCAAATCCGACAGACAAGCAGAGAGAAGTTCATACAAAACTGATACTTTCCTCTGATAGCTAAGCATCGTTACCTCTTCAATAGGCCTTTCATCAATCATATTATTAGTAAATCCCTGATGTGGGCCAGTACAGTCAAGAAGAGGAGTATCTGTCTCCTGATGAGCCTCCATATGCATATCTAGGTTTTCAGAATTTGATTGAACATGAGGAGGTACATATTTTTCTCGACATTGATTCACATATTCATGATGCCTTTCTTTAGACTTAGAAGACTCTGCACTTTTTACCATGCTGTTTTCCATATTTGCAACTGCTTCTGATAAAGCAAGTTCTTGATCTAATTTTGTAGAAGAATCATCATCACTTTCTTCAGAAAGTAATCTCATGAACTGTGACATTCACATACATAGTCTTAGAGCAGCAGTTAAAAAAAGTCATTAAAAAGAACTAAGCATATGAGAAGTAATAAGTAACGCCTAATAATGGTTAAGGTGCATCCAGCACCCTGAAGCATTTTTCAGGATGCATCTAGTGCTCTAAAGTATTTTATGGTGCACCCAGCACCCTGAAGTATTTTTTCAAGGGCGTTCATCACCCTAAAGTACTTTTTTGTGCAATTTTGCACTTAACAATTAGGGTATTGGATACACCTAAAAGAAATACTTTAGGGTGTTGAATGCACCAAAAAAATAGTTCATGGTAATGGACGCACCTGAAAAAATGCTTCAGAGTGCTAGATGCACCTAAAAAAAATACTTCAAGGTGCTGGGTGCACGACAAAGTATTTCAAGGCACTGGATACACTTAGAAGAATACTTCAGGATGCTGATGCACCTTAACCCTAATAATAATAATAATAATAACAAAAACAACAACAACGAGTTGAGCAGTTGTGCTCCGCAGCATAAGCATTTTAGTCAAAAGAAGAAAACTGAATACGATGTGGCATTTGTTGTAGAAGAGAGGAAGAGAACAACAGCAGTGGCCCAATAACAGCAGTCAATATGATGGCACTCAAAACTTTGATCATGTCAAAATTTTCTTGTTTTCTAGATTTTCACATGCAAAAAGGCACAAATCATTTAAACAGTGTTTACTTAAATTTTCATCTGCGTAGGCATAAAATTAAGGTCAAGAGACTATTGAAAATTTTGTTAACTTCTTCTGATAAAATAGTTCTTGATACATGAAGGAATTAGTCATGTCTATTTATAGCATAAGATAGCCCAAAAAGAAAAGAAGAAAATATGGAATTGAAAGACGCAAGAGCCAGACATGCCTGAGCTAACATTTTCCACCTCTATTTTGGTTGGGTCAATCTGAGGCTTGCTAGATACAAATGCAAACAAAGATGAGAGTAAATCAAATCATTTAGTTACAGGCTTACAGTTACAGCTATTGACCTGCCCCTGACTGAATAAAGTACAAGGGAAGTATAAGAAAAGTTTATCGGTGAAAAATTTTAATAGTAACATCGAAACAAAAGCGTCACGTTATTAGAAGGCGTAAACCTAAATACTTCGGTATCTGTATGTGTATATGCAAGCACTGAATTATTTAGGAGCGATGAAAAAAGTAAAATGACATACTGGTCCCACGGGATGGCCAGACCCAGCAGTTTCTTCAAGCGCACACCAAGCAGCAGAATCAATGTCCAGAAACCTGTTCAGAGAAAATGTGACATACAGGTTCATCATTGAAAAAAGCTATAGGAGTATAGGTGAAAAGAGTACAAATTAGAGGGTCGAAGATTTAGTACGATACTTGAAATGAAAAATGTATAGAATATGAGTAATGACATGAGAAAAACGTGTCATCTTCAACACTAAAATCAGTGTCATTAAAAATTGGAGGGGAAAGAAAGAAAAGAACACAATGGTTTGTTCAAATGTACTTATTCAACTATGGAGAACCAGACAACACAATACCAGTGATCCTTCGAAATATAACAACTCAACCAAGAGTATCCAATATAAAATTCAAAGTAAACAGCGAAAACGATCGCGCATACTTGAATACGGGACGGAGCAGACCCGAGTTCTCATGGACCCAAAGATCCGGACATTCGGAAACGGAATCGCTGCCGGAGCTACTGCTACTGGTTCGTTCCCCGGACTGATAGTCATCTGAGAAACCTAATGGACAGGTCTGGTGAGTCTGAGCATGGTGAATAGCGAGGCTGAACAGGGCTCCACCTGCATACTTCTGGGTCGGCGTCAGAAACAACATCGCCGCCGTTGACTAAAATTCTAAGACCAGGGATGGAGGTGGAATTGAAGGAGACGAATAAACATCATTCTGGGGTTATCCCACCGAAAGGAAGTAGAGAGATCATCGCTTCGAAATCGAATGGGATTGAAATTGAAATTTGCGGCTTTATGTAGATTCAAATATCGTACGGCGCGGTAACTAAAAAACGATCGTACTGTGTTGTTTCCTTTGTCCGTCACTTGCAAGAGGTGGTCTGGCGGTTGGCTTCCAATATCATCCCCTAACGGGCCTGACGTGCTGAATTGGACCTGTTCTTGTGAGGCGGCATTAAAAGAAAAAAGAAAAAAAAAGGACTCGTTCTTGCTTCTTCGAGCCTTGAGCACATGATTCCGTATAGGCTTATGAAATTCACTATTCTTTTTCGATCGAGAAAAGTCACTATTCTGAAAATATTGTTGCGGAAAATATAAAAAAAGAAGGCCAACTTTAAAATTTTATTAAGGTGAAATTCAATTGTATTTTAAAGAGGTGATATGTAGTTAATTTATGAAATGTAAAAATTATTTGTTTTCCATTTAACCTTCCTTTTATTTCAAAGATATTTTAAGAAGTTTAAATTGGCAGAAAAGAATGAAGTTGTGGGTACTGGGTGGCATGCCTTGGTTGATTCCGGTTGGTGCCATGTAGGCATTGGAAGTTGATGAATATGTAATCAAGTCTTGAAGACTTCAATTACAGCTTTCTTCCGTGCGTTTAAACTGCTTTTTGTAGGTCAGATTTTCAAATCCTACAAAATGGTGCGGCCTGATGCCTTCAAGTGGAAGAATTGCACGCTATATAGACTAGAGGTAGGATATGTAAACTATAGAGCCAGGCCCTCGTCTTTCCCTTTAGTTTTAAATAAACATCACATAGGAAGGAACATGATATTGGAGAGGCTTGAGTTTGAGCATGTCTTCGTGAGGCAAATTAATTATTGTGATCGTGAGTGCTCTTACACTCTTGCTCTGCCCTTGAGGCATCATATTATATCCGGAGCATCCCCCCACGGATCTTAATTTAAGGCTGCCATCCATCAAACATACGTCATATATGGGATGTAATAATATTGCACAACCAGATTAAACTTGATTGAAAATGCTCCAACTGCAACTTAAAAAACTAGCAGCTATATGCCATAATAAGACAACAATCCGCATCTCATTTGGCTGATTTTGCTTCACAAGAAACCAACTTAATTATTCAGTTATCTTTGTCTTTATCTGTTCCAAGATTATCAAAATTAACACGTTTTATTTAAATTACTGAATTCCATCCCCCATTCTCTCAAAATTGATAGTGCCACCCGGGTGAGCAAGTTCATTTCTTATCTCCCAAACAACAAATAGAACATCACAAAATAATAATAATAAATAAGTAACCATGATAATCTTTTTTTTTTATACACAAAGGAGAAATATCTCAAAACTCAACCTACATCAGCACGCGTACGCTGATCCAACTCCAAAACAAACGCTAACTCCGCTGTTGAATACAAAATTGGGTGAAACCTCGTTACAGTTGATAACGCCTCTTTTGCAAGATAGTCGGCAACCCAATTTGCATTTCTAAAAACGAACTGCAATTCTATGCTCCATTCACGTTGCACCATCAAACGAATTTCTTCTATGATAGCAGCTTCTAGATGATTTTGGCAGTTCCCACTATTTATCAAATTAAGGACTTCTTGTGCATCCACTTCTAATACCACTCTATGTTTTCCTTGATCCCAAGTTGTCTTCAAACCCAGAAGAATACCCCATAGCTCAGCAGTAACATGATCCCCAAATTCCAATTTATGCATGAAAGCCATGATAAATTTCCCATTGGCCTCTCGAATAACTCCTCCGCACCCAGCACCCGTGCGCCTTGCAAATGCTCCATCGACATTTACTTTAGTTCATCCCTCATCTAGCGTCATCCATGTAGCCCCCCTATCTGTTACTATTGTGCCTTATAAGTTGATTCCGGCTAATTTTTTAACAACTAATCTTTTTTTTTTTTTGTACAAAAAAGTTTAGGTAGGTTCGGCACCAGTTCCCTACTAAACCCAAGGCATGGCCTCAGGGCTCTTCGAGCGCTTACAAGGGACTTACGAAATCGCCTACCAACGAGGTCTCCTCATCAGTCAGGGAGTTCAAATACACTTCCTTGTGATCAGGGTGACAAGACCTTAACCAACTATACCAAACCTCACTGGCACTTTAACAACTAATCTTTTCGAGAGGAATACTCTGTGGAATATAACCATCTTATTTCTAATGCTATGTTTGGACGGTGTTGAAGCCCAAACAAAACTAAAACCCAAATAACAATTGTCATAATTTACAGCCCTCATATGCAGGAATCTAGATTTCTTTTCAGTGTACACACCTGGCTTATATGTATTGCATTATTGTTTCTATATACACAATGACTCTGGACACGATTGAAATTCAATGGAATAACAAACAAGATTAGAAATTTTCCTGTGTTTATTTTTCTTCTCAATTTTTGGTTCATTATGGTACTAGAGCCCTAATGCTAGCACTCCACTTTTTTTTTTCAATGTTAGGCTCATGTTCACCTGTCGGTGCTAGGTTTGAAAACTTTAATAAATGGTAAAAAAATTTATTATTTTTTGGAGTTTTCTTTCCCCTCAAATTTTCTTTCCATTCAAATATAGGGTAAAAATCATTAAAACCATAAAGTTTCGGCTAATGGATAAAATAAGAATGAGTTTTTTGCTTTTCAATCATGAACCTGACCTAAGTCCTTAGAAACATTTGAAACAATAAAATAATAATAATTAAATTCAAAATTAAAAATAAATCAAATCCTAAGATAATGAAGATAATTATAATCTAGATATTATATTTATTTAAGATACTGTGAATATTAAAATAATAATTCTCCAATAAATCGTAATCTAATGTATTAGTATCCTTATTTAATATCCCTAATAGATAACTCTACATATTTCTTGCCACATATTCCACCAATATCTTGGGTAAGACTTGATGTAAGATCACCTATCCTCACAATAGTAATGGGTATGAATAGGATAATCTAACTGCAATTTCAACCAAAACATCCTACATCTAAGTTATAGAAAGAGCATTCCTTATCTTCATTAGGACAAAACTTTGGACTAGGACGCCAAGAACTATAAAGCAAAGAATCTTTATGCATTGTCAGCAATCTCTGTTGGTGGTAGCTTCTAAATTGTAACGCAACTTAGTAGATCTTCCAGCTCTTCTTAGTGCTATGCAAATCTAATTAGTGGTGGCGCCTGTAAAAGACCGAGTTGATCAGAGTTATACCTGAGGACATTGTCTTTAAGAACTATTCTGCAACTATTAGCAGATAAGAAAGGCACTCCCTAGGATTAAACGAATGCTTCCAACAAAATAAGATGAATAAAACTACTAAAGATAAAGAAACTCAGAATATAAAAATATACCAGAGGAGAAAGAGAGGTGCTCAAAAGTTCAAGAATAAAAAGTGTGTGAACCTCTTGCCAACATCTCCTTGTATAGGAGAAAGAATAGAGATGTTGGGCAGCTGAGTAAAGCTTGTAAGTGCCCATTAAATCTTCATAAAGTCATTTCATAGCCATTAAAAAAAATGTTTCTAAACGTTGGAATGAAGTAGATAGAGTTTTAAAATGAATTTGCTTCATGCTTTATAGAATAAACATACATTAAAAACCACTAACCTTTAATGATAAAATACCAATGAATCGGTTTCCGAAATCATAAAGCCTGCAACGTCCATATTTCTCATAAAACACAATCAATAAATTGACATCAAAATAATTAAAAATTTGCAAAGTATTTGATGGGCAAATTTCACTAAATATATTAGTAAAAAAACATTTTTTAGCTTGCCATTTATTTAAAAAATAAAGCTGAAATTTTCAAGAGGGTTCTCTCATAAAAACACTCAATCCACTTTTAACTTGCACGTAGGGGAAATTGCCGGATTTTCATGTGACCCATCATTGTGCGAGTTCATTCCTCCTCTTAGCCTCTACTATAAAAATTAGGAGTTATTGGGCCTGCTCTTGTGGTTAGTCATTATCTAGGTCAAGTACTGTTTTTGTATATTTTGGTTTGTACTATAAATATAAGTATGTAGACTTACATTAGTGGCTGAACATACAGATTGTATATAAATGTTTGATAATCAACAAAGTTTAAGAGATTCTTTTCTCCCCTGGATAAAGTTTATGGGATCAGAGCCTGGGTTTATGAGAGAAGAATCCTACTGCATGTGTTAAAAGAAATCCGAAGTCAAGAATTTGTCACAAAGAAAAGAGCAAGTCCATATTCTTGACCCAATACTAGATCAGGGCCCACGACAAAGAACCAAGATCAGCCCAAGGCCAGATCAGGGCTAACAGTGAAGAACCAAGATCAGCCCAAGACACCAGATAAAGGTCCACGGTGTAGAATCAAGATCCACTGTGTAAAGACCCGAACCGGAGACACAAGGTCAGCTGTGTAAAGACCCGAACTGGAGATGCAAGATCTTACCCGATTCTGAGTTTCTGCAACTGCCCGATTCTGAGTTTATGCAATTATGATTCTGAGTTTCTGCAAAATCTACACGAACCCTACTGAAATCTTCCCCTACCTTCCACATCGATCGTGAGGACGTAAGATTCGTTGTGTTCTGCAAAAACCCCACACTACGATCGGTTTGCACTATTACTTAACGACATAATCAAAGAACATTTTTTGAATATTTGGTCGGCTTCTTCTGTCAGTTTGTCTATCTCAAAGACCTTCTTTGCGGCGCCGCTATTCATCGTGAGTTCTCACCGTCGCTTCCCCCAAACTGTGCTTGCGCTTAGTGTTTAGTCTCAGTTCGACATTTTCTTTACATCATGGCAGAAGCGAAGACCAGTGATGATTCTACTGTAAGTGCTCTTCCCTTCACTCATCCCTTTTACCTTCATCTTTCAGACACTCAAGGGACTGCAATTACTCAACAAATTCTTACTGGGAGTGACAATTATATTGTCTGGAGAAGAGCAATGACAATTGCACTTAGAGGCAAACATAAATTAAGGTTTGTAGATAGAACTTGTAGGAAAGAGGCTCAATATTAAGGTTTGTAGATAGAACTTGTAGGAAAGAGGCTCAATCAGCAGCATTACAGGACCAATAGGAGCACTGCAATGCGATTGTTCTCACCTAGTTACTTAATTCATTCTTAAAGGAAATTGCTAGTAGTGCTATCTACTTTCAAGAGGCACACCATGTATGGAAAGACCTCAAAGGAAAGGTATGATAAAGTCAGCGGCTCTAGGATATTTTCTCTCCATCGCAAAATCAATTCCCTCTAATTAGAGTCGGGAATACAAGCAAGTCCTTCACTGATTCGGGTCTAAACGGGTCAGCCTATTTAGGCCCACTTCCTAAAAAACCCCATTTTTAAAACCCGCGGCCTTACAAAGCTAACCCTTTACGGGCTCAAACTTAAATGGGCTTGAATTTATTTTAATTAAAAAAAATATATTTTTCAAATTTTACAATTTATTTATTATTTTACCTTAAATTGAGATATATTATTTTTAAGGGTAAAGGTGCAATTTTAACAACAATGTTTTGTACCAGGAGCAACTAACACTATAAAGTTTTCAGAGGGGCTAAAACACACACAAACATTGAAAAGTGGGGCAATTTTACCACAACCGTTAAGTTAGAGTAACGTCCGTTAGTTTAGCAAAGTGGGTCCCACCTGTTGCACAGCTGTCATTTTTTTTGTCTCCTTTGACCATTTCAAAACAACACATGTGAAAACTTGAAAGCACCAATTTCCTTGAGGCATCCGACGCATCTCCCTCCCTGAGCACTCAATCAAATACACTAGAAGACCTTTACTCGCTTTAATCCGTTCAGACTCGGTAGGTGGGAGTGAGTTAACTCCAACTGACTCCTCCATTGAAGAATTGATCAACAAGAAGGAGGGAGCGGTGGAACTCATAAATATTTGTCGACAAGGAGGAGGAGGATTCGAAATCGTCGAAAGTGGTAGGTGGGAGCCGTGTATATCCGTCGAACTCATAGCCCCGAACCCTCTTCTGCTTCTATAAATATCTGTCAAACTTGGAATTGAAGGAGTCGTAAGTGTCGCCGAAACGCAAGAACCCAGTCCCAAAGATGGCTCCCTTTCTCTATTTCGACCTCGCTTTTCACTCTCTCGAATCGACAATCAAAAGCTCTACCACATCTGTCATTATCGGCTTCCTCCTTGCGAGAACGAGATATCCACTTCGGCAACACTTTGTATTTGAAGATTAGTGTGTTTGTCTTTTCTTACTCTGTGAAGGGAGAGATAAGGACGAAAGCTTTTCATTTTTTAATGCACTACTTTTTTTATAGATTCGTGTGCTTGCCTAAAGCTTTTCCTTTTTTTTTTTTAATTCAATGGTTTTTAATGAACACCAGTACATGTTGGCAAATTTAAAGAGATCATTCCAAGTCACCAATTCATACGTTGCCATATCATTATTTCAGGTCAAATATTTTTCTCTTTCATTTTTCAGTTTGGTCAACGTTAACAGATATGAAGGGTATGGTAAAATTGCCCCACTTTTCAATGTTTGTGTGTATTTTAGCCCCTCTGAAAACTTTATGGTGTTAGTTGCCCCTGGTACAAAACTTTGTTGTTAAAATTGCACCTTTACCCTATTTTTAAAGCTCTTAAATTTTTAGTTAAAATAATTATCTAAAATCTAAATTAGCCTCTTTTTTAAAGTTTAAATGAATAAACCATTGAAGAAAATAAAATAAATCAAACCATTTAATAAGTGTTTACCTATTATTAATACTTTATTAGGTACTAAGGTGTCTCTTATATTGATTATTTGATATAATGATATTATATATATTAATTTATTTTTAAAAAATATCAAATAGGCCTGTAGGGTTGGCCATTTTAGGCCCGCTTCCTGTTTTAGCCTCTAAATCATAAGCCCCACCATTGAATGGCTCAGACCTAAATGGGCTGGCCCGTCCTGGCTCTACCTCTAACAAGGTTCTCTGTTAATCTCAACTTACTAAATGAAAGTCACATATGTATGAATCGTGCATTTTTCTGATCGTTTTTCACTAAAAGAAGTATTATATGCTCCTGGACTGCAATTTAATTTGATTTTATGTTTCTCACCTAACAAAGGGACAACATTGTATTGTGGCAATCTTTCCTAATTTTTGTTTAATACAGGGCCTTCAAGGTGGCAAGTTGAAGGTGATTGGTAGCTTAGTCTATAGGTTATACATCTTGCAATACCTACATGTCAATTCTCACATTGTTAACGTTGTTTCAAATTCTGCTCATGTGACTTCTACATGTTCTGATTTTTCATTGTTGCATGTAAGACTTGGGCATGCGCCCCACACTGTATTGAGACATTTGCACTTCATCAATAAGAACTGTCCTTAGCTTCATCGAATGATGGTTGTGATCTATGTTTTCAGGCTAAACAAATAAAACTACCCTTCTCCCCTAGCTGTATTAAAACTCATGTGTGTTTTGAATTATTGCACATGGATATTTGGGGACCTTATAAAACTTCCACACATTTAGGTCATACTTACTTTCTTACCATTATTGATGATTTTTTTTAGAGCTACTTGGGTGTTTCTTATGAAGCACATGTTTGAGACCACTCTCCGTATCAAAAAATTTTTAGCATACGTTCTTACTCAGTTTGGTGCCAATGTTAAATTACTAAGGAGTGGTAATGGTATTGAATTCACTAATTGTGATCTTCACAACTATTTATTATCTAAGGGTATAGTGCATGAGACTTCATGTCCCTATACACCAGAACAAAATGGAATAGTTGAAAAGAAGTACGGAACCTTGATGCAAGTATCTAGAGCACTCATTTTACAATCAAGTGTGCCTATTCAATATTGGGGAGAGTGTGTCAAACTTGCCGCACATTTAATTAATCGCACTCCTTCTTGAATCTTGGGATATCAAACACCTTATGAGAGAGTCTATGGTAAGAAACCTACTTATGATCATGTTAAAGTATTTGGTTGCTTAGCTTTTGCTACAGATTTGACTACTACCGATAAGTTTGGCACCAAATCCATTCCCTGTGCGTTTTTGGGTTACCTCGACCATCAGAAGGGTTATCTCCTCCTAAATTTGCACACTAGAAGTATTATGGTCAATTGGCATGTTATTTTTCAAGAGACTTGATTTCCTTTTAAGGACAGATTGCCTAATGACAAAGGGGGAGTTCCTCAAGGGGTAAATGATTTGTTTTTATTTGATACAGATATTGTCCTATCTGATTGCATGCCTATTAGTGGTAATATGCATTGTGAATTTGAATATGTTAGAACTTTGCTTGAACTTGTTACAAATATTTTTGAATCAGTTGTGAATATTCTGAATGACCATGAGGAAGTTCTAAATAGTGATGATATGAATGACTTAGATAATGAGGATGAGAATTGTAACATCCTTAAATTTTTAGAGCTTAGAGTTAGTTGTAGCTTAATTTTAGTTAGTCAAAGAATATAGAATATATATATATATATATATATATAAAGTTAAAAAAAAAAGACTATTCAAAAGAAAACTAAATACAAATAAAATACCCTATCAAGATAATTATTTTAATATGAGTCTATGTGTGTAAATTTGTCTTACCATTGGCAGGAAAAAAAACGGAACAAAAAAAATCCTAAAAAAAATTATTATAAAAAAAATGCTGTTAGTAATTTGAATAATACTATTATTATTTTTATAAAAAAAATTATTATTTTAATGAGACCAAACCCTAACCCTATCCTTATAAAAACCTCCCTTTCTTTCTCATTCCCCAACCATAGGCGCCGCTCAAGTCCGAACTGTAACATCCTAATTTTTATATAATTATAATTTAAAAATAATTATGAAATTAATAGTAAATTTTGAATAAAAAAAAAAGGGATTTAGTTAAAATATATTTTTTTTTAAAATAATAATAATAATAATAATAATAATAATAATAATTTAATTAAAAATAATAATAAATAAAAATATATATATATATATATATATATATATTTAAAAATAATAATTAAATAAATATTATAAATAATATTTTAATAATATAAAAAAAAACAAAAAAACAAAAGGTGTGGGCGCCCGTTGGCGCCCACCATTTGAAAAAAAACGGGGGAGGCACATTGTGTGCCTCCCACCATTTCATTAAATGACTGTGGGCAGTGCCCACAATCATTTAATGAAACTGCGGAAGGCATCCGCAGTTTCAAGAGGCGGGGAGTATTATAAATACCCCCACTCCCCCGTCCTCACTTCACACATCTCAAGTGTGAAGAAAGGTGTAGAGTGAAGCACTAGTAGGAATATTTTCATATCTTTGGAGATCGATAAGGTACTCAATATTACTTCTTATCTCAGAATTATTTTTATAGAAATATTCTAAATAATTTTCTCTTTCTTATGGTAATAATTTTATGATGATTAGAGAAAATTTTCAGATTATGATTTTGGATAAATTTGAGTTTTGTTAACATGATGCTGCAGGAATGTAGAGGATAATTAATAGTTAATTTTAATCGAGTTACTTTTGTTACTTAATTAGCATATAATTTTATAATGAAATCTTTACATAACTAATCTATGAATAATTCTATATTAGGCTTTTTAACCGATTAAATTTAGGTTAAATAATTTATATGGATTATTAGAGGAATTCTTGAGGTTTTAATCGGTTTAGATTTTTTTAGGATGATGATTTATAATTTAGCCATTTTATAAATTGATTATTGTAGATTGATTTTTGGCGTATATTTGAGCTCTTGGATTAAAAGCTTGTGATTATAATTTTGCTTTGGCGAAAGGTAACCACTTTCCACTTATTATCTGTGTTGATATGCTGTTTGTGAGTATTTTGATATTTACTCCAATGAGTAAAGGTTTATTGTGATTGAGAAAGTTTTCATTATATTGTGAAGTATTTTGATATAAAATAGCTTTGTGGAATTTTATGATTTGAAATGAGAAAATTATGTATATATTCGGGAAAATCCCATTGAAATAATTATTGATAAATTATTGTGATAATGGGTTTGGGATAAGATGGAGTATGTTATTTTACCACGTGGTATAGCCTCCATTGGTGCACGATGGTTGGCTGTTTATTGTCCCACCAGTTTCAATGAGGGACTGCCCCACCAGTTTCAATGAGGGGCTGCGACACCGAAAGACCCATGGTCCGGGGCACGTGTTTTGAGGGTTTGGCCGATCCTCATCGCGTGACCGGTAAGCTTTTTGAGTGGCCAGTCACATGGTTAGTAACTTAGCCCATGGGTCTAGTCGCGTGGAAATAAGGCGGTTCGGTTGGATTGATGGGAGGCAATGGGAATTGTAATAAGAAATTTATGATATTGAATTTTTATAAAGTGTTATATAAATTGTTCCACTTAGCACCTCATGAACACATGTTAGCATGTGTAATGAGTCGGATAGCTGGTTACTGAGGCTTTTGTCTCACCCCGTTAATTTAACATTTTTCAGGTGATAATTCCCTTACTGGAATGTCGGGAGGAGCTCCTGAGGCATAGATATATTTCTATATATATCTGTACAGCCTCTTGTAGTTTATTATGTGTTGAATGAATGTACATTGCCACTTATTAGGGACCTTATTTTGTAAACTCTAAATTCCTCTTCGTACTCTGTTTATCATATAAAGTTGGGTGACCTTGGTTTTGAAATGGAAATGTTTGATATGATAACTGTAGGGACTTAAATCTGTTATTACCATGGTAGAGTTTTCAAATAATAGTTACTTGAACTCTTTTCTACCATGGTAACGACTTCAATCTTTTATTACCATGGTAGAGTTTTCAAATAGTTACTTGAACTCTTTTCTACCATGGTAATCTTTCTTTCTTTCAAAAAAAAATGAAATGAGTAATTTTTTAAAGATAAGTTAGTATTATATTATTATTAAGGAGAGGATCTCACAACTTGGTATCAGAGCTTTAGTGGCAATATATTCTTTCACACATAACCTCCCTGTGTTTTTGTATTGCTATGGGTTGTATCCTAACTATTATAGGATTTCATCCTTAGGTGGGGAGAAAATGGTTAATACAAGAAAGACTGTCTCCAACGTTGACCCACTTCCAAAAAATGTTGAACCACAGTTGCCTCAGGAAAACGAGACTCTTTTGGATAAATTATTAACAGCTATGGATGCACGATTTCAACAGTTTGAGGGAGATCTTCAAAAGAAGATAAGAGAAGAGGGGAGCATTCCAAAGCCAAAAGATCATGAGGCACCTGAACCTAGTATAGAAGCATCACGGAAAAACGAGCCAGTCGGCTCAACTAATTATGAATGCCCTGGGAAGAATATTGAGGGTGAGGGATCATCACAACCCAATCCTGAAGAATTAGCTATTAATAAGGTATGGAAAGATATTCATCATCATGATCCTGAAAAGTTTCATGAAAATTTAGATCCACTGAAGGCTGAAGCTTGGATCGAGAGTTTGGAGACTATCTTTAGAGCTGTTGTTATAACCGCACATGCTTGTGTGGGTATTACCCTTCGATTTGAAAACCGAGATTCTATAGTGGATTTAGTGTGTCTGCCACTAAAAGGCATAGATGCTATTATCGATATGGATTGGCTAGTGGACAATATTGCCATACTTCATTGTAAGAAGAAGGTGGCCACTTACGCCATGAATACCATATCCGTAGAAGCCCCTATAGTCCCGATGTTGTTGTCAACATCTCGAGCAGATAAGTGTATCAGAAAGGGTTGTCAAGCCTATATAGTTTTCTTCTCTATCAATGTGGATAGAGAAGTTGGGATCGATCATATCAATGTAGTAAAAGAATATCCTAAGGTATTTCCAGAAGAGATATCTGGACTGCCTCCGAAGCGAGAGGTCGAGTTCACCATGGATTTGGTGCCAAGTACAACCCCAATTTCTAAGGCCCCTTATCGGATGTCACCATCAGAGTTGGCAGAATTGAAGAAACAACTAGAAGAGTTGCTCGAGAAAGGCTTCATTCGACCAAGTGTCTCTCCCTGGGGTTCACCAGTGTTGTTTGTCAAAAAGAAGGATGGAAGTATGAGGTTGTGCATTGACTATAGACAGCTGAATAAGGTCACAATTAAGAATAAATATCCATTACCTAGGATTGATGATTTACTAGATCAGCTTAAGGGAGCCGTAGTGTTCTCTAAAATCGACTTAAGATCGGGTTACCACCAGCTTAGAGTTAAGGCTGAGGACATCTCAAAGACTGCTTTCCGGACTCGCTATGGGTATTATGAGTTTTTGGTTATGCCTTTTGGGTTAACCAATGCTCCAGCCGTCTTCATGGATTATATGAACCGGATTTTTATGCCATACTTAGATCGATTCATTATTGTCTTTATTGACGATATTCTCATTTATTCTAAGAATGAGGAGGAGCATCGAGAGCATTTACATATTGCATTACGTATATTGAAGGATCACCAGCTGTACGCTAAATTGAGTAAGTGTGAGTTTTGGCTTAAGGAAGTGAATTTCCTTGGCCACGTGGTGTCAGCTGAAGGGGTAGCTGTTGATCCTAGTAAAGTAGATGCCGTGTTGAAATGGGAAGCCCCAAAGTCGGTGACTGAAGTAAGAAGCTTTTTAGGATTGGCTGGCTATTACAGGAGATTCATTAAAGGATTTTTTCAAATTGCCATGCCTCTTACGAAATTGACCAAGAAAGATCGACCGTATATATGGACTGACAAGTGTGAAGCTGCTTTTCAAGAGTTGAAGGTGAAGTTGACTACAGCCCCTGTGCTTACCCTTCCTGATCCTTGTTGTCCATACATAGTGTACACGGACGCTTCCTTCAAGGGGCTGGGTTGCGTGTTGATGCAAGAAGGCAAAGTCGTTGCATATGCTTCTAGACAATTGAGACCTCATGAGGAGAATTACCCAACTCATGACTTAGAATTAGCAGCTGTGGTGTTTGCTCTGAAGATTTGGAGGCATTATTTGTATGGGTCTCAATTCGAAGTATTCAGTGACCATAAGAGTCTGAAGTATCTTGTTGATCAGAAGGAGTTGAATAACAGACAACGTCGATGGATGGAATTCCTGAAGGATTATGACTTCGAGTTAAAGTATCATCCTGGCAAGGCTAACGTGGTTGCAGATGCTTTAAGTCGAAAGTCAATACACTTGTTTCAAATGAGCTTAGAAGAACAAAGTTGGCTAAATGGATTAAGAGATATCCATGTAGTCCCAGATCCAAGAAGGGCTACTTTAAATGCAGTCCTTGGTGAATATGGATTTTATCAGGACCTGAGAGACGCCCAGATGAAAGATGATCAGCTAAAAAGAATTCGAGAAGAACTGGAACATGATAATGTTTTAGATTATGATATTGGGAATACAGATATCTTGAGATACAAGAAGAAAATTTGTGTTCCCAACAACGATGAAATCAAGAAAACCATTTTGGAAGAAGCTCATCGGAGCAGGTACGCTATGCATCCGGGAATCACCAAGATGTATAATGACTTGAAGCAACAGTATTGGTGGCCAAAGATGAAAAGAGATGTGACCGAATTTGTCCTGAAGTGTTTGACGTGTCAAAAAGTCAAGATCGAGCACCAGAAACCCTCAGGACTACTCCAGAACCTAGATATCCCTAAATGGAAATGGGATAGCATTTCTATGGACTTTATTACAGGTCTACCACAAATTCGGAACACTTACAATGCTATTTGGGTGATCGTAGACCGATTAACCAAGTCAGCACACTTTTTACCGATCAGAGTGGACTACTCGTTAGAGAAATTGGCTGAGCTGTACATTGAAGAGATTGTTCGTATGCATGGAGTGCCAGAAAGTATCATATCGGATCGTGATCCAAGGTTCACTTCAAACTTTTGGAAATCCCTGCAAGAAGCCATGGGGACAAAGTTAAAGTACAGTACCGCTTATCATCCTCAAACAGATGGTCAAACCGAGAGAACTATTCAGACACTCGAAGACATGTTGAGAGCATGCGCCATCGAGCTCCCAGGTAGTTGGGATAAGCACTTGCCATTGGCAGAATTTGCATATAATAATAGCTACCATTCCAGTATTCAAATGGCACCTTTCGAGGCTTTATATGGTCGGAGGTGTAGATCGCCATTGTGTTGGACCGAATTGAGTGAAAGAACCATTATTGGACCAGATTTGGTGGACCAAACTTCGCGAAAGATTGAAATGATACGACAGAAATTGTTGACAGCTCAGAGCCGACAGAAGAGTTATGCGGATCGTCGAAGGAGACCATTGGAATTTAATGAAGGAGATCATGTTTTCCTAAAGGTTTCACCCATAACGGGCATTGGAAGGTCTATTAAAGCAAAGAAGTTGACTCCCCGATTCATTGGACCATACGAGATTTTGGAGCGGATTGGGTCAGTAGCTTATCGAATCGCCTTACCTCCGTACTTGTCTAATGTGCACAACGTATTCCACGTATCACAATTGAAGAAGTATCGTCCAGATCCGTCTCATGTCATTAAGCCTGAGGAAGTTGAGTTGAGAGAAAACTTAACTTATATAGCAGAACCAGAGAGGATTTTAGATGTCCAAAACAAACAACTGCGGAAAAAGACCATCCGATTGGTGAAAGTCTTTTGGAAGGGTATGACACCTGGAGATGTGACTTGGGAGACTGAAGAAAGAATGCGTCGTGATTTTCCTAACTTGTTTGCTTAAAGTTGCGATTATGCTTGTTTATTTTGAATTATTGTATTCTGATTGTATTCTTGTACATTATTTAAATCGAATTTTGGGGACAAAATTCTATTTAGGTGGGGAGAATTGTAACATCCTAATTTTTATATAATTATAATTTAAAAATAATTATGAAATTAATAGTAAATTTTGAATAAAAAAAAAGAGGGATTTAGTTAAAATATGTTTTTTTTTTTAAAATAATAATAATAATAATAATAAAAATTTAATTAAAAATAATAATAAATAAAAATATATATATATATTTAAAAATAATAATTAAATAAATATTATAAATAATATTTTAATAATATAAAAAAAACAAAAAAACAAAAGGTGTGGGCGCCCGTTGGCGCCCACCATTTGAAAAAAAACGGGGGAGGCACATTGTGTGCCTCCCACCATTTCATTAAATGACTGTGGGCAGTGCCCACATTCATTTAATGAAACTGCGGAAGGCATCCGCAGTTTCAAGAGGCGGGGAGTATTATAAATACCCCCACTCCCCCGTCCTCACTTCACACATCTCAAGTGTGAAGAAAGGTGTAGAGTGAAGCACTAGTAGGAATATTTTCATATCTTTGGAGATCGATAAGGTACTCAATATTACTTCTTATCTCAGAATTATTTTTATAGAAATATTCTAAATAATTTTCTCTTTCTTATGGTAATAATTTTATGATGATTAGAGAAAATTTTCAGATTATGATTTTGGATAAATTTGAGTTTTGTTAACATGATGCTGCAGGAATGTAGAGGATAATTAATAGTTAATTTTAATCGAGTTACTTTTGTTACTTAATTAGCATATAATTTTATAATGAAATCTTTACATAACTAATCTATGAATAATTCTATATTAGGCTTTTTAACCGATTAAATTTAGGTTAAATAATTTATATGGATTATTAGAGGAATTCTTGAGGTTTTAATCGGTTTAGATTTTTTTAGGATGATGATTTATAATTTAGCCATTTTATAAATTGATTATTGTAGATTGATTTTTGGCGTATATTTGAGCTCTTGGATTAAAAGCTTGTGATTATAATTTTGCTTTGGCGAAAGGTAACCACTTTCCACTTATTATCTGTGTTGATATGCTGTTTGTGAGTATTTTGATATTTACTCCAATGAGTAAAGGTTTATTGTGATTGAGAAAGTTTTCATTATATTGTGAAGTATTTTGATATAAAATAGCTTTGTGGAATTTTATGATTTGAAATGAGAAAATTATGTATATATTCGGGAAAATCCCATTGAAATAATTATTGATAAATTATTGTGATAATGGGTTTGGGATAAGATGGAGTATGTTATTTTACCACGTGGTATAGCCTCCATTGGTGCACGATGGTTGGCTGTTTATTGTCCCACCAGTTTCAATGAGGGACTGCCCCACCAGTTTCAATGAGGGGCTGCGACACCGAAAGACCCATGGTCCGGGGCACGTGTTTTGAGGGTTTGGCCGATCCTCATCGCGTGACCGGTAAGCTTTTTGAGTGGCCAGTCACATGGTTAGTAACTTAGCCCATGGGTCTAGTCGCGTGGAAATAAGGCGGTTCGGTTGGATTGATGGGAGGCAATGGGAATTGTAATAAGAAATTTATGATATTGAATTTTTATAAAGTGTTATATAAATTGTTCCACTTAGCACCTCATGAACACATGTTAGCATGTGTAATGAGTCGGATAGCTGGTTACTGAGGCTTTTGTCTCACCCCGTTAATTTAACATTTTTCAGGTGATAATTCCCTTACTGGAATGTCGGGAGGAGCTCCTGAGGCATAGATATATTTCTATATATATCTGTACAGCCTCTTGTAGTTTATTATGTGTTGAATGAATGTACATTGCCACTTATTAGGGACCTTATTTTGTAAACTCTAAATTCCTCTTCGTACTCTGTTTATCATATAAAGTTGGGTGACCTTGGTTTTGAAATGGAAATGTTTGATATGATAACTGTAGGGACTTAAATCTGTTATTACCATGGTAGAGTTTTCAAATAATAGTTACTTGAACTCTTTTCTACCATGGTAACGACTTCAATCTTTTATTACCATGGTAGAGTTTTCAAATAGTTACTTGAACTCTTTTCTACCATGGTAATCTTTCTTTCTTTCAAAAAAAAATGAAATGAGTAATTTTTTAAAGATAAGTTAGTATTATATTATTATTAAGGAGAGGATCTCACAACTTGGTATCAGAGCTTTAGTGGCAATATATTCTTTCACACATAACCTCCCTGTGTTTTTGTATTGCTATGGGTTGTATCCTAACTATTATAGGATTTCATCCTTAGGTGGGGAGAAAATGGTTAATACAAGAAAGACTGTCTCCAACGTTGACCCACTTCCAAAAAATGTTGAACCACAGTTGCCTCAGGAAAACGAGACTCTTTTGGATAAATTATTAACAGCTATGGATGCACGATTTCAACAGTTTGAGGGAGATCTTCAAAAGAAGATAAGAGAAGAGGGGAGCATTCCAAAGCCAAAAGATCATGAGGCACCTGAACCTAGTATAGAAGCATCACGGAAAAACGAGCCAGTCGGCTCAACTAATTATGAATGCCCTGGGAAGAATATTGAGGGTGAGGGATCATCACAACCCAATCCTGAAGAATTAGCTATTAATAAGGTATGGAAAGATATTCATCATCATGATCCTGAAAAGTTTCATGAAAATTTAGATCCACTGAAGGCTGAAGCTTGGATCGAGAGTTTGGAGACTATCTTTAGAGCTGTTGTTATAACCGCACATGCTTGTGTGGGTATTACCCTTCGATTTGAAAACCGAGATTCTATAGTGGATTTAGTGTGTCTGCCACTAAAAGGCATAGATGCTATTATCGATATGGATTGGCTAGTGGACAATATTGCCATACTTCATTGTAAGAAGAAGGTGGCCACTTACGCCATGAATACCATATCCGTAGAAGCCCCTATAGTCCCGATGTTGTTGTCAACATCTCGAGCAGATAAGTGTATCAGAAAGGGTTGTCAAGCCTATATAGTTTTCTTCTCTATCAATGTGGATAGAGAAGTTGGGATCGATCATATCAATGTAGTAAAAGAATATCCTAAGGTATTTCCAGAAGAGATATCTGGACTGCCTCCGAAGCGAGAGGTCGAGTTCACCATGGATTTGGTGCCAAGTACAACCCCAATTTCTAAGGCCCCTTATCGGATGTCACCATCAGAGTTGGCAGAATTGAAGAAACAACTAGAAGAGTTGCTCGAGAAAGGCTTCATTCGACCAAGTGTCTCTCCCTGGGGTTCACCAGTGTTGTTTGTCAAAAAGAAGGATGGAAGTATGAGGTTGTGCATTGACTATAGACAGCTGAATAAGGTCACAATTAAGAATAAATATCCATTACCTAGGATTGATGATTTACTAGATCAGCTTAAGGGAGCCGTAGTGTTCTCTAAAATCGACTTAAGATCGGGTTACCACCAGCTTAGAGTTAAGGCTGAGGACATCTCAAAGACTGCTTTCCGGACTCGCTATGGGCATTATGAGTTTTTGGTTATGCCTTTTGGGTTAACCAATGCTCCAGCCGTCTTCATGGATTATATGAACCGGATTTTTATGCCATACTTAGATCGATTCATTATTGTCTTTATTGACGATATTCTCATTTATTCTAAGAATGAGGAGGAGCATCGAGAGCATTTACATATTGCATTACGTATATTGAAGGATCACCAGCTGTACGCTAAATTGAGTAAGTGTGAGTTTTGGCTTAAGGAAGTGAATTTCCTTGGCCACGTGGTGTCAGCTGAAGGGGTAGCTGTTGATCCTAGTAAAGTAGATGCCGTGTTGAAATGGGAAGCCCCAAAGTCGGTGACTGAAGTAAGAAGCTTTTTAGGATTGGCTGGCTATTACAGGAGATTCATTAAAGGATTTTTTCAAATTGCCATGCCTCTTACGAAATTGACCAAGAAAGATCGACCGTATATATGGACTGACAAGTGTGAAGCTGCTTTTCAAGAGTTGAAGGTGAAGTTGACTACAGCCCCTGTGCTTACCCTTCCTGATCCTTGTTGTCCATACATAGTGTACACGGACGCTTCCTTCAAGGGGCTGGGTTGCGTGTTGATGCAAGAAGGCAAAGTCGTTGCATATGCTTCTAGACAATTGAGACCTCATGAGGAGAATTACCCAACTCATGACTTAGAATTAGCAGCTGTGGTGTTTGCTCTGAAGATTTGGAGGCATTATTTGTATGGGTCTCAATTCGAAGTATTCAGTGACCATAAGAGTCTGAAGTATCTTGTTGATCAGAAGGAGTTGAATAACAGACAACGTCGATGGATGGAATTCCTGAAGGATTATGACTTCGAGTTAAAGTATCATCCTGGCAAGGCTAACGTGGTTGCAGATGCTTTAAGTCGAAAGTCAATACACTTGTTTCAAATGAGCTTAGAAGAACAAAGTTGGCTAAATGGATTAAGAGATATCCATGTAGTCCCAGATCCAAGAAGGGCTACTTTAAATGCAGTCCTTGGTGAATATGGATTTTATCAGGACCTGAGAGACGCCCAGATGAAAGATGATCAGCTAAAAAGAATTCGAGAAGAACTGGAACATGATAATGTTTTAGATTATGATATTGGGAATACAGATATCTTGAGATACAAGAAGAAAATTTGTGTTCCCAACAACGATGAAATCAAGAAAACCATTTTGGAAGAAGCTCATCGGAGCAGGTACGCTATGCATCCGGGAATCACCAAGATGTATAATGACTTGAAGCAACAGTATTGGTGGCCAAAGATGAAAAGAGATGTGACCGAATTTGTCCTGAAGTGTTTGACGTGTCAAAAAGTCAAGATCGAGCACCAGAAACCCTCAGGACTACTCCAGAACCTAGATATCCCTAAATGGAAATGGGATAGCATTTCTATGGACTTTATTACAGGTCTACCACAAATTCGGAACACTTACAATGCTATTTGGGTGATCGTAGACCGATTAACCAAGTCAGCACACTTTTTACCGATCAGAGTGGACTACTCGTTAGAGAAATTGGCTGAGCTGTACATTGAAGAGATTGTTCGTATGCATGGAGTGCCAGAAAGTATCATATCGGATCGTGATCCAAGGTTCACTTCAAACTTTTGGAAATCCCTGCAAGAAGCCATGGGGACAAAGTTAAAGTACAGTACCGCTTATCATCCTCAAACAGATGGTCAAACCGAGAGAACTATTCAGACACTCGAAGACATGTTGAGAGCATGCGCCATCGAGCTCCCAGGTAGTTGGGATAAGCACTTGCCATTGGCAGAATTTGCATATAATAATAGCTACCATTCCAGTATTCAAATGGCACCTTTCGAGGCTTTATATGGTCGGAGGTGTAGATCGCCATTGTGTTGGACCGAATTGAGTGAAAGAACCATTATTGGACCAGATTTGGTGGACCAAACTTCGCGAAAGATTGAAATGATACGACAGAAATTGTTGACAGCTCAGAGCCGACAGAAGAGTTATGCGGATCGTCGAAGGAGACCATTGGAATTTAATGAAGGAGATCATGTTTTCCTAAAGGTTTCACCCATAACGGGCATTGGAAGGTCTATTAAAGCAAAGAAGTTGACTCCCCGATTCATTGGACCATACGAGATTTTGGAGCGGATTGGGTCAGTAGCTTATCGAATCGCCTTACCTCCGCACTTGTCTAATGTGCACAACGTATTCCACGTATCACAATTGAAGAAGTATCGTCCAGATCCGTCTCATGTCATTAAGCCTGAGGAAGTTGAGTTGAGAGAAAACTTAACTTATATAGCAGAACCAGAGAGGATTTTAGATGTCCAAAACAAACAACTGCGGAAAAAGACCATCCGATTGGTGAAAGTCTTTTGGAAGGGTATGACACCTGGAGATGTGACTTGGGAGACTGAAGAAAGAATGCGTCGTGATTTTCCTAACTTGTTTGCTTAAAGTTGCGATTATGCTTGTTTATTTTGAATTATTGTATTCTGATTGTATTCTTGTACATTATTTAAATCGAATTTTGGGGACAAAATTCTATTTAGGTGGGGAGAATTGTAACATCCTAATTTTTATATAATTATAATTTAAAAATAATTATGAAATTAATAGTAAATTTTGAATAAAAAAAAAGAGGGATTTAGTTAAAATATGTTTTTTTTTTAAAATAATAATAATAATAATAATAAAAATTTAATTAAAAATAATAATAAATAAAAATATATATATATATTTAAAAATAATAATTAAATAAATATTATAAATAATATTTTAATAATATAAAAAAAAAAACAAAAAAACAAAAGGTGTGGGCGCCCGTTGGCGCCCACCATTTGAAAAAAAACGGGGGAGGCACATTGTGTGCCTCCCACCATTTCATTAAATGACTGTGGGCAGTGCCCACATTCATTTAATGAAACTGCGGAAGGCATCCGCAGTTTCAAGAGGCGGGGAGTATTATAAATACCCCCACTCCCCCGTCCTCACTTCACACATCTCAAGTGTGAAGAAAGGTGTAGAGTGAAGCACTAGTAGGAATATTTTCATATCTTTGGAGATCGATAAGGTACTCAATATTACTTCTTATCTCAGAATTATTTTTATAGAAATATTCTAAATAATTTTCTCTTTCTTATGGTAATAATTTTATGATGATTAGAGAAAATTTTCAGATTATGATTTTGGATAAATTTGAGTTTTGTTAACATGATGCTGCAGGAATGTAGAGGATAATTAATAGTTAATTTTAATCGAGTTACTTTTGTTACTTAATTAGCATATAATTTTATAATGAAATCTTTACATAACTAATCTATGAATAATTCTATATTAGGCTTTTTAACCGATTAAATTTAGGTTAAATAATTTATATGGATTATTAGAGGAATTCTTGAGGTTTTAATCGGTTTAGATTTTTTTAGGATGATGATTTATAATTTAGCCATTTTATAAATTGATTATTGTAGATTGATTTTTGGCGTATATTTGAGCTCTTGGATTAAAAGCTTGTGATTATAATTTTGCTTTGGCGAAAGGTAACCACTTTCCACTTATTATCTGTGTTGATATGCTGTTTGTGAGTATTTTGATATTTACTCCAATGAGTAAAGGTTTATTGTGATTGAGAAAGTTTTCATTATATTGTGAAGTATTTTGATATAAAATAGCTTTGTGGAATTTTATGATTTGAAATGAGAAAATTATGTATATATTCGGGAAAATCCCATTGAAATAATTATTGATAAATTATTGTGATAATGGGTTTGGGATAAGATGGAGTATGTTATTTTACCACGTGGTATAGCCTCCATTGGTGCACGATGGTTGGCTGTTTATTGTCCCACCAGTTTCAATGAGGGACTGCCCCACCAGTTTCAATGAGGGGCTGCGACACCGAAAGACCCATGGTCCGGGGCACGTGTTTTGAGGGTTTGGCCGATCCTCATCGCGTGACCGGTAAGCTTTTTGAGTGGCCAGTCACATGGTTAGTAACTTAGCCCATGGGTCTAGTCGCGTGGAAATAAGGCGGTTCGGTTGGATTGATGGGAGGCAATGGGATTGTAATAAGAAATTTATGATATTGAATTTTTATAAAGTGTTATATAAATTGTTCCACTTAGCACCTCATGAACACATGTTAGCATGTGTAATGAGTCGGATAGCTGGTTACTGAGGCTTTTGTCTCACCCCGTTAATTTAACATTTTTCAGGTGATAATTCCCTTACTGGAATGTCGGGAGGAGCTCCTGAGGCATAGATATATTTCTGTATATATCTGTACAGCCTCTTGTAGTTTATTATGTGTTGAATGAATGTACATTGCCACTTATTAGGGACCTTATTTTGTAAACTCTAAATTCCTCTTCGTACTCTGTTTATCATATAAAGTTGGGTGACCTTGGTTTTGAAATGGAAATGTTTGATATGATAACTGTAGGGACTTAAATCTGTTATTACCATGGTAGAGTTTTCAAATAATAGTTACTTGAACTCTTTTCTACCATGGTAACGACTTCAATCTTTTATTACCATGGTAGAGTTTTCAAATAGTTACTTGAACTCTTTTCTACCATGGTAATCTTTCTTTCTTTCAAAAAAAAATGAAATGAGTAATTTTTTAAAGATAAGTTAGTATTATATTATTATTAAGGAGAGGATCTCACAACTTGGTATCAGAGCTTTAGTGGCAATATATTCTTTCACACATAACCTCCCTGTGTTTTTGTATTGCTATAGGTTGTATCCTAAGTATTATAGGGTTTCATCCTTAGGTGGGGAGAAAATGGTTAATACAAGAAAGACTGTCTCCAACGTTGAGCCACTTCCAAAAAATGTTGAACCACAGTTGTCTCAGGAAAACGAGACTCTTTTGGATAAATTATTAACAGCTATGGATGCACGATTTCAATAGTTTGAGGGAGATCTTCAAAAGAAGATAAGAGAAGAAGGGAGCATTCCCAAGCCAAAAGATCATGAGGCTCCTGAACCTAGTATAAAAGCATCACGGAAAAACGAACTAATTATGAAGGTCATAGGAAGAATGTTGGGGGTGAGGGATCATCACAACCCAATCCTGAGGAATTAGCTATTAATAAGGTATGGAAAGATATTCATCATCATGATCCTGAAAAGTTTCATGAAAATTTAGATCCACTGAAGGCTGAAGCTTGGATCGAGAGTTTGGAGACTATCTTTAGAGCTGTTGTTATAACCGCACATGCTTGTGTGGGTACTACCCTTCGGTTTGAAAACCAAGATTCTATAGTGAATTTAGTATGTCTGCCACTAAAAGGCATAGATGTTATTATTGGTATGGATTGGCTAGTGGACAATGATGCCATACTTTATTGTAAGAAGAAGGTGGCCACTTACGCCATGAATAGCATATCCGTAGAAGCCCCTATAGTCCTGATGTTGTTGTCAACATCTCGAGTGGATAAGTGTATCAGAAAAGGTTGTCAGGCCTATATAGTTTTCTTCTATATCAATGTGGATAGAGAAGTTGGGATTGACCATATCAATGTAGTAAAAGAATATCCTAAGGTATTTCCAGAAGAGATATCTGGACTACCTCCGGAGCGAGAGGTCGAGTTCACCATCGATTTGGTGCCAAGTACAACCCCAATTTCTAAGGCCCCTTATCGGATGTCACCATCAGAGTTGGCAGAATTGAAGAAACAACTAGAAGAGTTGCTCGAGAAAGGCTTCATTCGACCAAGTGTCTCTCCCTGGGGTTCACCAGTGTTGTTTGTCAAAAAGAAGGATGGAAGTATGAGGTTGTGCATTGACTATAGACAGCTGAATAAGGTCACAATTAAGAATAAATATCCATTACCTAGGATTGATGATTTACTAGATCAGCTTAAGGGAGCCGTAGTGTTCTCTAAGGTCGACTTAAGATCGGGTTACCACCAGCTTAGAGTTAAGGCTGAGGACATCTCAAAGACTGCTTTCCGGACTCGCTATGGGCATTATGAGTTTTTGGTTATGCCTTTCGGGTTAACCAATGCTCCAGCCGTCTTCATGGATTATATGAACCGGATTTTTATGCCATACCTAGATCGATTCATTATTGTCTTTATTGACGATATTCTCATTTATTCTAAGAATGAGGAGGAGCATCGAGAGCATTTACATATTGCATTGTGTATATTGAGGGATCACAAGCTGTACGCTAAATTGAGTAAGTGTGAGTTTTGGCTTAAGGAAGTGAATTTCCTTGGCCACGTGGTGTCAGCTGAAGGGGTAGCCGTTGATCCTAGTAAAGTAGATGCCGTGTTGAAATGGGAAGCTCCAAAGTCGGTGACTGAAGTAAGAAGTTTTTTAGGATTGGCTGGCTACTACAGGAGATTCATTAAAGGATTCTCTCAAATTGCCATGCCTCTTACCAAGTTGACCAAGAAAGATCGACCGTATATATGGACTGATAAGTGTGAAGCTGCTTTCCAAGAGTTGAAGGTGAAGTTGACTACAGCCCCTGTGCTTACCCTTCCTGATCCTTGTTGTCCATACATAGTGTACACGGACGCTTCCTTCAAGGGGCTGGGTTGCGTGTTGATGCAAGAAGGCAAAGTCGTTGCATATGCTTCTAGACAATTGAGACCTCATGAGGAGAATTACCCAACTCATGACTTAGAATTAGCAGCTGTGGTGTTTGCTCTGAAGATTTGGAGGCATTATTTGTATGGGTCTCAATTCGAAGTATTCAGTGACCATAAGAGTCTGAAGTATCTTGTTGATCAGAAGGAGTTGAATAACAGACAACGTCGATGGATGGAATTCCTGAAGGATTATGACTTCGAGTTAAAGTATCATCCTGGCAAGGCTAACGTGGTTGCAGATGCTTTAAGTCGAAAGTCAATACACTTGTTTCAAATGAGCTTAGAAGAACAAAGTTGGCTAAATGGATTAAGAGATATCCAAGTAGTCCCAGATCCAAGAAGGGCTACTTTAAATGCAGTCCTTGGTGAATATGGATTTTATCAGGACCTGAGAGACGCCCAGATGAAAGATGATCAGCTAAAAAGAATTCGAGAAGAACTGGAACATGATAATGTTTTAGATTATGATATTGGGAATACAGATATCTTGAGATACAAGAAGAAAATTTGTGTTCCCAACAACGATGAAATCAAGAAAACCATTTTGGAAGAAGCTCATCGGAGCAGGTACGCTATGCATCCGGGAATCACCAAGATGTATAATGATTTGAAGCAACAGTATTGGTGGCCAAAGATGAAAAGAGATGTGACCGAATTTGTCTTGAAGTGTTTGACGTGTCAAAAAGTCAAGATCGAGCACCAGAAACCCTCAGGACTACTCCAGAACCTAGATATCCCTAAATGGAAATGGGATAGCATTTCTATGGACTTTATTACAGGTCTACCACAAATTCGGAACACTTACAATGCTATTTGGGTGATCGTAGACCGATTAACCAAGTCAGCACACTTTTTACCGATCAGAGTGGACTACTCGTTAGAGAAATTGGCTGAGCTGTACATTGAAGAGATTGTTCGTATGCATGGAGTGCCAGAAAGTATCATATCGGATCGTGATCCAAGGTTCACTTCAAACTTTTGGAAATCCCTGCAAGAAGCCATGGGGACAAAGTTAAAGTACAGTACCGCTTATCATCCTCAAACAGATGGTCAAACCGAGAGAACTATTCAGATACTCGAAGACATGTTGAGAGCATGCGCCATCGAGCTCCCAGGTAGTTGGGATAAGCACTTGCCATTGGCAGAATTTGCATATAATAATAGCTACCATTCCAGTATTCAAATGGCACCTTTCGAGGCTTTATATGGTCGGAGGTGTAGATCGCCATTGTGTTGGACCGAATTGAGTGAAAGAACCATTATTGGACCAGATTTGGTGGACCAAACTTCGCGAAAGATTGAAATGATACGACAGAAATTGTTGACAGCTCAGAGCCGACAGAAGAGTTATGCAGATCGTCGAAGGAGACCATTGGAATTTAATAAAGGAGATCATGTTTTCCTAAAGGTTTCACCCATAACGGACATTGGAAGGTCCATTAAAGCAAAGAAATTGACTCCCCGATTCATTGGACCATACGAGATTTTGGAGCGAATTGGGTTAGTAGCTTATCGAATCGCCTTACCTCCGCACTTGTCTAATGTGCACAACGTATTCCACGTATCACAATTGAAGAAGTATCGTCCAGATCCGTCTCATGTCATTAAGCCTGAGGAAGTTGAGTTGAGAGAAAACTTAACTTATATAGCAGAACCAGAGAGGATTTTAGATGTCCAAAACAAACAACTGCGGAAAAAGACCATCCGATTGGTGAAAGTCTTTTGGAAGGGTATGACACCTGGAGATGTGACTTGGGAGACTGAAGAAAGAATGCGTCGTGATTTTCCTAACTTGTTTACTTAAGTTGCGATTATACTTGTTTATTTCTGATTTTATTTTTTGTACATTATTTAAATCGAATTTTGAGGACAAATTTCTATTTAGGTGGGGAGAATTGTAACATCCTAATTTTTATATAATTATAATTTAGAAATAATTATGAAATTAATAGTAATTTTTGGATAAAAAGAAAAGAGGGATTTAGTTAAAATATGTGTTTTTTAAAAAAACAATAATAATAATAATAATAATTTAATTAAAAAAATAATAAATAAAAATATATATATTTAAAAATAATAATTAAATAAATATTATAAATAATATTTTAATAATATAAAAAAAACAAACAAACAAAAAAAAAACAAAAACAAAAGGTGTGGGCGCCCGTTGGCGCCCACCATTTGAAAAAAAAACGGGGGAGGCACATTGTGTGCCTCCCACCATTTCATTAAATGACTGTGGGCAGTGCCCACAATCATTTAATGAAACTGCGGAAGGCATCCGCAGTTTCAAGAGGCGGGGAGTATTATAAATACCCCCACTCCCCCGTCCTCACTTCACACATCTCAAGTGTGAAGAAAGGTGTAGAGTGAAGCACTAGTAGGAATATTTTCATATCTTTGGAGATCGATAAGGTACTCAATATTACTTCTTATCTCAGAATTTTTTTATAGAAATATTCTAAATAATTTTCTCTTTCTTATGGTAATAATTTTATGATGATTAGAGAAAATTTTCAGATTATGATTTTGGATAAATTTGAGTTTTGTTAACATGATGCTGCAGGAATGTAGAGGATAATTAATAGTTAATTTTAATCGAGTTACTTTTGTTACTTAATTAGCATATAATTTTATAATGAAATCTTTACATAACTAATCTATGAATAATTCTATATTAGGCTTTTTAACCGATTAAATTTAGGTTAAATAATTTATTTGGATTATTAGAGGAATTCTTGAGGTTTTAATCGGTTTAGATTTTTTTTTAGGATGATGATTTATAATTTAGCCATTTTATAAATTGATTATTGTAGATTGATTTTTGGCGTATATTTGAGCTCTTGGATTAGAAGCTTGTGATTATAATTTTGCTTTGGCGAAAGGTAACCACTTTCCACTTATTATCTGTGTTGATATGCTGTTTGTGAGTATTTTGATATTTACTCCAATGAGTAAAGGTTTATTGTGATTGAGAAAGTTTTCATTATATTGTGAAGTATTTTGATATAAAATAGCTTTGTGGAATTTTATGATTTGAAATAAGAAAATTATGGATATATTCGGGAAAATCCCATTGAAATAATTATTGATAAATTATTGTGATAATGGGTTTGGGATAAGATGGAGTATGTTATTTTACCACGTGGTATAGCCTCCATTGGTGCACGATGGTTGGCTGTTTATTGTCCCACCAGTTTCAATGAGGGACTGCCCCACCAGTTTCAATGAGGGGCTGCGACACCGAAAGACCCATGGTCCGGGGCACGTGTTTTGAGGGTTTGGCCGATCCTCATCGCGTGACCGGTAAGCTTTTTGAGTGGCCAGTCACATGGTTAGTAACTTAGCCCATGGGTCTAGTCGCGTGGAAATAAGGCGGTTCGGATGGATTGATGGGAGGCAATGGGAATTGTAATAAGAAATTTATGATATTGAATTTTTATAAATTGTTATATAAATTGTTCCACTTAGCACCTCATGAACACATGTTAGCATGTGTAATGAGTCGGATAGCTGGTTACTGAGGCTTTTGTCTCACCCCGTTAATTTAACATTTTTCAGGTGATAATTCCCTTGCTGGAATGTCGGGAGGAGCTCCTGAGGCATAGATATATTTCTGTATATATCTGTACAGCCTCTTGTAGGTTATTATGTGTTGAATGAATGTACATTGCCACTTATTAGGGACCTTATTTTGTAAACTCTAAATTCCTCTTCGTACTCTGTTTATCTTATAAAGTTGGGTGACCTTGGTTTTGAAATGGAAATGTTTGATATGGCAACTGTAGAGACTTAAATCTTTTATTACCATGGTAGAGTTTTCAAATAAGTTGCTTGAACTATTTTCTACCATGATAATGACTTAAATCTTTAATTACCATGGTAGAGTTTCCAAATAGTTACTTGAATTCTTTTCTACCATGGTAATGACTTCAATCTTTTATTACCATGGTAGAGTTCTCAAATAGTTACTTGAACTCTTTTCTACCATGGTAATGACTTAAATCTTTTATTACCATGGTAGAGTTCTCAAATAGATACTTGAACTCTTTTCTACCATGGTAATGACTTCAATCTTTTATTACCATGGTAGAGTTTTCAAATAGTTACTTGAACTCCTTTCTACCATGGTAATCTTTCTTTCTTTTAAAAAAAAATGAAATGAGTAATTTTTTAAAGATAAGTTAGTATTATATTATTATTAAGGAGAGGATCTCACAACTCTAGAGGTATTCTTATTCTCTGATTCATTCTTTTTCTCTTGTTTAATTTGTGTCTTGGCCCCTATATCTGCATTGTCCCATTTGCTTTTTACTGTAGTATGTCTTATCCTCTTGTCTTTTCAACTCTCTTCCCAGTGTTGTGTATTACTCCTTCCCAGAACCCACAAGCTTTTCGTTTTCTCTTGGCTAAGTACATTTATTTCAACAATCATTGCCCAACTCCGCCTCTCTACTTCACTGTGCGTCTGTGCAATTAGCATATATCGATTATATATATATATATCTAAATAGTCTTCACACCCTCTTTATTTTTTGACTTGAATATGCTTTACTTCCCTTCGTTCCAGAAAAAAAAAACAAACAAACAAACTGATTTCATCCTTATGTGTAGTGCGTGAGTGTGTGTATAAATATATATATATATATATATCTATATATATATTGTGTTTATATTGACCCATTCCACACTCCTTTGTATTTTTTTTCTTTTTCTTTTGTCTTTATCTCCTGATAGTTTTCTTTTTCTTTGTCACCGTGACTACCTATATATATATGGATACATTCCCTTGAGAGACAATTTTTGTTAACCACCGTACACACATACACAAAGACTTTATGTTTAGATCTCATGATTTTTATTATTTTTATATAAAGAAAAACTTAACATAAAAATTTAAAACGAATTTGTGGCAATTGATATATATATATATATATATATATATTAAATTTTTAGAAGGGCAGATCTATGTTTAGAGTAGAAATAGAGTAACTATAGAAGAGATTTTAATTAGTATATTAATAGATATTTATATGTGTGACTTTGTAGACTCTTGTTAAGAGCTTTGGAGTAGCTCTTGCGTGCTTACCTGTGAGCTAGGGAGTAGAGGTAACTCTGAATATTCTTCCATATACTTGTGAATTGCGTATGATTGTGAATGACTATATTTTTTTTAAAGAAAAATGGACTGAATTATATGTATATGCGTTTGTATTATAAATTCTCAAATAAGTAGTGTTACAAGTAAATTTCTATATAACTCATTGTGTTCATATAATTAATAATTTAATGATAATTAATGTATTATTGGATTATTATTTCTTTTTTTAGCATGTTTGAATATGTGATGATATTTGATATGAATGGAAGTATGAATTATTGTACTTTACTTGTTAATGATGTTATATTTATTACTGTCATGACGGTTGCATCTGTGATGGGTTGGAGTGAGGAGGAATTTGTATGTTGAAATCTTTTACCACGTGGTATGCCATCACTCGGTGCACAGTGGATGGTACTTATCAGGACCCCTTCTTCCATGTTTTCCTTTGGCCGGGATTTCATTGGAGCTGTGGGACATGTGACACCTCCTTAGTTGTATTCCTTTAAGGAGGGGAGCCATAGTCCAGACTTAAGCTCTACACCTTTGGCCGGGTGTATCTTAAGAACTGGTGAGCTTGGGACAATCCAGTCAAATGGATGGGTTTCTGTTGGACTATGTGTTAGCCTATGTCTCCAGTCAGCGGAATAAAGATGGAAGGTGACATAAGGAAGGTTGCATCTTACATATTGCATATGACATAATTGTATATTACATGTTGTGATGAAAATACAGATTGATATAATGGTGATTAAACTTGTTTTTGTCTTGTATGAGAATTATGGTATATATATGAATATATATGTAATCAGTTCCTTTTTATCATATGAGTTTTGTTTGTGTATGGTAGAAACTTTCAGTAGTTACTGAGACGTGGAATCTCATCCCTATATATATATTAACATTTTCAGGTGATTGTTCTAGTAGGGAGCAACGGAAGGCACCTATGGAGTGAGCCTTGGAGGCTCTTTTGTGCTCCTAGAGCTCATGTTATGTCATTTATATTGCCATGACTTTAAGAATTCCGCATTTTAATTTGTTTTAAGGAAATATTTTGAGGATTTTATTTAACACTATGATTTGGGCTTTATTTAAACTGATTTGTATTTTAATGGTTTGGATGTTGAACATCCTTATTGACGATATTTGAATTACTATGGTTAAGTATTTGACTGTTTAATTGAGGTGTTACATTTTTTGTATCAGAGCCAAAACGTTCCATGGATATTTTGTTATTTTTATAACTATTTTTCTTTAAAATTTTTAGAGGTCGTGGCAATTTAAATATCATAACATGTGCACTTCCCTTTGTTTAGGTTTAGAATTCATTTGGTAACTTGTTTTCTTACCTAATGTCCTTGTGGTGTTCTTCATTGGAGGGGAGGATGGTGAATACTCGAAAAACTAATTCAACTCATATTCCTCGCCAAAATGGTCCTCCTCCTCAAGATAATAGTGCCATCTTGTTGGAGTTACGGGATTTAGTCCTAGATGTGAGAGAGAAAGCGAATAGGTATGAAGAAAAACTAGCAGCAAGAAGAGGCCAAAGCGGTGATCCTGATGAGGAGAAGAGTCCCATTAATAAAGATACTTCCACTGGTCAGCATTCTAGAGGTAGCATCCATTCATGTACCGAATCAAAAGGCGGTAACAGTTCCCATTCTCAGTACCACGTCCCATCTATTATTGAAGTTTGGGACAAATTCAGGAAGTTTGCTCCTCCAATGTTTGAGGGGAAGCTAGATCCAGTTGAAGCACTAGAGTAGTTGAAGCGTTTGGAAAAGATTTTCAAGGTCATTGAGATCAGTTCTTGTAACCCCCTCACCGTAATTACATCCAGATTACGAAATTTAAGTGAAATAGAGACCAATAAAATAAAATAACCATTTATGATCCCTCATTCAAGAGATGGGATATTTCAAAATCAGTTCTAAAGCATACTTGATCTTGGTCTCACATTCACGTACGGATATAACTACTATGAGAAATCAAATCACATAAACAATATCAGAGTGCGGAAACCAAAATCCCGGCAAACCTCGGGTTACTTACATAAATAACTTGGGTTTAAGATTTCCCAATTATGGGGATTACACAACCAAAATAATCATTTACATTCTTATGTACACTTGTCAACCCCACATCCAAAACTATGATAACCAACTACCACTTAGATTTCGGAGTAAGCCTAACTACTCCTGGTTGTCCGCTTCCCTTTCGAGCCACTCGCCCTGTCTGAAAAGGTTAGTCATATGGAAGGGGTGAGATTCTAAAGAATCCCAGTAGTAACAACAATTTCATGCCACATGCAATCACAAAATATGCACACCAATCATCTCATACAGCAACACAAGTCACTCCACCCTCATCCCCTTTTACTGCCGGGAAGGCATACGACCTTTACCCGAACCGTTGTTAGCGACTCAGGGACTATTGGCGTGGCAGTGCATACAAATAGCCACACGGCTCAAATATAGCCTTTTGGCGTTCACAATGGCCCGTCGGCCTTCACAAATAGCCTTTCGGCTCACAATTAGCCTCTCGGCCCACATATACACATATATCACACCCTAACCTCATCCCCTTTTACCGCCGGGAAGGCATACGACCTTCACCCGAACCGTTGTTAGAGACTCAGGGACTATTGGTATAGCGGTGCTTCCACAGTTTTCACAAAACTTGCAGCATACGATATTCGTTTCAAAACAATGACATAATATACATACAATGTATCACACAAGGCATAAAGAAAGAGTCACTACCTGTATCCTTCCTGACTGGCTCTGGCACCTTAGCCTCACGAGGACGACAGATGTCAAATCCTATATCAATTAGGGACAACCAATCAATCTCTTTTCCATATGTACATTTCAATAATACTCTAAGTTGGTTATCATTTATGACTCTTTAGATGACTATTAGAGGCCTAAACATATGCCTAAAGGGTTGGAAGACACTACCCAAAAGACCCCTTCTCGAAGGCAAAACACTGATTTTTGGTCATCTCACTTGAGCACAGATGCTCTCACTAGAGCACAAGTACGGACATCACTCGAGCACAACAAAAAGTGAGACTGCGAGTGAGTACCCGAGAGCACACACACAGCTCTCCAAGCACTGGATCACTCGAGCACAGCCATTTGCACTCGAGCACACACCTCACACCCGCGAGTGAGAAGGCACACCCGAGCACCTTACTCGCGAGTGAGAACCCGAAAGCACAACTCCCACCTGAAGCACAATCTCACTCGAGCATGACCCCCAGTGCTCGAGTGAGAAGGCTATGCTCGCGAGTGTCAGAGCACACTCGTGACATCCACCAGTAAGTGAAGACCCGAAAGCAACCCTTCACTCTGAACTTACGCCATCACTCGAGCAGGCCCAAGCTCACTCGAGCATGTTCATCGCTCACTCGAGCACAAAGCGATGCACTCGAGCACTACTCATAAGAACCCAGAATAACTCGAAGCACAAAGGGAAAAACTTGCATATCACTCGAGCATGTTCATCCTGTGCTCGAGTGATGTGTATCAGAGACCCAAAACGCAGAAAAAACCAGATAACTCCAGATGGTCAAATCCTCACCCAAAGGTTCCCAAACTCTACCAAAAGCTCACACATACTTGGCACTAACTAGGGAACATATTGGCCACTTCATAAACACTCTAAAAACCAATTTGACCACAATCATTCATTAAGGTCTCAATGATGCACATTCTCCAAATTTCATTACACTTAATTCCAACATTCCAGATTACATCAAATGATCATATATCTCCAGACTAAATCATTTTCAATCATCAATCATAACAACTTCACATTTCCAGAAATAGGCATATTTAGGGCAAAAATTCCAGATTTGACCAACTTAGCCAAAAATCACAAACAACATACTAAAATGCTCTAAATGCCTACCTCTTCTCTTTGCTCAATTCAGAACCTTGATTCCTCAACTTTCAATTTCGGCCAAAATCCCAATCAACACCATTCAAGGCTCTACAATCATCACAATGTAGCTCTCATTGAGATGAACAATATTAGAGAAGAGGATTGGAGTAAAGGAGAATCACAACTTACCAAGATTCAAGCTTTTCTTCCCCTCTCTCTTGCTTGTCCAGCGCCAGAAATGGAGGAAGGAGAAGAGAGAGAAAAATGAGAAAGATGGAGCAATGATGATGAAGACTTCTTCCCTTGCCTACACACACACTCTACCGAATTGGAGAGAGAAAAGGGAGGAAAAAGTGAAGTTTTGTCTTCTTGTGGCCTCATCCAACCACTACCACAACGCCACATGTCCACATCTCAAGCACTCCCTCAAAAGCTCACATAACCGCAAAGCACAGGATTCCGACCCTTGGTTAAGGAATCACAACCCTTGATCTTAAATACCACACACATAAATTCTCAAAATCACATTACATTAATCCCAAAAGTGCTTAATCAAGATAATTACAATAATTATCAGAGTTTTCAGCCCTAATCACAAATCGGGATATTACAGTTCTCAACAGAAAGTGCTAGTTGCTGAGCAATTGATGCAGAAAGCTGCTCAAGAATGGTGGGAGAGCACAAAAATTGATGATGATGTGGAGATAACTTGGGAAGAGTTTAGGGAAAAGTTCGAGAAGAATTATTTCCCCACTTCCATTAGAGTGGCGAAAGAGACTGAATTCCTTACATTCAAGCAAGAGGATTTACACGAAGAAGAATTTATCGCTCGCTTTTTAGAGTTGTCTAAGTTTTGCAAGTATTCGCAAAACAACTCTAAATGGATGTGTAATCGATTAGTGGAAAAAGCGAGGCCGGATTTGAAAACGGCTTTGTCACCATTCCTTGATGAGATAAAAGATTTTGAAAAGATGTGTGACAAGCTTCGCACCATTGCTAGAAGCAAGCGAGAAGAAGAAGCTGAGAGAATGAAGGGATTCCAAGCTAGATCTACACCTCCCATGAGACCTACGGAGGGAATCACTAAGAAGCATAGCCATAGCTTCAGTGGTATGAAGAAGCGGTTTGGCCAGCCATCAAGGAATCATTTTGGTGGACCTTCAAGGAGTCATTTCAGTGGACCACAGAGGAGTCATTTTAGTGGAGACAGAACTCTTATAGGGGCTCCACAGCTCCTGTTGCTAGCACTGCTAACAGTCAGAAGTGTGCCAAGTGTGGAAGGGTGCACCAGGGCAATTGTCGGGTATGCTACAAGTGTGGGAAGCCAGGCCATGTCTTCAGGTTCTGTGAGGAAGGCTCGCGAGGAGCCAATGATGCTAGAGCTGCAGTTCCAGGCAGAGTGTTCGCACTATCACACCAGGAGGCTAGTGTTTCACCAAATCTGATTAAAGGTATTCTCAAACTTCAAAGCCTTGAGATTGAAGCTTTATTTGATTCTGGTGCTACACACTCTTTTATATCTTATGCTTGCGTGCATCGATTGAATTTACATATATGTGAATTGCCTTTTGACATGATTGTTTCTACACCGGCGGGAGCCTCGGTGAGAACTTCTAAAGCTTGCTTGAATTGTACAATTGAGTTCGATGGTAGGACATCAACTATTGGTCTTATTTGTCTACCCATAAAGGGTATTGATATGATAGTGGGGATGGATTGGTTGTCGGCGAATGACGCCATCCTTGGTTGTAAGAGGAAGCCCATCTCCCTCCCTGTTGACCCTATGAGTCCTAGTAGACGACAATTGTTATCTACAGTACAAGTTGAAAAGTCTATTCGTAAGGGTTGTCCAGCGTACATGGTGTTTTTCTCCATTCAAGTAGAAGTGGAAGAAGGGGTAGAAGACATTAAAGTGGTAAATGAATTTCCGGAAGTATTTTCAAAGGAGATGACAGGTTTACCCCCAGAGAGAGAAGTGGAGTTCTCTATTGATCTTGCACTTGGGACGGGGCCTATCTCTAAAGCTCCTTATCGAATGTCTCCATCAGAACTAGCAGAATTGAACAATCAAATTGAGGAGTTAATAGAAAAGGGCTTCATCAGGCCCCGTGTATCTCCTTGGGGATCGCCTGTGCTCTTTGTGAAGAAGAAAGATGGGAGTCTGAGGTTATGCATTGACTATCGCCAATTGAATAAGGCAACCATAAAGAACAAATATCCTTTGCCTAGGATCGATGATCTACTTGACCAGTTGACCAGAGCATCCATATTTTCCAAGATTGATCTGAGATCAGGCTACCACCAGTTAAGAGTCAGAGCTAAAGATATTCCAAAAACTGCATTCAGAACCAGATATGGTCACTATGAATTTCTTGTTATGCCATTTGGGCTAACCAATGCTCCAGTTGTCTTTATGGATTACATGAACAGAATATTTAGACCATATTTGGATAAGTTTGTAGTGGTATTCATTGATGACATCCTTATCTACTCTAAGGATGAGGAAGAGCATAAAGAGCATCTTAGAGTTGTGTTACAGGTACTAAGAGACCATAAGCTCTATGCGAAGTTGTCTAAATGTGAATTTTGGTTAAAGGAAGTAAATTTCCTAGGCCATGTTGTATCAGCTGAAAGAGTGGCAGTAGATCCCAGTAAGATTGATGCAGTGTTGAATTGGGAAAGGCCGTGGAGTGTCACCGAGATTAGAAGTTTTCTGGGATTGGCAGGCTATTACAGCAGATTTATTAAAGGCTTTTCACAGATAGCCATGCCCTTGACTAAGTTAACTAGGAAGGACCAACCATATATATGGAACGAGAAGTGTGATGCAACCTTTCAGGATTTGAAGACTAAGTTGACTACGTCGCCGGTACTTGTGATTCCAGATCCTACTCAGACTTTCACTTTGTATACTGATGCATCTAAGAAGGGTCTTGGGTGTGTTCTAATGCAAAATGGCAGGGTAGTTGCTTATGCTTCCCGACAGTTGATGCCACATGAAGAGAACTATCCCACTCATGAATTGGAGTTAATAGCAGTAGTATTTGCTTTGAAGATTTGGAGACACCATCTCTACGGTTCACAATTTGAGGTCTTTAGTGACTATAAGAGTCTGAAGTACCTGTTTGACCAAAAGGAGCTTAACATGCGACAGAGAAGGTGGATAGAGTTTATCAAGGATTACGACTATGAGTTGAAGTACCATCCAGGAAAGGCAAATGTTGTAGCGGATGCCCTAAGCAGAAAGTCAATCCATGCAGCCCAGTTGATGGTCAGGGAACATAAATTGCTAGAGGATGTGCAGAGTACTTCTATTGACATAATATCAGGATTGGTTGCTACCATGGAAGCGTTAACCATTGAAAGTATAACCTGGAAAGAAATTAAATTCACTCAGCTTGAGGATGAGTATCTATTGGGTGTCATGGAAGATATTGAAGAGGGAAGAGAGTCAGAATTCAAGTTGGGTGAAGATGGGATATTAAGATATAAAGGAAGAGTCTGTCTTTCGAATGATGGAGAATTAAGGAAGCTCATGCTTGAGGAAGCTCACAAGAGTAAATACACTATTCACCCTCGAGCAACTAAGATGTATCATGATCTCAAGCGGAATTGGTGATGGCGAGGCATGAAGAAAGATGTTACTGAGTTTGTTTCTCGTTGTCTGATGTGTCAAAAAGTTAAAATTGAACACAGGAAGCCTTCGGGATTGTTGCAGAATTTGGAGATCTTAGAATGGAAGTGGGACAACATCTCTATGGATTTTATCATGGGACTTCCTCTAACTACTTCGGGATATAATGCCATTTGGGTAATTGTTGATAGATTGAGTAAGTCACCTCATTTTCTGGCCATCGCGGCAGAGTACCCTCTTGAGAGACTAGCGAAGATCTATGTGAAGGAGATTGTCAGATTGCATGGGGTACCGAAGAGCATCGTATCAAATCGTGACCCACGGTTTACCTCACGGTTTTGGAGAGCATTGCATGATGCTATGGGGACTCGTTTGAGGTTTACTACCGCTTACCATCCCCAAATTGATGGGCAGACTGAGAGAACTATACAGACTCTAGAAGACATGTTACGAGCATGCGCAATTGAACTGGCAGGAAGTTGGAACAATCACCTTCATCTGGCAGAGTTTGCATATAACAACAGTTATCACTCAAGCATCGAGATGGCACCGTATGAGGCATTGTACGGAAGGAAGTGTAGATCTCCTATTTGTTGGACAGAATTGAATGAGCGAAGTTTAATAGGTCCGGATATGGTAGATAAAACTACTCAAAAGATTAAGATAATTCAGCAGAAACTTCTCACCGCCCAGAGCAGACAGAAGAGTTATGCAGATAGAAGAAGGCGACCGTTGGAGTTCAAGGCGGGCGAACATGTATTTTTGAGAGTCACACCGATAACTGGCATTGGTAGAGCGATTCGAGCAAAGAAACTTTCACCTCGTTTTATGGGTCCCTATGAGATTTTGGAGAGAGTGGGACCAGTTGATTATAGAATTGCATTACCTCCACAGCTTGCGAACATTCATGACGTCTTCTATGTGTCACAATTGAAGAAGTACCAACCGGATCCTTCCCATGTTATTGAAGTGGAGGAGATAGAACTCAGAGATAATATGACATATAAAGCTGAGCCAGAGCGGATTGTGGATGTGATGGATAAGCAATTAAGAAACAAGACCATCAGACTTGTGAAGGTTGTATGGAGAGGTATGGCTCTTGGTGATGCCACGTGGGAGACAGAGGAGAAGATGAGGCATGAGTATCCTCATTTGTTTAACTAGGTATGTCTTTTAGTTTGTGTGACGAATTTTGGGGACAAAATTCTTTTTAGGCGGGGAGAATTGTAACATCCTTAAATTTTTAGAGCTTAGAGTTAGTTGTAGCTTAATTTTAGTTAGTCAAAGAATATAGAATATACATATATATATATATATATATATATATAAAGTTAAAAAAAGACTATTCAAAAGAAAACTAAATACAAATAAAATACCCTATCAAGATAATTATTTTAATATGAGTATATGTGTGTAAATTTGTCTTACCATTGGCAGGAAAAAAAACGGAACAAAAAAAATCCTAAAAAAATTATTATAAAAAAAATGCTACTAGTAATTTGAATAATACTATTATTATTTTTATAAAAAAATTATTATTTTAATGAGACCAAACCCTAACCCTATCCTTATAAAAACCTCCTTTTCTTTCTCATTCCCCAACCCTAGGCGCCGCTCAAGTCCGAACTCTAGAGGTATTCTTATTCTCTGATTCATTCTTTTTCTCTTGTTTAATTTGTGTCTTGGCCCCCATATCTGCATTGTCCCATTTGCTTTTTACTGTAGTATGTCTTATCCTCTTGTCTTTTCAACTCTCTTCCCAGTGTTGTGTATTACTCCTTCCCAGAACCCACAAGCTTTTCGTTTTCTCTTGGCTAAGTACATTTATTTCAACAATCATTGCCCAACTCCGCCTCTCTACTTCACTGTGCATCTGTGCAATTAGCATATATCGATATATATATATATATATATATATATATATATATATATATATATATATATATATATATATCTAAATAGTCTTCACACCCTCTTTATTTTTTGACTTGAATATGCTTTACTTCCCTTCGTTCCAGAAAAAAAAAACAAACAAACAAACTGATTTCATCCTTATGTGTAGTGCGTGAGTGTGTGTATAAATATATATATATATATATATATATATATATATATATATATATATCTATATCTATATATATATTGTGTTTATATTGACCCATTCCACACTCCTTTGTATTTTTTTTTCTTTTTCTTTTGTCTTTATCTCCTGATAGTTTTCTTTTTCTTTGTCTCCGTGACTACCTATATATATATGGATACATTCCCTTGAGAGACAATTTTTGTTAACCACCGTACACACATACACAAAGACTTTATGTTTAGATCTCATGATTTTTATTATTTTTATATAAAGAAAAACTTAACATAAAAATTTAAAACGAATTTGTGGCAATTGATATATATATATATATATATATATATTAAATTTTTAGAAGGGCAGATCTATGTTTAGAGTAGAAATAGAGTAACTATAGAAGAGATTTTAATTAGTATATTAATAGATATTTATATGTGTGACTTTGTAGACTCTTGTTAAGAGCTTTGGAGTAGCTCTTGCGTGCTTACCTGTGAGCTAGGGAGTAGAGGTAACTCTGAATATTCTTCCATATACTTGTGAATTGCGTATGATTGTGAATGACTATATTTTTTTTAAAGAAAAATGGACTGAATTATATGTATATGTGTTTGTATTATAAATTCTCAAATAAGTAGTGTTACAAGTAAATTTCTATATAACTTATTGTGTTCATATAATTAATAATTTAATGATAATTAATGTATTATTGGATTATTATTTCTTTTTTTAGCATGTTTGAATATGTGATGATATTTGATATGAATGGAAGTATGAATTATTGTACTTTACCTGTTAATGATGTTATATTTATTACTGTCATGGCGGTTGCATCTGTGATGGGTTGGAGTGAGGAGGAATTTGTATGTTGAAATCTTTTACCACGTGGTATGCCATCACTCGGTGCACAGTGGATGGTTCTTATCAGGACCCCTTCTTCCATGTTTTCCTTTAGCCGGGATTTCATTGGAGCTGTGGGACATGTGACACCTCCTTAGTTGTATTCCTTTAAGGAGGGGAGCCATAGTCCAGACTTAAGCTCTACACCTTTGGCCGGGTGTATCTTAAGAACTGGTGAGCTTGGGACAATCCAGTCAAATGGATGGGTTTCTGTTGGACTATGTGTTAGCCTATGTCTCTAGTCAGCGGAATAAGGATGGAAGGTGACATAAGGAAGGTTGCATCTTACATATTGCATATGACATAATTGTATATTACATGTTGTGATGAAAATACAGATTGATATAATGGTGATTAAACTTGTTTTTGTCTTGTATGAGAATTATGGTATATATATGAATATATATGTAATCAGTTCCTTTTTATCATATGAGTTTTGTTTGTGTATGGTAGAAACTTTCAGTAGTTACTGAGACATGGAATCTCATCCCTATATATATATATTAACATTTTCAGGTGATTGTTCTAGTAGGAAGCAAGGGAAGGCACCTATGGAGTGAGCCTTGGAGGCTCTTTTGTGCTCCTATAACTCATGTTATGTCATTTATATTGCCATGACCTTAAGACTTCCGTATTTTAATTTGTTTTGAGGAAATATTTTGAGGATTTTATTTAACACTATGATTTGGGCTTTATTTAAATTGATTTGTATTTTAATGGTTTGGATGTTGAACATCCTTATTAACGATATTTGAATTACTATGGTTAAGTACTTGGCTGTTTGATTAAGGTGTTACAAGAATCATCTAAGAGACTCGGCCATGACAATAAGTGAGAGGCCAAGAAGGGAAAGAAAGCCTCCCATTTGGTCTCATGATTATGTTTGCAACTTAGATCCTTCGGTCTCCTTTAAGCCTAAGACAAATTGCCTATACCTTATTGATAAACACATGTCTAATGTTGATGTTTCCTCTTCTTATATGTGTTTTTTATGTAATGTTGATACAATTGTAGAGCCATCTACTTATGAAGAGGCAATAAAGAACAATGAATGGGTAGAGGCATTGGAAAAGAATAAGACATGGGAGGTTGTTTGTCTCCCCAAAGGTAAAAAACTCATAGGTTATAAATGGGTATACAAAATAAATTATAAGGCTAATGGAGAGATAGAAAAGTACAAAGCTATGTTAGTAGCTAAGGGATACACACAAAAGGAAGGAATAGAATATCATGAAACATGTTCTTCAATTATTAAGATGGTTACTATTAGGATCATGCTTAAATTAGCTGCCATTAATTGCTAGAATTTATACCATATGGATGTGCATAATGCTTTCTTTCAAGGTGATTTAAACAAAGAGGTTTACATGGTAATCCCCTGGGCTTTGATAGCAAGGGGGAGAACATAGTATGTAAGTTGAGAAAGTCACTGTATGGGTTGAAACAAGCCTCTCGATAATGGAATTATAAATTGACCACTACACTAATTCAGGGAGGTTTTAGATAGAGTAAGTGTGACTACTCCTTGTTCATTAGAAATTATGCTGATGGTGTGGTTTATGTCCTTGTATATGTTGACGATTGGCTGGTCACAGGAAGTAATAATCAAAGAATAAAGGAAGTAAAAGAGTTCTTACATAGCAATTTCAAAATTAAAGATTTGGGTACTATGAAGTACTTCCTTGGTATAGAATTGGCATGATTAAAGAAAGGGATAGTGATGTCCCAACGAAAATATATACCGGACTTGTTATTTGACACTGGGTTGAGTGGTTGCAGGCTGTTAAATGTGCCTTTAGCACATAATGTGAAGTTGCTAGCGTATGAAGAAGGAAAGGATAGTGAGGAAGAATTGTTAAAAGACCCATATTGTTATAGAGCCTTGGTAGGTCAGTTGATACATCTCACTGTTATGAGGCCTGACATCTCTTTTTCTGTGCAAACTTTAAGTCAACTCATGCAAGCGCCATTGAAGTCCCACATGACTACAATGTTAAACGTGGTTAAATACTTGAAGTTGAATCCAGGATGTAGAGTGTTGATGAGTTCGACAAGTGGCCTATCTCTAGATTGATTTTGTGATTCGAACTGGGGAGCATGTAGAATGACTCGACGGTCTGTGATTGGTTACTTGTTGAAATTGAGAGGTTCTTTCATTATGTGGAACACGAAGAAATAGACTACCGTGTCTCGTTCCTCAACAGAGGTTGAGTACAGAGCCCTAGGCTTGGCAACTTCAGAGGCAGTATAGGTTGTGGGTCTGATGAAAGAGCTTAGAGTTGAACATCCTATGCCTATTAGTATGTATTGCAATAGCAGGGCCAAAATTCACATCGCTTCTAATCCTGTATTTCATGAACGGACAAAGCATGTTGAGATAAACTATCACTTTGTTTGGGAAAAGGTGCAAGCCAATTTAATTTGTTTGAAACATGTGAGTTCGTCGGGCCAACAAGCTGATATGTTGACAAAAGCAATGAGCAAGGAAAATCTAAACAGGTTTTTAAGCAAGCTTAGTGCAGTTGATTTGTTCTACCCCAAGCTTGAGGGAGAGTGTAGAAATTAGGGGTTATTGGGCCTGCTCTTGTGGTTAGTCATTGTCTAGGTCAAGTAGTGTTTTGTATATTTTGGTTTGTACTATAAATACAAGTATGTACAACTTACATTAGTAGTTGAACATATAGATTGTATACACATGTTTGATAATCAGTCAAAGGTTAAGAGGTTCTTTTCTCCCCTGGATAAGTTTTCATTCACAATCCCAAATATTTTTTGCGATACACCCACTCATTATTTCCAACAATCTCTATGTTTACTACTTACTTATGTCCAATAAAATGTTTAGAATATTACTTTTTTCATGTAGTATCCCTAACCAATTATAAAATTTTCTAACTTATCCATCTAACTCCTCTAGCTAATGATTTTAATTGAAGGTGATTTTGAGATTTTACAACAAATAACTAATTTTAACTAACTTTTTAAACTCACGTAATTTAATTAATAGAAGCTTATAAAAAGGACAAGAAGGAGTACCTATTATAATAGTTACACTTGATTAAAATCAAAAGTACAACAAAAACCCAGTATAAAACTTTAATAAAAGTTGCCGACCTTCCTATCAATTGGATAACTATTTTTTAGGAAGCCAAGGCAAGACAAGACAAAAGTCAAAACCGATTTAAGAGAATCATCAAAATGACCTTAATTCTATTGGTGAAGCTTTCTATTGTATCTGTGGTCTTGTCCGATCCCAGTATCTATAAGTACGTATCCAAGTACTCACCTAACTTTGAAGCAAAGTTTCCCTCCCAATTGTATTGCAAATTCCCTTTGCTATTCATGTAAGACATAAGATTAAAGGTCAATTTAGTTTAATCGAAATTGATCTGCCCCAACAACTACTTATGTTTTTCAAAAGAGTAGATTGAACCATAAATATCATCTCATCCATTTGTTAGGAAAAATAGGATGATATCATATGATCATACATATAGGTAAAGAACCTCTTGAAATCTTCAATCCTCCCTGTAATCCAGTCCCTACAGCAACAAAACCATTTTGAAAAGGAAAAATAATATTATCAATTTGGAATCCTTTTCAAATTATTGCTCAGAGTCTTGGATATGATCACCTAACACGCCACACCGTCCAACAAAAGTAACTTAAGACTAAGGACGATAGCATTTTTTTAGTCAGCAAAATAAATGTCATGTTCATCTCTTCAGTTGTGTTTGACTCAATGAAGGGGAGGGGAAGGGAGGGTTTGAGAGGGATTTTCTTTTACCTTGTTTGGATTGTTAAAAAGAGAGGGGAGAGGAAGGATTTTAATATTACCATGTTTGGTATAGGAGGGGAGGGGAGGGGAAATATTTTTATATGGACAACTTTACCCTTATTTCAATTAATTTGTATTTTATAACTTTCTAACATATTTAATAAAATATAATTATAAATGGCATTTATTGCATAAAATCAGAATTTTGTAATTATAAAAATTAAATAAATATAATTATAATTCTTAGATACCACATATACAATAATACAATCCAATTATTAATTATAATTCTATAATTAGTATAGATATAGACAATAGTGTATAAAGATTATCAACAAACTAAAACAAGGTGATCAACAAAATAGCGTTGAAATAGACATCATGTCAATATGAGTGTTTTCAAAGTGCTAACATCATATCGATAATCTAATAACCAAAATACTAATATAAGAACCCAAAACCACATTCATAATCTGAGAACTAAAATATTATCATCAAAATAGACAAGTTAAAGTAAAAGTTCTTTCAAAGTGCTAATAGCATATCCATAATTTAAGAACCGAAAACCGCATCTATAATCACTTGCTTTTGCAATAAAGGTGGGCATTAAAGAACAGCCTTGAGCTTGGCCACATTGTTCATGAGAAAGTTATAAATTTTAGGAACCTTCTCCTTCTCACATCCACATTCTTGAATCATCTTCAAGGTTTCTTCTCCTGAAATATGTGGAGTATATATCTCTTTAAACACATTATTCCCTTTACTCAAAACATTTGCAATAACATCCATCTTCTATACAATTAAATGCATTTGGAAATGGTCTTTATCTTTGGATCCAGAACCTCTTTTGACTTTAGAGCTCTCACTAATAAAGTGGTCATCAAGTGGGGTAGTTTCCATATTGAGTGAAAAATTCTCAAAAGACTCTTCATGTTCCACATCAACAAATTCATGCCTCCGTTTCTTCATTTTTGAAGGGGTATCACCATCATTCCCATTGGCTCTATCAATGACATAAAGAGCAATTATCTTCTCATAATTGGGTATAGATGTATTTTTCCAACTGGCTGTTTTTTATTTAACCTGAAAAATACAATATATCACAAGTAAATAAATTAAAATAAAAAACTCAGTGATTACTAATATTGCAGATGATGAGTAATTAACTTCAACATGTTTTCATACCATAGAATGTAGAACTTTGAAATCAACACACAATAAACTCTAAAAATAACACACACAAAATCATTTCCATTGGTTTGGCTGTTTCATCCTCAAACATACAGAATGCATGACTTAATACAAAAAAAAAAAAGAGAGTAAATTTTATTAATACCAAAAGGAAACTAAGACATGTTTATATAAAACTATAATATCCTAAATTTCATAAAAGCTCACCTCAATCAATTGATCTCCTTCTTGATCCTCAACTTTCCATCTACTAGTGGATGAGTTCCATGAAAACCCACTAATACCCCCTTTAAAGATGTTATAAATATCTGAAAAATTCTTCTTTAATGTCTTCCATTGACTTTTGACCTTGTCCATATCTACTTTAAATCCAAATTGGGCCCTCAAATGTTGTGTCATCCAAACAAGGAAAGGGGAGCAAAATCCCCCCATTTCCATCCCCTCCTATCCCTTGCCCTCATACCAAACAGACCCTTAAGGAAGAGCCCCATCATCCAAAGGATTCAGATCCGCTACATAGTAAAAGCATCCCATGATCCCATTCAACAATTCCCAACACTTTTGAAAAAATTTTGTCAACGATATCCATTTTGGCCAAGGAGCAGTATCATCTTTCAATTGTTTGTCAGCAAATTCCACTTCATTGAAGGTAATAGATTCCATCAAAATTGAGATGAGTATGAGATAGGGATGGAACAATAACTGATTGTCACTATCAAAGATAAAATATTTTCTAAATTGTCACTTGAGTCAGCCTTTTAAATTTTGGACAACTCAATAAAGATCTTATATGCAACTCAATAGTTTGCCTAAAAGCCCAACCCCACCCTTGTTTTTTAAGTAGTTAACCACATTGTTTGAAAGAAAATTTTACAGTGAATTATGAAAATAGATGCTACATCTATCTAGTTCTAATTATAAGGTGTTTTCTAAAATACTTTCTTACTCCATAGTATATATACACTTTGATGCACTATTACCCCGAATCTTTGTACAAGTGCTCTCATAAATTGATTCAGTAATAATGATGATATTCAAATTCTTTTTATTCATAAAAGGGTTAAAGGGAAATTTTGTCCTGAAAGTTTTTACATAAAGGCAATTTTGCCCTTGAAGTTTTTTAGGAGCAATTTTGCCCTGGAGGTTAATAAAGGAGCAATTTTACCCTAGCTATTATCTTAGTTAATTTAGACAATTAATTGACCAAATATGTTGAGCTAACAGTCCATAAGTCATCCATGTCATTTTTGTTAATGTGCAAATTTACGCTGAAAGTCTATGTGTCATCTACTTCATCTTTTTTTAAAGTTAGATTTAAAACTTCTGTGGCAAATTTGCACCTTAACAAAAATTGCATAGATAACATGTGATTGTCAGCTCAGCATATTAGATCAACTAATAATCAAAATTAATTAGGATAATGGCTAAGGAAAAATAGCTCCATTTTGGACACTTCTGGGCAAACTTGCCTCCCAAAAAGCTTTCGAAGCAAAATTGCCTCTTGGTGAAAATTTGTAGAGGAAAAATGGCCCTTGACCCTTAAAAAAATTATAAATGAAATATGATTGAGCAACTTTATAAGTTTAAAGATTTAATGAACATTTTTTTAAGATAACATCTTGGTGTTGGAATTTGGAAACATTTTACATTTAGGATTAGCAGTAGCATTATTCTTACTACTCATGTGCTTAATATAGGACATATTTGGAGAGTTATTATTGGTCTTAAATATAAGACATATTTTTCATATTTGTCATTTCTCCCTAATTTGTCCTATTGATGCTTCCTCAACAATAATCAAGAAGAAGAGGGAAAAATTGAGGAATATGACTAGGGTGTTTTAAAAAATACTCAATCCGATCGTTAATATAAGACATATGTACCTAGTTTGGTTAGATTAATGAATGTAGTTGAGTTAGTTAATATGACATGTATTTTTTGAAACACTCTATAGTCATCTTCTTTAATTCCCTCATCCCATCTTCTCCTTGATTATTATTGAGAGAGCATCAATAAGGGTAGATTAAGAAAAGATTGGCAAATATAAAACTATATCTCATATTTAGGATAAAGACCAAAGAGAGTACATGTCATATTAACTAACTATCTTAATCTAATCAGATTAGTTAAATATGTCTTATATTAAATACTAAAGGAAGCATCTTCTTTACTAATTTCACAACTTTTGCATTCTAACTAAAATTCTGATTTATGTTGGTATGGATATAAAGGGTTAAGGTGCATTTAGTACCTTAAAGTATTTTTTCAAATATATCCAATATTCTAAAGTGTTTTGTAGTGTGTTCAACACACTGGAGTATTTTTTCAGGTGTACCCATTACTCTAAAGTAATTTTTTACACAATTTTGCACTTAATAATTTTAAAAATTTAAGGTGTTGGATACACTTGAACAAATATTTTAGGGTGTTGGTTGCAAAAAACATAGTTTATGGTAGATGCAATTGAAAAATACTTCAAGGTGCTAGGTGCATTAGAAAAAAATATTTTAGAATGTTAAGTGCATTACAAAATAGTTTAAGGGATGGGATGTCGAGATACATATGAAAAAAAAAATACTTAACGTTGGATGCACCTTAACATTAATATAAATGTCAATATTAACATAATTAATATAATCAATACATATTGTTTTTAAAAGGGAAAATCCCATATAAAGACAGTTAAAATAAGGAAATCTTATATAAAGTTGGTAAAATCCATAAATCTTAAATTGGGTCAATGATCCAATTTAGGATATGTAAATGTTGGTTGATTATCGATAATACCCATACCCTTTGTCCAAAGAACAGAGCAGAAGGAAAGCCACTCATCGTCGCTCTGTCTCTCTCTCTCGTTCCCTGAGCATTGTGAATGACACCATGAAAGTTTGGTCTTTTCTCTGTCGGCTTCCCTCGTCTGCAACAAATCCTCCGTCGTCATCTCTTCCTCGCCACCTTAAGGCTTCTGCTTCTGCTTCATCTTCGTTCTTCGGTGTATTCAAGTGGTATAAGGAACATATAAGTCAGATTTGTCGATTATTACTCCGACAAGCAGAATGAATGAGGCGTTACATTCTACGTTATGTAAATCTATTGGATCGAGACACTCGTTGACACCATTATACTGCTTCCTGGAGGAAAATTTTCTATATTAAACGACGCACGAAGTATGTTTAATTTCAGTTACTCATTTTATCTTTCTATACCCGCTCTCTTTTGTTTGTTGAAAAAGGGATCTATATCCGGGGGTTTGATTTATCATTTATTTAGAGGACATTGTGCTTTCTTTGCATTTCGCATTGTATTTCGGTTGATAGCTTCTGGGTGGACAAACCTGTATTGCTTTAGTTGCCTTGAATAAGCTTTTAGCTCAATTCGATATGCATAAAGTGCGATTTTAAGTTTATGAATATATGTATGTTAAATTGCACCTAATTCTGGTACTCAACGGTTATTGATGCCAATTTCTCCAGCTGATCAGTTTGGTGGTCTGCCCGAGCAACGGCAGAATAACATTCCTCCTTCAACCGATGGTGGCAAGCCAGGTCCACCCATTGGAGTTCTGATGAATCAGCAAGCATCATCTCATAATGTCGCTTCTTCTCCCATGTATTCTACAAGTAGCCCAAGTTTGGAATCTGAGAGACCGTACCATACATCGTCTTCTGCCATTATTACCTTGGGACTGTCACAAATCTCGTTTACATATGAAGAACTTGCATTTGCAACAAATCGATTCTCAAACTCAAATCTTCTTGGTCAAGGTGGGTTTGGCTATGTCCATAAAGGAGTCCTCCCAAATGAAAAAACTGTTGCAATTAAACAGCTGAAATCTGGGAGCAGACAGAGGGAGCGTGAATTCCAGGCTGAAGTGGAGGTGATTAGCCAAGTCCATCACAGACATCTTGTTTCCTTAGTTGGATACTGCATTGCTGGAACCAAGAGGATGCTTGTATATGAGTTTTGTTCCAAACAATACACTAGAATTCCATTTGCATGGTAAGATTCCAATATCAAAATTTTTTTCCTCATCTTCCCAAATGGAGAAGCATGCAAAAGTGATGTAGAATGGAGAATGGCTAGGCTCTTTTTTCTGAGATAGGATTTGCTGAAAATGTGGTCACATACAATTTGCGATCTATTCTCTAGGTGCCATATCCGTACTTTCAATAACAAGTACACATTGTTCATGAATTTTCTGAGGTCTTCAATGAATTTTTTTTTGTTAGTGTTCTTATGTAGTGCATAAATAATATAGTTCTGTCTCTAATTTTGCTTTTTCTTTTTAATAACTAAAGGATATAGAGGTAATTGGGTCCAATTTCTAAATTCCTAATTATGTCATATAACCTAATTAATAATATGTTAAGTTTAGTAACCCAAATTATAATTTGGGTAATTCAACTGTCTTTATATGAGATTTTCCCTTTTTAAAAATCACAATTATTTGTGAGTTATTTTTAAGACAGAAAAATGTGGAATTATTATTTTTATGTTTTTTTATAATGATTATATATTTTTTTGGAAAAATTCTAAATAAATACTATTTGAACTTGGAAAACTCTAAAAAATCTCTTAACACATGAAAATGACAAATAGGTCTCAATGGGCTATTATAGAATTATGAAATGTTGTGTTTTTAACAAAATGACCCCTCAATTTTTTTTTAAAAAAGCAAGAACCCTCTCCGGCCCCGTCGCCGGAGTTCCAACTGCTAGTGCCACCCCGTTGGCGGGACTCTAACGGCCATAGTTGTGGTGACAACTTATGTAATGAGATTGATTACTTTAGTATAGAGATTAACTACTTGAGCTTCATAAACCTTATCAAGCGTTATTAACAAGTTGAATAAAGGTAATAATAACTTGAGTATAACGATTGACAAATTGCGCTCCCAAGGTTATTAATGGCTACACTCAAGTTGTCATTGTCAATATTAAATTTGTCATTGCTTTTATTCAACTTGTCAACGACATTTGATAGGGTTTAAGAAGCTCAAGTTGATAGGGTTTATGAAGCTTAAGTAGTCAATCGCATTACTTAAGTAGTTAATCCTATTACTCAAGTTGACACTGGAGCTCCGGCTGTCGACGCTGGAGTCCCAACTATGGGGTGGTGCTGGCCTCCCAAACTCCGGCGGTGGCAGAGCTCCAGTGTTGCGAGGGGTTTTTCTTTTTTTCTTTTTTAAAAAAACTTGAGGGGCATTTTGGTAAAAGTACAATATTTCAAAATTCTAGATTAGTCCTTTGAGATCTATTTGTCATTTCCATGTGCTAACAGACTTTTTAGGGCTTTCCAAATTCAAATGTCATTTAGAATTTCCATGTCCTTTTAGACTTTTTAGAATTTTTCCTTTTTTTTTGATTTGGCAAAAAAATAAGAAAAAAGATAAATAAATACTACATGAATTTCAAAATCTCAAACAAGTGATTTCCAAAAAAACTCATATGTCAATTACTGTACTCTTTTTCTGAATCTCATTACTCTTATTATCAACAAAAATAATTTAGGATTTTAAAATTTAAATGATATTCAAATACCTTTCTCCTATTATATATAAAAAAACATCTTTCTCCCACAATTTAATTTAATAAGAAAAATAAAAGGATCGCCCATTGCGGAAGTTGACGATCCGTGTCGGGAAGGCCTCATCTTGCTACGTTTTGTTATAAAGGGCAGAAACGACCCCGGCGCATTCAATTGGCGAAAGTAACGGCGGAGATTTTCATTCCCGAGAAGTACACCCAAACAACCCCGCCAGCGATTATGTTGCAGAGCGCTAGACGACGTTGCGAGGGCACTGCCATGGGCGCTATCGTTCTTGATCTTAGACCTGGCCTTGGAATTGGCCCCTTCTCACTCGGTAATTGGCCGCCATATTCATTGAGCGGTTACCACTTCCTGTTGAATCATTCATATATCCGATTAAATTGGCTTCAAATTTTAACGTTCTTTGTTTGTTGCCTGAGTATCTATGAGGAAAGTGAAGGAATAGATTCTAAGATTTTCCAATCATTTGATCCGTTCGATTGAAGCCAACTCAGGATCATGATAATCTAGTGTTCATTCTATATATGCCTGTGCGGCTTGCTGAAGATGGGTAAAATTTGAAGTATTTTCTGGGTTTTGCATTTTACTAGTCGCGTATGCCTCTGTAGATATAGGTCGACTACTTGAAAATTGAATTTCTCTTAATCGATGGGACTGGAAATCATGTCGTTCAGTCTCGTGGTTGTTTTCCGCTGTTGGACGGACTTCTTCTTATCCATGGCTCAGCTGTCATGAAAATTTATGCACATGAGATGTCAATCCTAATAGCACCTATATATTACTGTGCTCGTTCGTTTGTTGTTAATTACGCTTAGCTTTTCAAATGCTGTTCAGGGATGCCCATATGTGAAGCATTTGCTCAGATAGAGCAGCAGCCTAACATTTATGATGTTGTCCATGTGAAGTATTTTGATGAGGTTTGTGACAAACGGTCTGACGACTTATAATTTTTGTTATCTATGTTCACTATGTATTTATGCAACAATTGTCCATAGTTTCTTTGAAATTTCCTGGATTCTATATTGGACCTTCTGCTCAGGCAGACTGTAATTCAGTGATGTGTATCTGCGAGACGTCTTCCAGACTTCTTTAATTGTTGGTTCAACCTCATGCATGTGCAGGAACCCTTAAAGTTGGATATTGTTATAAGCTTTCCAGATCATGGTTTTCATCTTCGGTTTGATCCATGGTCCCAGGTACTTGTTCATATTTTCTGTTGGAAGCTACTAAGCGTACTTGTAAACGTGAAAAAAGAGGTTACATTTGGCTAGTTTAAATTATTTTATCATGTCACTGATAGGAACGATAACTAGGTTATTGTGTGGGTGGAATGTAATTGTCTTTTCCTTTTTGGTATTGCACCTGATTTGATGGGACTGGTTACCATGGTTAGTATCTTGGTTTTTAATGCTGGGATGTCATGACCAAAACACTGAAGCACAATCAAATCAGCTGTATATGTATCGAGTAATTCAAGTTTTGTAATATTTACTTTGGGTTATGAATTTTTAAGGATTCTCTTAGGGTCTGTTTGGTGTGAGGGATTTGGAGGAGAAGGAAAATTTTTATGAGTTGAATTTGAATAGATTGAAGAAGTGGGGTAATAAAATTTTAATTAAGAGAATATATAAGATAAAAGAGTGAGAAAAATTAATTAAAATTTTTTAACCCCACTTCTCTAATTTTTTTAAATTCAACTCAAAAAAATTTTCCCAACGCCCATTCCCCTCCCCTCCCCTCCCTTCATACCAAACAAGCCCTTAAATAACTCCTTTCTTATTTTAGTTCTCAGTGTTTGTCTAGAACAGTTTATATTACGATTGAGTGAATCCTATATGTATGTTTGAATTGGGTTGGTCATATATTTTGTTACATTGACGTTTCCCTTCCTGTCAAGAAAATGTTTCGATTGAATAGTTGTAGTTTTATATTACAAATGTTGGTAGTGGATTTTCAACCTTGCTTTTTTCTTCTTATAGAGCTGATTATTCAATTTCTCTATCTTGTGGTTCTTATTGAACCAATCAATTCAAGCTTCTCGCATATTGCTTCTTTCTGTTATTGTTCATAATGATAAGATGACTTTGTCATTTTATTGACTTAATATTTGATATTTGATTACTACCTTAGAGACTGCGCCTGATTGAGATATATGATGTCAAGAGGCTTCAAATGCGCTATTCCACTTCTCTCATTGGGTGAGTCTATGGACTTCAAGTTTTACTCATCTTTTTTATTTATATCTGTATTATTGACATCATGTTAATTCATAGAGGGCCATCGACTCTGGCTACTTTTGTTGCTGTCTATGCGCTCTTTGGACCAACATATCCAGGAATTTTTGACAAGGATCGAGGCATTTATACTCTATTTTACCCGGTATGTATTTGGTATTTGTAATTCATATTCATAAATATTTTATATTCTAATTTTTTTACCTATTTTGGTTTTTAGGGTCTTTCCTTTGCATTTCCTATTCCAAGTCAGTATACTGACTGCTGCCATGATGGAGGAGGTACTTGTTATATTTTCATGAAATCAAAATGTCCCACTGAGTTGTCATATTCTAATTTGTTGACCTTTTGTTTTGTTTTTATTATGAAAGTGGAGTTGCCGTTGGAGTTTCCGGATGGCACTACGCCAGTTACATGTCGTGTTTCTATATATGATAGTTCCTCTGGTAAAAAGGTTGGTGTAGGGTCCTTAATGGATAAGGCTTCTGCTCCACCTTTACCTGCTGGCAGCATTTACATGGAAGAGGTTCACGTTAAGGTTTGGCTTCTTTTAGCCCTATGTCTGTCTACTCTTCAAATACTGTGAATCTTGGGGGTGATAATATATTATCTTTATATTTACCTCTTGGGAGCTTTACTTTTTTGCAAGATGTGGATTTCTGAGAATTTTTCTGCTCCATTTCACGAAGTTTCCTGTAATTCTGGGGTTTAATTGGCTCTCTCTGTCTGTAATATAGCTTGGAGAAGAGTTGTACTTCACAGTTGGTGGTCAGCGAATTTCTTTTGGTGCATCTCCCCAGGCAAGTTTTATGTTGCATATAATCAAGTCTGTTTTGGCTTTCTCATCAAACTATTTTGTCGTCCAGTCCTTTTGTTTTTTTTCTGGTCTGTCAATCTTCGAGTTGATCCTGTATTCTTTTGTGTGAAGTGAGGTTAATGCTATTCTTTAGCTCGTTATTTATTCTCTCCTTCTAACTAAAGCTTTCTGCAATCTTCAGGATGTTTGGACTGAACTAGGTCGCCCTTGTGGAATTCATCAGAAGCAGGTACCATCAACTACTAATCTTTTAAGTGGAACTTAATGGTTTGGAGACCTTATACAGAAGTCAACAGATCTAATTTGCAGTAATATCTGAAAATTTTAAGGTCGCTAATTGACCCTTTTTCCTTGTTAGAATCCTTAAACTCAGTGTCAGAACACCTTTTGAACTATATATTGCTGAAATAACACAATGAGCACTGCAATACTGATATACAGACATTGTATATCCCTTGGACAGATGCTTACAGCACATACAGTCGCTCACTATATAACAAACAATTTTCACCTAGATGCAGTCGGACCAAGACATCCTTACTACTCAAGTAGATGCGCCTTTGACAAAAGGTTACAACCTCAACAATCATACTAATGTGTTACAACTGATTACAGCCAGCTTCATACAGAACGCAGCAATACAAAACACAAATAACAGATACTCACAACTACCCAAAAGAAATTGAAAATGAAGAATGACAGGTGCTAACTGTGCTAATCCAACCAAGAAAAAGGGAAAAAAAGAATAAGAAACGCCAACTTTCAAGAGGGATGGCTTTCTCCCACCAAAACGAGATTCAGGATTCTTCTAGGGCTACTCCTCTCTCAGCTTTTCCTTTAAACTACCTTTTAACTACTCTCCCTACTTCTCAATCATTAGTCCCTTCTTTTGTTCCTTTATTTTTTCCATTTATGTGCATCAACTTTCCGGTCCTTTGTTCCACCATCAGTTCCTCCTTCCCTCCCTCTTACCTTCCTTTTGACCCCTGCTGTGTTGTGGCTGCATGTGTTTACAGAGTCCCATCTTTACTCGCCCAAATAAGATTCACATTGTCCTCAAGGTGATTATTGTACGTTGGGCACAGGTTGAATTTTGCACTTTGATTAGTCTCTTCCCATGTAATTTGCTCTGTCAAGCGTCCTTATTTAACTTCTCTAGGCATTCCAAGTAGCTGGCAAAGTTATTGTCCACAAGAAATAATTCTCTTTGTCATAATTATGTTTGCATCAGTTCATTCTGACTGTAAGGCCTTAAAATGTCATTCGTGAGACTCTTCCAAAATTGGATCAGGGACTAACTCTTACTATACTTTCTTTCCTATGACCCAATTTCATGAACATTGGGTCCGAAGTGGAAGAAATTGTTTACTCCTTCGTCTCAGTCTATTTCAACATTGTCATGTTAAAAAGTTCCAATCTTTGAGCAGTCATTAATAGCAAATATAATGTTGCTAGTTCCACTGGTCTCCATTCCAGCCGAAGTTATATGTTGTGACAAGTTCCTACAAATATGTAATGGATTGTCTCATCTGATCTTGTTATGGTACATGTAACATGGACAATTTTAAAGGCTCTAGGAATGCGGATGAGTCTAAAGTCAAAATAGTAATTTTAGGCGGGCGAATTGTTTAAAGAAAAACTGAATCTATTTGATTCTTCTCGTTATCTCGACATCATATGCTCCCTCTCCATGGATTATTACTGTTTACTTGAAAGTTAAGCTTTAGCTCTTCAATCTATGGAGGTGATATCTTAGTCTCACCATGTGAACAGATTAATACAGTGGTATACTTAACTATCAAATGCTTTCATAAAAGTATTTTATGGATGGATCCTGAAAGATTAGTATTGCAGGTGGATCCAATGGTTATTCATTCTGCCTCTGATCTCCGGCCTCGAACAACTCTATGTGGGGATTACTTCTATAATTATTTTACTCGTGGGCTTGACATTTTATTTGATGGCCAGGTTTCACCTCATCCATTCTTTTAACTTATGCACATTGATGACAATTTACCATTTTCTGACGGATTTTCTTGTGTCTGTTGTTACAGAGTCACAAAATAAAAAAGTTTGTGTTGCATACCAACTTCCCTGGTCATGCTGATTTTAATTCATACATGAAGTGCAATTTTGTTATCTATGGCTCAGATCGTAAGCTATCTTCTATTTGCAGTATTTAACATTGATTTTTTTGCAAGGGAAGATATAAGATCATTTTTATTTTCTTTCCAGCATTTGGGGGATCTTTTCAGGATGGAAATGGCAGCAAGCAAAAAGTCATTACACATTCCACAAAGTGGGAACAGGTTAAGGTAGTATCAACTGTTGTATAATCTGATGAAGAAAATGTGACGTGCTTTGATACCAGTTTTCCTTTTTTAATCGATGGAATTCATCTATGATAGCATGTATTTTAATCCTTTAGGAAATTCTTGGTGATTGTGGGCGGGCTGCCATTCAAAAACAAGGTTCTACTAGCAACCCTTTTGGATATACTTTCGTCTATGGGTATCAAAATATTGCGTTGGAGGTGAGTCATTCTTTATTCTTGAAGTTTTTACGGCTAACCTTTGTGATTATAGTTTAATTTAGTGCGTGGCTCTGAAGAGACTGCTAATCTATATTCTGGTGGGGGTTGCAGGTGATGAAAAATAATTATATTGCAACTATAACTCTCTTCCAGTCATAATAAATGTGGTACATCCTTTTAATCATGTGGCCTTTAATTTTCTGAGTTTTTTTCCTTTCTTTGGGCGACATATAGCACCAATTGCTTTCTATTGCAGGTTGCTGTCATGTAATAGATCAAGGTAGTTTGGTACGCACTAGCACAAGACCCACGTCTTAGTATCTCCCAGCTTCAGTGTAATTAGTGCTCTGCTGCATTGATTGATTAATAGGGGTATTACTCGGAGGAATGAGCCCGTGGGCATCCATAAGTGTTGCTAATTATTCTTTGTTCCTTCACTCGTTTAAGCAATTGTCTCCCAGGGTTATGTGATTTAGCAAGGAGCAGTGATATTGAAGTCTGTACAGTCCATGTGTAAAAAGCCCATTCATGTACATCATGGAAAGGACCAATAATTGTACAGTCATGTGACAAATTGTTCGTGTTATATAAACTATTTATACAGGCGTGTTTTTCTTAACTTGCCAAGTTCTTTTCATAACCATGAATGAGATTGTGCTTTTCTGCGTTTCTTTGAAGATGGCAAACATGCAAGTCATTCAATAATTGTCTAGCTGCTATCGTGTGGTCATTATCTGTGATTCAACGGGTCTAAAGTTCAACCTCTATGATAGATAATTGATATATTGTTGAATGAATTACTATACATACAATATTGGTTAAACTTTTCTGGCTAAAAAAAACATTGGGTAAACTTTATCTTGGGTTAAGGAGTGTTCTGCGTGTTAAACTATTTTTTGAGATACAATCAATATTTTGAAGAAAGTATTTAATGATGCAATTTTGCTCCCAACATGCTAAAAATGGAGTAATTTCACTCCTCAACCTAACAAACTATTAGTTGCATAGCAGCCATAGTTTTTTTTTTTAAATGGGGGTATTTTAGTACTTTTAAATTGTAATAGATAGAAGTTTGTTGGATTTAACAGTTTTGTCTCAATTTTAGAAGCTTTTTTATTGAGGGTATTTCAGTATTTTTATATTGTAATAGTTGAAAGTTAATTGAATTTAACAAATTTATCCCTATTTTAAAATTTAATGATTTTTTTACTCCAAAAAATAGTTTATAGTTACTATTGTATTTTTAATAAAAGTTGAAAGTTATTTTTGCATCTTAACTCTTGATATTTTAATGGTTTTAATAAATTTGGATTTCGATAAAACATAATAGCGTTGTGTGATTCAAGTAACTAATAGCACATAATAAGATAAAACTTTTATTGTTGTTGTTAAATTTAAAAACAATTTACATAAGATAAATTTCAAAATGCCCTTAAATGTTGGAAACCAACAAAGGCTTTACAACATGGGATTAAGTCGGGCGGAGTAAAAGCACATAGATCCGTGGCTGTAGCTCTTTCAACACTAGTCAACCAACGAACACAAGTGACATGTCTCATTTGCCAAGACTACTCAATGCGTAAAGAAACAAGGAGGTATAAAGGAAACAATTACTGATACACGAATAAAGAATCGGTTCTCCATTCGGCAGTGAAGGTATTTACAACCATGAAAATCTTCATCAGTGAGAGTAAATGACTGTCTTCTAAAGTTCTAATAAAGACGGATGAGATGCTCTATTATTTACAGCTGCCACAAACCACAGCTGCAAAACATTGTCACTTTTTTCTCCTAAAACATCTAATCTCAAATTCTCAATCTTTGGGGAATAAGATGTACACATTATTTACAAACACGCATGGTGATGAATGACCAAATTGTACTCCTTAAGTCTTGATTTCTGGACCCCTCATTTGCCGAAAGAGGATGTTTACACTTTGCCAACAATGTAACTTGCCTACTTGAGAATTATATGACTGTTTTTTGCCCCCCATAGATTGATGTCGTATGATACTCGCAGAAACTGAACTCACAAGTTGCATAATTTATTGCTGCCAGGAAGAAAAAAACCATTATACACAAATATGCTGGTGCATGCAATCCACAATGTCAAGATTCAGCTCAACTTCAACTGGTTAAAGAAACAGACCTGTCGCAACTCACGGTCCTTCCAGACCAATGATTTGCATGTTTTTTTTTTTTTTTTTAATGTTTTATAAGAATTTTATAATCTCTGTCTTGGAAGGATGCAATACTTAGAAGTTGACAAGTTTCTTTTGACTGGTGCAAAACCTGTTTCAAAATGATTTCTAATGGACTCTTCACAATGTGTCCTCATATGCAGGGACCAGGAGATGATCCTTCAAGGCAAGCTGGGAATCAGACTTGACAAAACGTGACTAAGCTCAACAGTAGAGCTTGATATCAAGCATCAAGCAAGGTTGATAACTGGTTATTCACTAGGCAGCCAGCTTAACACTTGGTGGATTGAATCATGACATGGTTCAAATTCCTTTTCTTTTAATATATATCCCCAAATTCCAGTTGGTCTAACTCTATAGCGTCATTCGTATGGATCACGACGACCTTAGTTATTAAGACCGGTTAACAGTATAAATAAAGTTATTGTTTTTATTTTACTTCAAGCCTGTGAGAATTTGAAGTAACCAATCATTTATCTGAAGCAAGTATGAACCAAGATAGAGATTTCTAACTAATCAGAGAAAACTGACTCCTCATGCAATCTAACCTTATTATTGAAAGCTTGTTCATGTATTCTCTGAGGCTTCAAGTTCAAATCAATCATGTTAGTTTCCATCATGGCTTGGCCATCGGCAACATGTTCAGGTGCTGCAGCCAGAGCTAACCTATGATTTTGTTGTCTCTCTCCCACTTTTACTTTAGGCAGAGGATTTTGTCCTCTTTTAGTCTCACCAGGTTCCAGAGGCAGTGAAGCTGAGTTTTCTGGGAGACCAGTTTTATCTCCTGGAAACTATGGAGCAAACAGGCACATAATATAACACCAAACATGGCAGCAAGATCAGAAATTATGAACACCTTAAGGCGGAAGGAGAGGCATACCTCAACTCTCTGCCTAAAAAGAAGATATCTTCCGTGTGTTCTTTTACCCCCAACATGGACCATCATGTCACACTGCAAGCAAAGTGAACTTCCATCCGTCTCGCAATAGAAGAATGCTACATCCAAGTTCAAAAGGCATAACATAAGCTTAAGGCAGATAAAATTTGGATAAAGATAGAGAAAGGAAACTGTCTACCAGGTGCATTTTCACATATGTCACAGCGAGGCACATCACTAGGACTTGCCAGACCAACCCTTACATGCCGGCTAGCTAGCTTATTACACATATGAACCTGCCACTCAATCAGATTAAACTCCAAACCATTGCTTTAAGAAATTGTTGACTAGGATCAACATTACCAGTTACCAGTTACCAGTTACCAGATAATATGAAATTGGAGTTAGACTTCAAATCTACACAAGTTCAGTGAAAGATCTATTCAAGTATATTGGTGAAGCAACACAAAAGCCGTGTGGGCAAATTGCAAGTCCCTCCTTTTATGGCAGAAGATAATACCTCTAAGTGCTCAATTCCTATGTCAACAGACTTTTATTTCCCCAAGTGTTCGATCAATAATTGCATTTCTTGTAGTTGTATTGATTACATCATAATGATGAGCCCAACATTATTGTAAAAAAAAAAGACAAAACGAAAGGAATAAAATTAAAAGCATTGGAAATACACAGAGAAAAATAGAAAGAAGAAGAAAGCTTTTCCAGAGATAGCCCACTGCTCTTAGACTAGTATACCAGTCAACTTTGGTTTCTTGAAAAGGACCTAGAGTGATGGAGTTGTTTTGTTATCCGATTCGAAGGGCAAAAGGATTTAAAAAAAGAGATACCTTCTCGTCACAGGCACGGCAGAGAGCGGCCTCATCGGCGGCGCAGAAAACGATGGCGGCGGCGCTCTCACAGGCGTCACAAAGCGTTCTCATAATTGAACGGTGCAGGCAGTTTCATTGCTGGAAGCATCAAATACAAGAGAAGTGAAGGGAGTGAGAAGAAAGAAGGTGGATTTGCTAAAGCAGGAAGGAGAAAAGAGGGAGACAGAATTTCACCAAATCCATGCGGGTACGATAGTTTTGTTTTCGGGGGAACCGTATGAGGGGGTGGCTGGAGTTGCCAGTCGTGGTGGCAGATGATGATGATGATGATATCTGATTAGAAGGGAGGAATTTGCAATTGCAGGTGGGGGACCTTGAAGCTGAGCTGAGTGTTAAGCCAACAGCAAAAACTAAATAAAGTAGCATTTGATAAAAGAGGACGAGAGTGACAGAGACACGATTTGTCAATTCTGTTCAACTCCAACGTAACTTCATAGCCACAAATCCAATCCCACTGTGCCATTGACAACTCCCCGCCCTTCATTCTCGCCCACCTCTTTTTAAATTGCCAACCTCTCTCACATGCCCATTCCATTACTATTTTCTATCTTTCTTCGCTTTTTAAGTTTTTATTTCAAATATACTTGCTTCATATATATTATAATCTACAAATTCATTCATCTTGACCCACACCCGTATAATTTACATCTTTATATACTCGTGTATCGTAAATGTAACATTATACCTTTTTCTATTATGAATATATTAATTATGTGGATATCTATTGACTCTTGACCTCTCATATTCTAATCATCATTAATAAATAGTAGTTGAGAAATTAAAAGACTATTTAATATATATTCAGATACATGAATGGTAATAAGAGTCATATAGTGTACATTTATCTGTATTAATTATGTGTATTAATTATATTATTCATTGTATCTTTATGGTGACCCTTGGTGGTGACACTTAGAGGCCTATAAATAGAAATCTTGCACAAAGTATTGTAGTCATACAAAACACATAAGTGAATGAGAATTACTCCCCTATTTGTTTATTGAATTTCTCTCTTCTTTTATCTCTTACTCTTTTATCCCATATATCTTTTATTTTCATAACAAGTATTCATCACGAAAGTTCTAATAAAGGTATGATTCTCTCATCAATGATTTCATCTACCTTCTTTAATCTTATGTTTATTTTATCTATCTGGGATAATCTGAGCCACTATATGAAATTAAAGAGATGTTTTTACCAATTGTTATAAAATTGGGTTCCATTGCTAAGATTGAAGATTGTTATTGTTTTTATATCTTATATCTTGTTTACAAATTCTTTTATATTATTATTGTTATTTTAGTATGGCCAGAAGCCATATACCTATTTCATATTTTGAAATTATATAGCAAGAAGTCATATTCCTTTTATTCATATTTTGAAATTATATGACTAGAAGTCATATGACTTTAATTTCTTATATATTATATGGCCAGCAACCATATACCTTTTTCTATCTTACAATATGCCTAGAAGCCATATTCATTTAATTCCTTGTTATATGGTCAAAAGTCATATGGTTTTTTATCTTCTATATTATTGAATGGCTAGAAACCATATTCAGCTTTTATTTATCATGAAGATAAACGGCCAGAAGCCATATAGATTTAATTTCTTATCATGAGAGTAATTAGCCTGAAGCCATGAGAACTAAATGGCCCGAAGCCATAAAATTTTAATTTTTGTTGTAATATCTTACTTTATGAATTATTTATGATCTTTAAGAATTTCTTTGATTGATTTAGTCTAAATTATGTTGAACTAGCAAAATTTAAGTTTGTGGTTCTTGTTATTACCGGAAAGAACTATTTGTCTTGCCTGATCCATGATTTTTATATGCACCATTTGCATAAAGGTCTGAAAACAGAATATATGGCCATAAAAAACTCACTTGTGTTCTTTAGAACAATTTAAAAGAATGGTATGACCATCAGAAGATGGTTATCCTTCCAAAAGCTCATTATGAATGAATACATCCAATTTGCTCTTGTAATAGCAATACAACGAAAGAGGTTTAAGAAATATGCTGAATTAATTTCTTGCCTCCATGTGGCTAAATAAAACAATGAGCTTTTTTTGAAAAACAATGAATCCCGTCCAACAGACTCGACTCCATTGCCATGAACGAATATAGTAACAAATGATTCTATTTGTAGTCATGGACGTGGGCGTAGATGTGGCTATAGCCGTGGCCATGGGCAAAATCCTGGTGGTTCAAATTCCCATATGAAGTGGGAAAGATTGATAAGAACCACAATAGAGAAACTAGTGGGCATAATAAACATGTTGAAAATCCATGTTATCGCTATGGTGGCAAGGGTCATTGGCTTGCACCTGTCGTACACCAAGACACCTGGTTAAACTTTACCAAGAATAACTTAAAAATAATGGTAAAGAGTCAAAGGTTGAAGTAAATCATGTTAATAAGGCTGAGAATTCTGAATATGGTGGCATATATATTACCCATTTAGATGTTGTTGATTTCTTAGTATAAATTATCTTTGCCTATTTGCACTAATGTGATTTAGTGTGTTTAAAGTTGCTATTTAGCTATCATGTGTATTTCATTTTTAATTATGCTTCCTTTATTTTCATGTTTCTTTTAATGAAGAATGAATCTTATTGACACAATTTTTGAAGATTTATGTCTCATTGATAATATAACATCCTACACCATACTTAAAAATGATAAATATTTTTCTTCCTTGGTAATGGAAGAAGCTAACATTCAAACTATATCTAATATTATAAATTTAATTGAAGGCCCTGAAAGAGCTAATATTTTGTTACCTAAAGAAATAAAATTATACATTGATAATACATTTTATTCTACCAAGTCTAAAAGAAACTTATTGAGTTTTAAAGATATCCGTAGAAATAGATATCATATAGAAACAATAACTAAAAATAATTAGGAATATCTTGTTATCACAAATATAGCTTCTAGTAGAAAATGCACAAGTTTTCCTGCTTTTCCTTCTGACTTGTATTATACATTTATAAGCATAATTGAAACACGTGTTATTGTAAACCAAAAGTTTACCAATGCAGATCAGAAGTCTGCCAATACAAACCAGTAGTTTGCCGATACAAACCAGAAGTTTACTAAGGAATTTAATGTTTGGCATGACCGGTTAGGACATCCTCAGTCAATTATGATGTGACAAATAATTGAGAATTCATATGGACATACCCTAAAGTGTAAACAAACACCACAATCCCATGACTTCTCATACACTGCATGTTTCAAGGGAAAGTTAATTATTCAAATGGATATAGGGAGATATTTGTGGGCTAATGCACCCACCATACAGACCACTTAGTTACCATATGGTTCTAATTGATGCATCAACTAAATGGTCACATGTTTGCTTATTATCTTCTCTCAGTCTGGAGTTTGTGATATTACTTGCTCATTTCATTATATTAAGAGCACATTACCCTAATTATCCTATCAAGAAAATACGTCTTGATAATATTGGTGAATTTACTTCACAAGCTTTTAATGAATATTGTATGTCTCTCACAGTTGATGCTAAACATCCTGTAGCTCATGTTCATACACAAAATGAACTTGCAGAATCATTGTTTAAATGGTTGCAACCAATGTTTTAAAAGCCAAACCAGACGTCGAGCCGAAAAGATTAGCGGGTCAAGGCTCAACCGGTTAGAATGGTTGAGCTGTTTAGCCGGACCGATGACGTAATAATTAAATTTAAAAATATTACACACACACACACACACACACATTACAATAATTAATCTTTAGTCTAATTTCATATAAAGTTAGTAAAGTCACAAAACATCATTTAAGGAAGAACATTTAAGTCAACCATTAACCTAACAAAAAGAACAAATAGTAATGATTTTATGACTTGTCAAACATTGGTATCTGATGGCTCTTGATTGATCCAAGCATGGGTTTCTTGAAAAGCATTTGGACCAAAAATGTCATCATCTTCTTGAGGAAATGACCCAAAATCAAGACCTCTAACTCCAATCCCAGAACTTCCAATTCCAGCCTAAATTTGATGATGAACCTAATTGTCTTATTCTTCAAAAGTATCTTTATAAAATAGTGTGGAACTAACAAATTATAAAAATTAGTAACATATAATATAAGTAAAAAAAGTAACATGTCTAACTCTACAATTTAAAATATCTAATCTTCATCATTGATAGTAATTTTTGGTATTGGCAATGTGGTATCATCATAAATGATATCTTCTTCTATCTCTTTAGTAGAAAGTGTTGAAAGTGGAGGAGAATCAACTTCTTCCATTATCCAATATTCAATTTTATCAATACTTTTATAATCAATGGGATCAAAGTGTTTTGGGAAAATCCCTATAAAATGCATTGGAAATAGGGAAATCCCAATTCAGTACATTCAAATTCAAAAATCCGGATCAGTCCACTGTCAGTACGGATGAACAGTGCCGGCGCCCTCAAAAGACAATTTTACCCTTCAGCCCTCATTCTCGCCACTTCAGAAATAACAACACCTGGTTCTTAATTAACAACTCCGGATTCTTGATTAACAACTCTATATTCTTGATTAACAACTCCAATTTCATCTTTTTTCTTTCACAATAACAACACCGATCTTGTTACGAAGTTGTGAAATAAGAAATAAGAGTTGTTAATGTAGAATATGGTGTTGTTAATAACAAAATCGGTGTTGTTATGGTGAAAATAAAAAGATGAAACTGAAGTTGTTAATCAAGAATGAGGAGTTGTTAATGAAGAGCGCGTGTTGTTAATAAAAAAAGAGGTGTTGTTATTGGCCTTGAAACTTAAATTCGGAAGTTGTGAAACAAGAAAAGAGAGTTGTTAATCAATAATCCAGAGTTGTTAATTAAGAACCAGGTGTTGTTATTTCCGAAGTGTCGAGAATGAGGGCTGAAGGGCAAAATCGTCTTTTGAGGGCCCCAGCACTGTTCATCTGTACTGACAGTGGACTGATCCGGATTTTTGAATTTGAATGTACTGAATTGGGATTTCTCTATTTCCAATGCATTTTATAGGGATTTTCCCAAGTCTTTTTTTCTTGTTAAGAACCCTAAAAAAACACATGAAAATGAAATATTGGTATAATTATTAGAAGCTATTTAATTAATTTTTTACCAATACAAAATTAAGTAAAGTGTAAATTGTAAAGCGAAAAGGTTAGAAAAATATACATATTCCTCAAACTAAAATTGTAATGAATAAAGACAAGATCATTTAGCCTTTTATGTTCCAATTTATTTCTTTTCTTGGAGTGTATTCTTTCAAAGACACTCCAATTCCTTTCGCAACAGGAAGAAGCAGTTTGACTCAACAATTGAATAGCCAACTTTTTAACATTGGGACAACTACCTCTAAAATACCACCATCGTTCATCTATCATGTTAAAATGAACATCATCAAATAGAAAAAAAAATTAAATTCAAATTCGTATAGTATAATATAATTGTATAAGAATTAAGAAGTAAGGAATTTTACCAAGTCGCATTGATTTTGCAGATTCAAGAGCCATGAGATTATTGAAGGTGCCACTTTTATCTTGATATACTATGCCTTGCAAAAACTTGGTCTTGTTAGATGTGACTTTCCTACCGATGACATAAAGATATCCTTGCATAACCTCTGGCTTTTGAGAGAAGTTATCCTTATCATAAAGAAAAGCAAGATTTAAGATATAAGTTGCTGCATGAAGATCTTGGTGAAGTTGAGAATCCCACCTATGCTTAATAACACTCGTAAATGGCTTGTACAATTTTTTTGTGCGATTGAAATTTGAAAGTACGTTTGATAGCTTTTGGTGCCCTGTGCATCCCTTCATAAATATATCCAAGTGAATCCCTATCATCAGAATCTACAATTCTCAAGAGCCTTATAAGAGGTTTAACAACTTAAAAAATGGCTAGATAATCATTCCAAAATGCACTATCCAATACAACCCCAATTACATCTCTCGCCTTACGGTCTCTTAAGTATCTAGAGTCAATAAATGTCTTGCTAGTTACCAAGGCTTGTAAATTATGATTGTGCTTAAGAATACTCTTTAAGGCAATAAAAGTAGTAACAAATGGTGTTGCTCTTAGCCGGATGATTTCTGTCCACCCTTCTCTTTTCCTCAACTAAGCTAACAAAAATTCATGGTTGTAAATGAATTTAGAAATCAAAGATGCATGTGTAGATGAACGTGTGACAATCTCCATTTTGCCAATATTTGACAAAATCAGGTTTAAGCAACGTGCAACACATGGAGACTAATAAATAGAAGAAAACTTTTCGGCCAATAATTTCACAGTATCTTTATAATTAGTTGTATTATCAGTGACAAGGTGGACGACATTATCCACACCAGCAAAAAAAATCATATCCATGAATAGGTTGCACAAAGTTTGTGCATCTTTAACAATATCTAATGCATCCACAAATTTGATGAAGACCATTCTTTTAGGACAATAAACCAGGAAATTAATCAATTGCCGATTTCGTTGATCTTGCCAACTATCCGCCATTATCGTGCAACCAGTTTCTGACAAAAAATTCCTACACTCATTAACTAACAATTGAACTTCCCTTTTCATTTCTTGTAATAATTTTGTTCTAAAGGCATGGTAAGATGACACTTTATAACCAGGGCCAATGCTACAATTGCATCTATCATAGGTTGGAAGTACATTGAATTAACTACATTAATTGGAATGCAACAATCATACAACTACCTAGCCATAGCCATGTATGCTCTATGTATAGCTTCTTTACTCGCAAATGCACTTTTTATTCGTGGCTGTGCACCTGGGGTTGTCCTTGGGGTAAAGAAGGATCTTGTAGTTGCAACAGATGTCTTTCGTTACAAAACTTCATATGCTCTTGAAGAAGGATTTTGAGTATGCGAAGGAGGAACTTCTTCCAAATTTGGAGCATCCCCGTCAGATGGTATCACATTAGGTCCATAAGGATTTTCTTCTTCAAATGTATCTTGCTTCTTTCCCTTTTTCTCTTAAATCTCTTTCAAATTTTCATTCAACCAATAGCAAACATCTCTTGGAACCTTTTTACAACTTATGATGTCCCATTTTATTCTTGCAAAATGTTGTTTCATTCTGTGTATTCCTCCTCCAACAAATTCCTTTCCACAATACATGCATTTCAAGTGAGGTTTGCCACTTGAGGTTTTGTTGGACACTTGAACACAATGCTCTCATGCTGGATTGGCCTTTGATCTAACAGATTAGGTGGAGGGAGCAGTAGTAGATATTTGTTCTGCTTGGGATGACATTTTCTAGTTCCTACAATACATTAAAAATCAATTATTATAATTTTAGGATAGAATTATCTTCAAAGTCAAACATTGCAACACTAGAAATCAAGAATCATTATTGCAAAAACAAAGCACCCAATGTATTGCACAAAATTCAGTGAATGATAGTCAATAATATGATATCGGGTATAATAATCAGTGAACTTGAGAGCCATTATAGAAATTGTTTTTGAAGAGGCTTGTTAAAAACAAAACTTGAAACCAGAAAAGTCTATGACACATATTGCTCAGTCAAGAACTTGAAACCAGAAAAGTCTATGCCATTAAATGCTGAATCTTGCAACTTGAATATGCAAGTCTGTGCCACATATTGCTCAGTCTTCATGCAAGTCTTTAAGGCACATTTGAATTGTGCAACTTGAATATGCATTACTTTCCCTCCCTTCATGTTTGAACCTCGATAACCCAATTTAGCTAAAAGCCAGACTTTGCCATTTGCCAATATCAAATATGTCTAAAAACTAGGAACAATATAAAATTTGCAGTGCCAGAACTTCATCACTTTCAGTATACTGTCTTAGGTTGAAAAAACAGAGCATTGAAAAGAATAGAGTAAAGAGACAGAGTAGACCATACAAAAGCTTCATCTGTGACGTTGTGAGGGTGGAGTTCTGAGGGTTTGGATGTTATGGAGAGAGCCAAATCCGTAGCACCACACAATCGGCCACACACGGTGGAGGACGACAGCACAAACAGAGGAGCACGATGGCTGCACAAAGTTTTCGTGCAATAACGCATACAGGTTTAGGGACAACTACCAATAGCAGCAACACCAAGATGCAAGAGCAATAGAAGAGGACAACAGATACGGCGGACGATAATCGGCACACACAGTGAAAGATGACGGGCAGTCAGAGCGTTCCCAATTGACGGTGGATATTCAACCTAAGGCATAATATCGGGGCTTAGGGTTGGGGGTCGGTTCTTCTAGGGGATAACTAGATATCACCCTTTTTGTTTTTTCCAGATTACAACATACATTAAAAAAATTAAAAAAAATCTTCACGTTTTTTTTGGGGTTTGGACTTTGGACATAATTCATTGGCTGGATGGTTACTGAGAACCCGTTCCAGGTTCTAAGTTCCGGGCTAACACTGGTTAGCGGCCTAAAACAAGGTAAAAGATGGCCCAAAATGGCCCTCACACAAAAGCGGCCCAATACCCTTAACCGGACCGCCTAAAGGACCGAATGATGGTCAGACTGAATGGACCATTCGGTCGAGTCCAGTTCTTAAAAGATTAGTTGTAACTAATTACAAGACATTTACTTATGAGATCTAATCTCCCAATTTCTGATTGGGGCCATGCCATTTTGCATGCAGCGATGTTAATTTACATTAGGCCAACTAGTTACCTAAAGGTTTTTCTCTTACAAATGATTTTTTGTCAGTAACCTAATATTCCCCCATCTAAAGACTTTTAGGTGTTTAGTATATGTGTCAGTAGCACTACCACAACGCACCAAAATGGATCCTCAAAGAAATATATGTTGGATATAAATCTCCTTTGATCATAAAATATTTAGAATCATCTACAGGAGAGTAATTTACGGCACGATTTGCCAATTGTTATTTTGATGAATTATTATTTCCAATATTAGGGGGAGAAAATAAGTAGTTGGTTAATGAGTTTAGTTGGAATGAATTATCATTGGCTCATTTTGATCCTCATACAAAACAATGTGAACTAAAAGTTCAAACGATAATTCATTTATATAATTTAGCTAATCAAATGCCAAAAGCATTTACTGACTCAAAGAAAGTAACAAAGCCACATGTCCCAGCTATTAATGCTTCTATTAAAATTGATGTCCCTAAAGGACAACCTATTATGAATGAATTTAAAGCACGCTTGAAACGTAGCAGACCTATTGATTCCAAAGATAAAAATTTTTGAAAGAGAAAAGGAGTTAAGAATATAGCTAGTCAAGTAGAGGATAATCAAGAAAAGTTAGTAACTATAAAAGAGTTATCTCCTGAAGAGTTATTAGCTCTAGAAGAAATATTTTCAGAAGAGAATGTAGTAGTCCCAAAAGAGACTAAGATACCTAATATGTGTGAAAATAATGAAATCTCAATAAATTATAAAATCCGATGGGACCAAAATAAAGTCAACGTTGACAACATCTTTGCTTATAATATAGCATTTGATATCATGAATCATAATGATTATCATGAGCCAAAATTCATAAGAAAGTGCCAGAAGCACAAATCCCCAAAGAACTCAAGGTGCTAGAAGCACAAACCCCCGAAGGACTCAAGGTGCAAGAAGCACATGTCTCTGAAGAACTCAACATGCTAAAAGCACAAGTCCCTGAAGGACTCAAGCTGCCAGAAGCATCAAATACAAGTTCTCAAGAACAATACTCAATTAAGTTAAAAAAGTCCCTGTATGACCTGAAGCAATAAAGGCACATGTGGTATAATCATCTCAGTAAATATTTGTTGAAAGAATGGTTCAAAAATGATCCAATATGCCTATGCATCTTTATGAAAAGATTTGGAAGTAAGTTTGTTATAATTGTTGTTTATATTGATGATATCAACATCATTAGAACTCCTAAAGAGCTTCAAAGACAATTAATTATTTGAAGAAATAATTTGAAATAAAAAACCTGGGAAGAACAAAATTTTGTCTTGGATTACAACTTGAGCACATGAAAAATGAGATCTTTGTATATCAAGAAGCTTACACAAGGAATGTCCTAGAGTGTTGTTACATGAATAAATATCATCTATTATATACCCCAATGGTTGTAAAGTTTTTGCAAGTAGATAAATACCCATTTAGACCTAGAGTAATTAGCGAAAAAGGTGATGAAGCCTGGTCTATAAATACCATACCTTAGTACTATTGAAGCACTAATATGTTTTGCTAATCACTCACGTCCTGATATATCATTTGTTGTTAATGTATTAGCAAGATATAGTTCTTCATTAACACGAACGCATTGAAATGGAGCATGTTCACAAATTTGGACAAGCCCAAGTGAAAATCTAGTAGATTTATTCACCAAATCACTTATAGGTACAATCTTTGAAAAGCTTGTCCATGACATCAATCTTCACAGACTCAAAATCTCAACTGATGTTGTCAAAAGGGGAAGTCGATACACGCTGTACTCTTTTTCCTTTATCTGGATTTTGTCCCATTGGGTTTTTCTAGAAAATTTTTTAGTGAGGCAACATTAGAAAATGTATCAATAAATTATGTACTCTTTTCTTTAATTAGGTTTTTGTCCTACTAGGTTTTTCCTAGTTAAAGTTCTTAATGAAGCACATTCATAATGGATATTTGAGGGAAAGTGTTATGAATATATTAATTATGTAGATGTTCATTGACTCTTGACCTCTCATATTCTAATCACCATTCATAAATAGTAGTTGAGAAATTAAAAAGGCTATTTAATATACCCTCAGGTACATAAATGGTTTGAAGGGTCATATAGTGTAAGTTCATTTGTATTAATTGTACTATTCATTGTATCTTAGTGGTAACCCTTGGTGGTGACTCTTGGAGGTCTATAAATAGAGACATTGCATAAAGCATTGTAGTCATACATAACACATAAATGAATGAGAATTACTCCCATATTTCTCTATTGAATTTCTTTCTTCTTTTATCTCTTGCTCTTTTATCCCATATCTCTTTTATTTTCATAACATTTTTCATATTATCCCTCATATTTATCATTTGTTATGCATAAGTATTTTATAGAAGTCATGTCATACATGTTACAATTAAATAATTTATTTAGCTTGGTTAATTAAATTAAATTAGATAAACAAGGCCATGCATTAAAGTATAGAGGACTAATATTTATATGAAACCATAAATATGCACTTTAAATCCAATTATTTTTTTTTTGATAGAACTTTAAATCCAATTATTGATCAAAACAAAAACCATGTTCTTTTCTTTTTCATGACAATCTTACGCCATTAATTAAAGTTAAAAATATAATGACTTCCTAAGAATTCATACTAATAATAATAAACATCCATATAATCATATTATTGATCTCCCCCAACCACTCTATATAATTATATTATCCACGGTGCCAACCACTTTATATAATTTCTACGTCGTCCATTTTTAAGTTGCAGTGCCGTATTTTATAGTCTTCGTCTTCTCTCCAACTCATAAATAATTGCGTCTGTTAAAAATTTATATTCGAAAGAAAATAAATTAAGAAATCGAACATAAGTATAAAAAAAAAATGCTTTGCGCGCGCGTGAATTATTTATTTATTTTCACTGCCCTCGAGTGTTCTCCTCTCCATTCAAAGTTCACCCTGGGAATGTAAAAGGTGGGTTTAAAAAGAGATTAAAAAAGTAAATTAAAATCATGAGACGTGAGTTCATACATGTTTAGTTATATTTTGTTGTTTTACTTTCTTTAAATGCAAAAATGTATGAAAGAATTCCCAAAGTCCAGAGAATGCCAGGGCTGCTCTTCCTTCTTATAATTTGTAACTCTAGTTTAAGGGGACAACAAATGTTAAGATCAGGCGACTAGCCAAATCTTGTGTCGAATTCATTTGCATGCTTCCACTCTTTAGACATTAGAGGTTTATCTAAGTAATAACTTGACACGCAAATTTATTGATCCAAATGTGTATGTTGAACAAGCAGGGGAAATCATAGGTAATATAAGGAAGTAAATCAAGTGTGTTGGTAGTGGAGGGGTATATATTACAGCACAATAACATCAAACATGTATATATATCACAATTTCTTGCAAACAGCAGCAAATGAAGACAAAGCAATCTGGGAATGAACAAACAACTTAGTATGTTGTGTGGGGGTATGAAATGGTGACAAAAAGGAATTAAAAGGAGAAGTTCAACAAGTCCATGCTCAAGCTCTCCATCATAACATTCTCCATGAAGAAGCCGCATTTGGCGGGAGGCTTAGTGGTGAAGGTGTGGGGAGGAGGGGGCTTGAAGGGGCAAGAGGAGATGGGAAGGATTGGGATGTTGTCGCAGTTACAGAGCTCAATCATGTAGCCGTCGGGGTCGTGGAAGAACACCTGATCCACCCTGCTCTCTTCCTCATCCCCCTCCACCACCGCCGTCACGTACCTCATCCCCAGCTCCTCCAGCCTCCTCTTCACCTCCTCCACGTCCCTGCACTGGAACGATATGTGGTTGTCCTTTGGGATTATGGGCCTCTCAAACCCATCCTCCATAATCTCTGCATTCTCGATCAAGTGAATCCCAATGCCATAATTGTACAGCCTGTGTCATCAATTAATATGTATCAAAGACGCTTGCATATATGTGTGTATATATATATATAATTGGTGTGAAACAAGAGAAAGCTCACCAGGCGCCATTGAACTTGAAAGAAGAGGGACGCTTGATGAGAACGAAGCCCAACACGTCTTCGTAGAACCTCACAGATTCCCACACCGATCTGCATAACAGCGACACATGATTCAGCGAGAGCAGGGGAAGTGCCTTCCGCCCTACTACTTCCTCGATCTCCATCTCTCTCTCTCTCGATCGATGTTTGAGTTTTCTGTGAATCCCATTGCCAGAGTTGGTTCTTATATATAGCAAAGCAATCTGTACGGTCATTTTCAGCGAGAACTTTCCCCGAAGATTCTTTTCATCCACGGAATGGAAACATACATGAGATGCTGCTGCACTCTACTCCTCATTTGCGCAACATGTCTTAGAATGAAGCTCCACTTTTCACGTTCTGTCGTACTTGTTTGTTCTAACACTCCATATTTACTCCACTACACCCACTCACAAAACGCTCAGAAATTTCCACGATGCTTCCCCCTAATTTCTGCCAAGCCCACTAGACTCTTCTGTTGTTTTACCCTTTTCCCCCCTTAAATTGCATGCTTCATTGAAAAATCAAAACTCACTCTTCTACTGTGCAAGGGATTATTACATTATATATAGAGAAAAAAAAAGGAATTTTCATGATGTGCTCGTTTCCTTGTGCCAAAATAAATTTGAATTGAAGTGCTTTAATTAACTTTTGGTCCATTTTGGTTCGACTATAATTTTTTTGAATATGTTAGTAATAAAATCAAATTTCATTAACATATTAGTAAATATGATATTAGAGAATGTTATAATATTGATGGCATCCCCATTCACCAGCAAGGTGTAGCCAGAAACATTAGAAAGTGAGCAAGCATTGAAAGCCAGGAACATAAACATTAACTGATCTCCGATCAAGACAAGAAGCTAAACAATCCGATTCAACCTCCAGCTTGCCAAGGTCATGGGCCTTACATCAAAGCACATGCAACTGTATGCAAAGCTTTTTGCTTCACCTATGCGGTATACAATTGACAGAACAAGTCCCCCACTTTCCCTAGGGAATCACACAACACATGGCCCAAACCACTCCTGTCAAGATCCTACTAAGGAAGCATCAACATTCAACCGTAAGAGAATCAAAGCTTGAGCAGTCCAAGCCCGATTCGCATTTTCTGCATAAGCAAAAATTATTTAAATGATCAAACCGGTGTCTAGAAATCCAAAGTTCTTTTACACTCGAAACAATCCAAAGGCTTATTTTTCTATGTTTTTCATTTTTGGGTATCTCTATATTTAAGTTTGACCCACCCTTTCTCTGGTTTTTCCCATTTAACTTCCATGCCTAAGGACTCCTTCCCCTTTTCTTTAACCTCCCTAACATACTCTGCATAATCACCATTGCAGGATTTCCTGGTCGTACAAATCCAGAAACAAACATCTCACAGTTCCACCTGTACCAGATGAACCAAGCACTTACGGCAAATATTAAATTCCAGTCAAACCACATGCATTTGCATTTTGTAAGGTTGTGTAGAAACCATTATTCGATAGATAGCTCAAAGAAATTCCTCGCATTTCTGTCTTCTAATAGCTGGATCCATACCCTCCTAGTCACTACACAGTCCCTTGAAACATGACCCACATCTTCATCGGCCGACATGCAGTTAACACAAAATGGGCGAAGTGCCTTAGTATTTTGCTTCTCCTGACCGAAGTTAGCAATCCATCGTCCATAGAAACACTTGAACTCTACTGGATCGTCCTTTCCACCACTAAATCACCTTCCAAAGTTTGTCTGAATTACTAACATTAAACCATGAGGGGTCTTAACCATTTGATCACATCATTATTATCATCCTCTCTTGGGGGCAAGCACGCTTGAATTTTCTCCATTATTTCTTCCGGCAACCAATTACTCAACTCACTCAATCTCCATTAGTCATTTTGATCTACATAGTCCGCCAATGTCTTACCTTGCATATCTTCATTTAGTGTATTAGCACACTTTGCAAGAAGAGAGCCTCTCTTATCAACCCCTTGTCCCCCAAATCGCATCCTCTTTCCATCTCTAACTTCCCATCCAATATTTTCCCTAACTTCTCCCATAATTCTCCCAATCTCTTCCACATAAAAGAGTCACCTTGTTTCACTACCACTTCTCTTGTAGCTTCCGCCTTCCTCCCATACTTCCCTTCCAAGACTTGAGACTAACTTTCCTGGCTTTGCCATCATCTCCCAGCCTACTTTACAATTCTCATCGATCTCATTTCTTTTAAACCATAACCTCCTACCTCCTTAGGTAGACACAGTCGCTTCCACCCTATAGGATATATTTTCCTCTTTCCTCCCGCACCCCTAATAAATTCTCTCTGCATTTTTTTCAATCGGTTGGCATATCCCTTTTGGAGTATTCTCATATAACATATGATACACAAGAATTTGTTGGGTCGTTGATTGGACAGGTATAAATCTTCCTGCAAGTGACAAGGAGTTTCTTTTCCAGCTGCTTAGTCTTTTCTGAATCTTATTAGTAAGAAAGCTAAATTTTTGCTTTGACCTTCGACCCTCTGTAATGCTCGCCCCCATTTATCTCTATCTCCTCTTTTTAAAAATCCACACAGTCGAATTAATTCTTCCTGCCTTCCAGTCTCTACATTCTTTAAAAACCATATCTTTGTCTTATGTGGATTTACTCTTTGTCCAGAGATTGCAGCAAACTAGTTCAAGCATTGTAAAACTACTTCAATTTGCTTTTCACCAACTTCACAATAGAGCAACAAATCATTCGCAAACATCAAACGTGATATTGGCACTCTCTTCCTTTCTAAATGAATTAGATTCCATCTTTTTGCTTCTACTACATTAGCAATTATATGCGATAATTTATTCATTCCCGACACAAACAGGTATGGAGATAGTGGGTCATCCTGGAAAATCCCTCTAGATGGTTTAAATTGTGAGGCTTTTGCACCATTCCATGGGACTGGGAACGTGGAGGAGCTGAAGCAAGCCTCAATTACCGCCAATATTTTCCCTTGAATTCCTATCTCTTCTAATACCTTAACAAAAAAATTTCACCTCATTCTTCAAGAGTAATTTTGATTGGCATGTATCCTTTCCTCCTACTCATCCTATGCATTGTGTGGGAGATTTTTTTTTTTTTTTTTTTTTTTGCCAATAATAATATTCAATTGTATGCATCTACCTGGGACAAAACTATTTTGCAGTGGTGATATCACTGGCCTCACTATATGCTTTTGTCTCTCAACCACAATCTTTGACCAAGCTATATACACTACATTACATAGTGAAATAGCTCTTAACTGGTCATGTAACATTCCAAATTTTATATTCACCTAAAATATAATATAATATAATTAATTGAGAAATTCAATAAAATGATGACTATTCATGAATTTGGATCTTGCGAATTTTGAAATATTCATATTTATAAGGAAATGGGAAAATTAATTCAAAAATTTAATTAAATTACAAAGGTGATAGCACAATCATAATTTTGTCAAATTAGCCCAAGATTAATTATCTTTCAATTAATTAGAGTTAATTTCAATTAATCAAGGAAAATAAAGGAAAATGCATAAAAGGGATGGTTCTTGGTGGAATAAAATCAAGAATTGGGAAATTAGGGGGAATTATAGATAGTTCAATTATGTGAATTATGGGATTAATGAAATACAAATTTTCCTCCTCCTCTTCTCTTTTACTTTCGTCCATGCATGAAAGAAAAAGGGAAAAATATTAAATCCATGATCACATGCCACAAAAAGAAGGTGATGATGACTATACTACATGCACATATCAATGATGGCAAAGTTGGAGTGTACTTAACATGAAGGATGATGTAGTGTCTGATGGGAGAAGCTTGAGTGAAGGAAGGAAAAACATGATTGCATGGAAGAGTGTAAGTATGAACATGGAGAAAGAAGCATGGGCACTGTGGAGAAAAAAGGAGAGAGAGCACGGATTGAAGAGCAAGAAAGGAAGAAAATTGAATCAATTTAATGGCAAGTCAATGAAGAAATCATGAAGGAAGAGAAGAGTGTGACAAGTGTCACATTAGGAGCCCTTGATCAAATCAATGGATAGGAAGAAGGAAGATAAAATAAATAAAACACTTACTCCCCCCATTTTCAAGACTCATCTCGGCCAAGAAAGGGAACAAGAGAGAGAGAGAGTGAGTTTGTGAAGTTATTGGGAGCTAGAGAGAAGAGGGAGCAAGAAGACTAAAGTAAGTGTTGTCTTTTAAGCATTTTCCTTGTGATCTTCCATGAAATCCTTCTCTAAACTCTTGTTTCTCATGAATCTATGGTGGTGAAGACACACTTTAAGATCAAGAAGAGAGGTAGGAGGAGCCTAAAGTAAGAGGAAACTAAGAAGCCAAAGAGGGTAACTTCATGAATTTGCCTTCTTGTGCTATTGTTGATAATTGTTGTTTGGTTTTTATGATTTTTGGGTTGAGTTGTAAAATTAGAAAAGCTATAACCCTAAGGGGTTATGCTGCCCAAAATCCTTTAAATCATGATTATGAAGTGTTTAAATGATTTAACCAGGGAGTAGAAGTGAAAAAGTACAAGTTTTGGAAGCTAAAACACAAAGCTCCATTTTTTCTATTTTTCTTCATATTTTCGGCCAGGACCAGAACCAGTACTAGGAGTTGGATTTTAATGAAATAAATGATTCCATTGGACTCAGTGGGCAAAAATAGTGGGGTTACAGTTGGACACTTTTTCGATAGAGACCGAAAAAGCATAATTACGAAAACGCCACTGAAATCCCTAAATAGGGGCTGTCAAGGGTATTTTCGTAATTTGATAGTGAATTTGGTGATTTCGAGCCCGGAAATGGATTCCTTGGGCAAAAATAAGTCAGAATAACCTTGGTCAAAATTTTGGGAAAACGTGCCATCGGGCCGAGCTGGGGTCCTAGGGGCATTTTGGTAAATTTTCACCATAGATTAATATAACCACAAGAAACACTATGGAAAAGTCTAAAATGATATTTAGGTAGGTTATGACCTATTTCTGGTACATTTAATATTTTAGGACCGATTCGAAAGCTGGAATGACACGCATTACGAGACACACCGGAAAAAGAGATTATAAAACTTTGAGGTAGGGACATTATCTTTCATACATTATGCCATAGTTATATGATTGTGTGGATGTCATTGTTTGTGAATGCACTTTATCAATCAACATGATTTGCCTAGAGAGGGGCACTTAGTGCCAGAGGTGCACTTATACTAGGAGTTGGCAGAAGTTCAACCGTGTAGATTGTGGGGCTGGGCCCTACTCATGTATACATGATGATGATGTGTTTATATTATTCATTAATTTGTGCATACCTTGGCGCATGTCATATTTACTTTTCGCATTCTCTATGAACGATGTCATGTCTCTACAGGGATTCTTCGGAATCTCACCCTATTTTTAAACAAATATTTCAACGGGTACCAGTGGGGCAAAAGGGCAAGGACGTTGATGCCGAAAAGTGAGCGACATGTGTCTCGAGGCGAGGTCAAGAATGTGGTTATACTTTAGTCTATGTTTTGATATTTTGACGAAAAGTGTAAATATTAAATTTCCACTGTATTTTCTGTATTTCGTCGACGAATGATATCTGTATTGTAAATGAATATTTTTATCAGTATAACTATACTTTTCTGTATGCCCATTAAATTCCGTCTTTATTATTCTTCGAATATCGAAATGGAAATATGTGTTGATAGGTCACAACTTCTAGCTTTTCATCCTTCGATATTAAGACCATTACGCTCTGTTTGGTTCGAGGGAAATGGAGGGGATTGGAGGGGAGGGGAGGGATTTTGTTCCCCTCCCCTTGATTGGCAAGGGAAATAATTTAGGAGGGAAAAGAAAAATTTTTGAAATTTTCCTCCCTCCCTCCTCAATTTCCTCCCCCCCCAAATTGGACGGATTTGGAGGGGAAGTTAACTTTTTTATCTTATTGGACTAAAATACCCTGACTATTTTTGTGAAAACCCAACACTACCCTTGCTCCTTTTTATTTAAAACCAATCAAGATCTTTTGTAAGAAAAATCTACTTTTCCTTTAAGTTCATATTTTAAATCTTTTTACCTTAATAAATATATAATGTTTAAAATAAAGATAATCTTCTAAGTTTTATTTTTAAACACTTAAAAATTTATAGGAAAATTACAATCAGGTCTCAGACAAAAGAAAAAAAATTAAAAAATGGACATATATTTAAGAAATAGTGATGATTAGTAAAAATAATAATAATTGGAATGGATAGAAATTGACTAAATGTGTTTAACATATGTTAAAATACCTCCCCTCTCCTTCTTTCTAACAAGGGTAAAATTGTCCATGTCAAAATAATTTCCCTCCCCTCCCCTCCTGAACCAAACAAGGTAACATTAAAATTCCTCCCCTCCCCTCCCTTCTAATCAATCCAAACGAGGTAATATTAAAATCCCTCATATCCCCTCCCTTCCCCTCCCTTCCATTAAAATCCCTCCCGTCCCCTCCCCTCCGTTGAACCAAACATAGCCTTAGAATGTTATTTACCTCCACAATTCTACTTTATTCCAATCCAACATGTTTAAAATCAACCACATGACTGTAAGTCTGGACCACTAATCAAATCCTAGTTATTGTAAAAAAAAATAGTGCTAGGAACCCATCTTCACATAGAGCTTCATATGTTCCGATGTTGAAAAATGCGCTCATTATCTTTTCACACTACATGATAATTCAAAGCATCTAACGGTCTGCTCGACACATCCCCCATCATTGCTCATAATTAATAGATATTATTATAATAAGGGTGAAAGGATAATTTTACCTCAAAAGTTTTTACTTGAGGGTGTTAAACATTGTTCTGACCATTATCTTTTTTGTTTGACTAAAATAATAAATGTGTGGCTCATACATTACAACAGTAACATAACCTTATCCTATCATATGAGGTTGATTATATAAATCAAATAATGTCACTGAGCTTGGTCAAAAACCAACTCTCGGTACAAATTATTAATTAAGAGATCTTGTTCAATAATCTCATTAAGCATCTCTTTGATCTTTCTCTACTCTTTTTTATTAGACTCTAAACAATTTGATCTACTATTCTCACCAATGTTTCTGCTAGCCTTTTTTATACCTATCCAAACCATCTCAAATCATTTTTCTGGGATAGGTGACACCCAACCCTCCCTCCTCCCTCATACATTCATGCTTAAAAAAATCTTTCCACACAAACTCTGGGGTAAAACTGCACGTTAACCCTCTAATAAACTAATTATTTGGCTTGGATGAGATGCTGCGTTCAAGAGGAAAAGGGGAATGTATATTGTATACCTAAATGTCCTTTGTCTGGTTGTTGGTTTCACATTCCGCCGTCTCCGTCTCTGCCTCTCGGAGTGATCGCTTTTCTATCTTTTTCCTTCATCACCGTCCGCCCGTCTCAAGCTCGCAGCCGTTCTTCCTTCCATTCTCACACGGTCAGCCACTCGAACAAAGCCCTCGCCTCTCGATCTCGAAGGCTGAAGCTTGTTTCTCCAGTTTCCACGGCGGCTCCGATCCCTCTCTACTCAGCCTATACAGTCTGCTCGTCGTCTCCCCAGTCCTCAGTTTTCTCGCCGTCTCCAGTCTGCTAGGGGCTTCCTCACTCCCTCGACTTCGACCCAGTCTCTTCTCAATAAATTTCCTTCAAGTTTTCGGATATTTAGTTTCTACACCTTCTTCGTGTTTTTCATACGGATTATTCTGGGCTTTGCTTCAATTTCAAAACCCACTCGCAATTTTCTGACTCTTTCCTCCGATTCCTCAACTCGTGCCCTCAATTCTTTGATGATGCTCCTTCTTCGGTAGGCTTTGTTTTTATCTCTTCTATAGGTTTCTCCTGAATAAATATAAATTTATCCCCATATGTGCTTGTGAGACGAAGCTGGCGTTTTTCTGTCCATAATTTTTTTTTGGCTTGTTTGTTTGTGTGTTTTAATTTCAAAATTGTCTTTCTCTGCATTGCTTTTGGAATTTGCAGCATTGATTTTACTACCGAGTTCTTATCTAGACCTTGTGCTTTGGTTTAGTGGTTTCTTTGTCATTCCATTTTTAATTGGTAACTTTGCATCTTATTTTACTGAGCACTTGTTGATCAGATACTTAAAACATGGCCTGGTCTCCACAAGGCACCCAAAAAACAAACTGAATCCGAAATAATCCGTTTTTTTGTTGATGTATTCAATTCTGTTTCTGTTCGGTGTGTAATTTAGGAACACTTCAGTTATTTTAATATTTGGGTTCCTAGCTTTCATATCTATGTTCATGATTATTCTCTTTTGTTTGATTAGTGAATTTAGGCATTAAAAAAAAATTCTGAAGATATTTGTTGGGCTTTACTTGACGAATCTGATGGCTTGCAAGCGGGTGAGGCAATTAGGCTCAAATTTAGGAATGGGCTTGATTGACCTAGCACCTCCAAAAGTGTACTCTTCACCTTATAGGGCGTCTTCAGCTCTTTTGCCTCTGACTACACCGATTTACTGTAGACACTTTTCTCAACTGGCGAATTCCAATGGGAAGCGATTGTTTCTCGTCGACACATTAGCTCTTGTAATTTACTTGACTCTTTCTTATTTATTTATACTTTGGATTTGTAATTTTGAATGTCTAGCCCTATTTTTTTTTTTTTTTTGTGGCGCCTTGATGACCTTTTGGAAGCTTGATTTTGAGAAGTCTACAGATGATTTTTGTTTTTCTAGAATTTTATTTTTTTAAGACATGAATTTGTCATCCTGTCATTTGTTTAGGTTAGGAGACTAGAAGGGCAAGGTGTGCCCTCAAAGCAGGCAGAGGCTATAACTGCTGCCATAACTGATGTTTTGAATGACACTATGGAGAATGCATCTCAGTCATTTGTTTCAAAAGGTGAAATACAAAAAGTAAGATCTTCTGCTACTACATTATAGTGTTGTTCACTTCTTGGTGCCATTTTAAAGCTTTTCAAGGCTTATCACGAGGATCAAATCAATTTTTGTCCAGTACCTAGGCTAATGTGTGATTTCTCTCTTGTTTTTCCTAATCATTTTTCAACTCTGAAAATATTCATTACAAAATCTAATATTAGTTGATTTAGTTCCTTTTATGTTTTTAAGATTGAAATGATTCAAGAAGCCAACATTTCAAAATTCAAATCCGAAGTGCAGAGTTCACAGGTATTCATTAATTATGCCAATTGTGATGATGATGATGATGCGTATAATTGCTGAGATAGAGTGTAAAGAATTTATTTTCCATACACTGTTGTGGATGTTGAAGATGATTTAAGTCCATTTGTTGTTTCTGTTGTGAATGCTTAGTACTCATTCTTCTTTTTCTTAAGCAGCTGCAAAACATTCCAATGCCTCTTTTGGGCCGACTTTCTATAGTGAATAGTTATCTAATCTAAATCATTAAATCAAATTGACTGCTTATAAATTTTGAATTTTGTTTACAATTAGTTCTCTTCCCCATAATTCAATATGTTGTGCGTTTGATGATTTTTTTCTTCTCTCCGATTCATAATGTCTCCCAGTCACTTTTGACATTGATGCGTGTGTAGAAGATGCTGAAACATGTTCTTCATGTTTCTACCATGATAATTTCTAGTTTTCACTTAACATTTGACTTAGTGTTCAGTGAAACTTTATGATTTTAGGTATCCCTCATATGTTTAACTTCTACTGCCACCCCCCTTGGTTAAGTTGCTTTATTTGTTATCTTCTGCTGCTTAAAAGAGTTCACAGGAACATCTAGTTTAAAATTTTCCAACAAAAGCATGCTAACATATGATGTATGTAATCTTTGATTATGTGAAAAAGCAAAGGAAAGGAGTGAATGTGATTTTAACCAAGTAAGAAGACAATAGGAAAGAGAATATTAGCATCTTATATTAAGATGAATGGTATCTGTTGTTTAGGATTTGTTCTGATGTACTCTATTTAGTTAATACTGTTCCTAAATATAGTAACTAGACAAGGGTTTACTTTGGCCTTAAATATAAGACCTCAATCTGCTTTATTCCCAACTTTATAATTTTCCTCCCAAAGTATCCTATTAAATACACATAGGAGGGGGGTTTCCATCATGAGTAGTTACAACCCACATAATTAGAAAGGGTGTTTGTGGGTTATCAAATAAAGAGAGGGCTAGGCAAACCAACACATTTGTTTCAGAATAACCAAGTTTAGGCAAACCAACACATATTCGTTTCAAAATAACTAAGTTAACTTCCTTAATATCCACAAATTAGTTATATAGCTCTTATATTGAAAACTGCAGGGATTATCAATGTATTAGTATGTATCCCTTTGGCTTGATGATCACTCTACTATTTGGACTCTATGGTCTGGAAATTATTCATGATTCCTTCTTTCAATTTGAGGGCGTCTGAAAATAACTGTTTTAATGTTATCCTATTGTGTTGTCTTGTCTCTATTAGTCATATGGGTGATATGTGATATTTGTTTTTCTTAAATGCCTTTTCACCTAATGCTGATAACACTTGACAAGGGAAAAACATACTTCTGCTTTATTAACTTCCACTCTTGTCCACACTATCGGTTCAAATGGGTTATAGAGACAATTCTTTTGATAGAGAGAGCAGATAGACAAGGGAGAAATTTTCTTAGACCTGTAATGTTAAACCATTTGTAGAAGGACACCATGATCTTCTTGTGGGCATATCTTTGTTGCTTGAGTTTTCTTAATATCACCCCAAATTTTGAGCAGATTTAGGATGGAAGTTTTTGCTTGCTACCTCGTATGTCCTGAAAAATTTGTTATGCAGGGCCATCATTTTTCTATGTTGCAACATGAGACTGAGAAACTTCGGAATGATATAGAAAAGATGCGTAATGAATTAAGGTTTGTTATATGGCTGTCAACTTTGATCAACTTCTGTGCTTATATTTATTTTTTGATGTTATGATTTTTAATGTGCAATCACTATCACATTGGTTGTGATGCAGATATGAGATAGATAAAGTCACTGCAGGGCAGCGGCTGGATTTGAACCTTGAAAGGGGGTGAGATTTAAATTTCAAAATGTGTTCATGATCGATCATAATAAAAAAAAACTTGTGTTAAATAGGGTTTTTTTTTTTTAAATTATTTAATCTTGATTATTGATGGCAAGTGCAGGAGAATAAGGGATGAATTAAACAATCAGAGTGCTGAAACTACAAATCTGACTAACAAACTTGATAGAGTAAGGATGTTGTTCATGTGAGCTTGGGAAGCATGTTTTTTAAGCATTCTCATGATTTATATATCTCAGTGTAATGTAATGTTCAGGAAATTCATGCTTTAAAAGCACAGCTGGAAGCAGCAAAATATGAAGTTATAAAATACTGTATAGGGACCCTTGTTTCAATCTCTGCAGTTGGCCTTGCTGTTGTTCGCATTTTGATGTAAACATTTGTTATCCACTCACATTCGCATAGTTAAGTTCGAAAATAGCCCAACGATTAACTGTTTCTAGACCAGATTGTGCTGTCGGAGGTGTAGGTGAATACTGCAGCGCCCAGTAGGATCGAAACATTTCCATATTCTTTTTGTAATTTGTTTGCACCATTGCTGATGGGTTATTTTCATAGTTTGTACAAGCCAGTTCAATGATAGTACATCAGGTCCATAGATCGTAATCTATAATTCTCTACCTTAATGGGGATGAATTAAAGATGTCATTGTTGTTACGGTTTAGCTTTGCTTGCAATTACTTTTATACATGCTTTGGATGATGGATTACAGCACAGGTTGAGGTTGGACTATAGAGTGTGGGAAGCCTGTATCTTGTTAATATGAACTCTACCACGTAATCTTTACTGGAGACGTGTGGGACTTGAATTTCTTTAGTTGAGAGAACTGCCGAATTTGTGATTTGGATGTTAAAATATTTACATCTATCCCCCCTAACCCTATCCGGTGAGTTTGGTGATAAAAGTTGATGTGGATGAGGAGTTTCTAGCAACAGGTTGGAATGCGAAATAAGGAATATAGAGAGAGTAGTGTGTTTGAATTAGCTTTTGAGAATAGTTTTTACGATTTATAAGGTAAGTATATGAGAGAAGTTTTGTCTCGATTTGTAGAAAATAGCTTCTGAAATCATAGTTTAGATGTTTTTCAAACACTCACTGAATAGAAAATGACGTTTTGGTTGAAAGAGAATGAAAGGAGAAGGAAACGCCACGAGAGGCCAATTTCATCTATTATGAATGCCGGCCAACATTTCAATGCCAGCCCTGCGGCAATTGAATGCTGTACTTGCCAAAAACGTCTTCACACACCAAAGTGTCTGTCCTTCAAATTAGGATGATGTATAGTGTGGCCCAGCAGCTAACCATCTTGACTATTCCTTCCCATCTACAACTTCCCACCTCTCCCCAAATAAATCCCCACCATTCGTTCCTCATACTGCAATTATCTAAATACCCACCATCTACAACTCCCCACGTCTCCCCAAGCCAATTATTTTAAAGTATTCATTGATTAGTTTGTCTCACATTTGACTTGCCAATTTTAGTTGGTCTTTTATAATTCCCGCTCCAATCACACTGGATATCACTCAGGAATATTACAAACCGGAGGTGGTATTTCTTTCTGTTTTTCATCATGAGAAGATTTGCAATCTTAGAACTTCACGTTTTGAATTTATTTTGAATATTTTTATTTTATTCAAATTGAATCAATTTTCATAGGAGAGATGGAGAAAACAATAAGGAAATACTTATGTCATGTTCCGTATATCCTTTTTGTCAAGTTCTCTAATTACATGTGATCATATGTCCTATTTTGAATTATTATCATTTAACTATAAATCCATATAAAAAAAAAATAGGACACTTAGTCATGTTTAATTAGAGAACTTGATATAAGTATCTTGATGGAAGTATGATCCAAAATAATATAATCATGTTCCAAGACAAGGTTGCGAATTCATCTTTATTTCAAGATAACTAGTTGATCATCAATACAGAAGAGGGGCAACTTACAACCAAACGACCTAAATGATTTAACATAAGGATCAAACGAACAGGAGCTTAAAGACAATTGAATTCCCCGTGTTCATACTCTTCTTCTTTCTTTGAATCAATTATTGTTGTTATTGTTGTTGCTGTTCTCCTTGGTATATTCAGTATAATTGACAGATATTTGAAAGGGAAAAAAAAAACAACAACAAAGAGAGAGACTCGCGAATGGGACCTAAAAGAGATTGCACACCACGCGCTTGCTGGGAATGGCAACGAGTCGACTCGCTCTGGGAGCGGTGAGTCCAAACACGTCACTCATATCCATCTCACTCGGCTTCATCCCGTCGGGCAATTCCCAAGTGAAACAGTGAAGAAGGTGAGCCACCGCCATGTCCAGGGCGTAAAGTCCGAGTTGCATCCCGGGGCATGACCTACGACCCGACCCGAACGGGATGAACTCGAAGTTGCTCCCCTTGAAATCGGGCACGCCCAGTTTCAAAAACCGAGAAGGCTTAAAGTTGTCAGGGTCGTCCCAAGAGTTCTTGTCCCTGCCGATGGCCCACGCGTTGATCATGACGCGCGACTTCTTGGGGATAAAGTAGCCGGAAACCTCGGCGTCTTCGGCGGTCTCATGGAGGAGGAGCGGGATGGGTGGGTGGAGGCGGAGGGTCTCCTTGAGGGCGCATTTGAGGAAGGAGAGCTTGTCAAAGTCAGACTCTTCAACTCGGCGATCCAAGCCCACCACGTTAGCAAGCTCTTGCTGGACCCGCTTTAGATCTTGTGGGTGTCTCATCAGCTCCGCCATTGCCCACTCAATCGCCGACGCCACAGTCTCGGTCCCACCAAACATCACGTCCTGTCATGCATTTTCTTTTTCTCGTCAATATAAAATACATATCTCTGCAATTTATATTTTTTTAGGACAAAGAAAACACACTTTATTTATTTGTTTTGAATTGAAAAGGAGGTCAAACCGATTTCGATTTTAGTATTTTACAGGGAATAGTATCCTCCACCTCCTTCTTATTCTTATACAAGGAGACTACTTCGCCATATTTAGGACGGCACATCAAGTGCAAACACACTTTAGCTTATTACAAATGCAAAAGATAATTTACATTTTTTAATCTAAATTAATGTAAAATACATGAAAACAAAGATATATAAAAAACAAGTCCTACATAGCAGAGCATATTGTTCGAATTTTATATTATATATGAAAAATTTATCTAATCTATTATTATAAATTTATAGTTTGCAAATAATATAATACGTATTGGAGGCTGGACTGTTCGTAATCTAATAAGACTTATCTTCCATTCCATACAACATAGAACGTTATGAATTATGACATGTGTGTGTTTGTGTGTAATATTCTATTTCTATCAGATTTGATTAGAAAATCTTTTGAGATCAACAAATTAAAAAATAGTTTACTGGCAACAGACTTCAATGGTTTCCAATCTCCGTCCCCAGAACGCCTCTTGTTTTTAGGTGAATAATATTTACACCGTCCATTTGCTCCAATAAAAACATAAGAGAATGTATAGCACAAAGTAAGGGTCATGATTTTGTGCTTTTCTTTTTCTTAATTCCATTTTGGCACAAGTTTATGTAAAAGACAAAACATGGATATAGCCATCACCAAAATAATAATAAAACAAAAGGGAAAATTGAAAGGAAGCAAATTTTGTGCAGATCGAAGACACCGAATCACGAAGAGGCTAGAAAGAGGGGTGCATTATATGCAGGTTCAAAATATGTATGGATCTTAAACGGTGCAGACACCCGCCCATGTTATAAAGTATGGGCGCAAGTTTATGTTCCCACCAACCAATAACATTCACACAGTCGGCAGCTGTGCATGTTTTAGAATTTATACGTTTAAACATATTAAAAGTTTAAGATTAAAATGACTACTAAAATTTGAGATATTTTAAGACTGTCATAAGCAGCTGTATGGTAAACTTTCTTAAAGATTAATACTACATCTGGTCCTAATTATAAGATAAAGTTGACATTTGTTAAAGAAATTAAAGAAGCTAAATAAGTTACTTATCCTTAGATTACATATTAATTTATTAGTCAAACTAATTAGTTTGAAGAAAAAAAATATAAATATAAATACTTTAAAATAATTTAATTAGCTTATTTAATTTCTTTAAAAAAATCAACTTTGTCTTATAATTAGGATAAGAGGGAGTATTAAGTTTTGTAAAATGTAATGCTAATCTGGTAAAATTTTATGTACGATAATATGCGTTTTAAATCTTGTAATTCTAGGAGCATATATTGATAAGATGGAGGTGGGAGAAATTGGAGGAAAATTGAAGAAGGTGATGGAAATTAAAGATGACATGATGAGGAGGTTAGGTTACCATGATGATGGCTTTGATGTTGTCCTTGGTGAGTTTGATGGAGTTTTGGAGATCCTCAGACTCAGTGACTTTAGCTTCGACACTGTAAAAGGCCATCAACTCGTCCACCATGTCCGTTTCGTCGTCGCCAAAGCTATCGCTTTTATGCCTCCTCTTGTGAATATGTTCGTCGATGATTTTGTCTATGAATATGTCCAGAGAGGCACGCGCCTTGGCCAGTCTGGAGTTGAGTCCCTGGGGGTCGATCCAGCCCAGGTAAGGGATGAAGTCCGCGATGTTAAACGCTCCGAACAACTGTGAGAACTCTTGCAATATCCCTATGAACTCGTCCTGTCCTTCCTGCGAACTCGACCCGAACGCCGCCCGATATGTTATATTCTTTGTCAGCGAAAACACCAGCTCACCGATATTCACGGGTTTGCCGACGTTACTGGCCACCGCGCGGACGACGGTGTCCACCTCGTCCCGGACCGACTGCCAAGACTCAGCCCGCTTGCGGCTGAAGAGCTTCATGACGCACAGCTTACGCATCTGGCGCCAGAAGGGGCCGTAGTGGGCGAAGGCCATGTCGGCGCGGTCGTAGGTGAGGTAGCTGATGGCTATGGTGGCCGGTCGGTTTGAGAAGATGTTGTCGTGGACCTGAAGGACTTGACGAGCGGAGTCCGGGTCGGAGATGGCCACCATGTGGAGGAAGCCCATTTTGAGGTGGAAAACGCCGCCGTATTTGGAGGCGAGCTTGGCCAGACCTCTGTGGGTGAGCTGGTCCATCATGGACATGTTGCCTATGATGGGGAGGCCTTTTGGGCCCGGTGGGAAGGGTGAACGCCGGCGATATCGAGCGACGAGACTGAGAAGTAACAAGAGTGGGACGATGAACAAGAGCGCCATGGGCAGAGGTTGGTGCAGAGAATCCATGCGTATGGGTGTTGATGTGCTGCAACTTTGATTGTTGCTACGGTGAGGGAGATATCGTGTGCCCTTAAATAAACCCGAAATTTGTGGGCGCAGTTATTAATATTTAATTTCCCCGTCAAATTATTGATTAATTCTTTGATCCTGGTAGATCTTCTCGAATAATAGAATACAATTAAAGACACGTGATTTTATAATTAAAATTAAGATTGCATTCATTATATATATAAATATAATTAAGTATTTTTTATATATTAATTAATTAACCGAATTGGGATATGATATACTAGCATTCAAAATGAAAAGCATGTAGAGTATATAAAGGAGTTAATTGAAGGAACGGTATAGAAATGTAATTGGATTTTATATTCTGGGGGAGAATGGGAAATGTGAAGAAAAGGAAGGGCAATGCATGCAAATTAATTGGGGATAAAATAACAAGTGATAGAAAAGAAGGTAGGACCAAGCCACCAAGGAAAGCGAGACACAGTATTTTGTTTGTTGGGTGATATATCTTCACACATTTACAAGGGGCGCCTTGTGTGTAAATGCATCCAATTAAAACACCTCCTCCACTCAACGTATATGACTAGAAATTTATGAGTACTCCTGAGGTAATTTTTAAGGTTTCTTTTGATTACTACCACTTACCCAATCCTTCCAATATTATTCATGAAATGTCCCCGTATAAAATAGAGCAAAACATTCCCAAATTAAAGGAAAACAACCCATTTATATCTTTTTCATGCTTTTTTGAAGCTACTTATCATAAGTACATCCACGCTAGCTTGAGATAAAATTAATTAATCACATGCTGACCTTGTACATGAAAAATCTGTTTTTAAATGTTCTAATCTCTATGCCAAACATGCTCTTATATAAGCCACACATCTTATTTTCAAGCATGACTCCCGCACTTGGTTTATGATTATTTTTAACTTCTAAGGACTAAGGATACTATAAAATTTAAAAACACTTACTATATATTTGATTAAGTCTTGCTTATAAGAAAACAAATTGAAATTATAATTTTTAAAATCTAATAACACCTTTCTTCAGATGACATTGTAATTTTTTTCTCAGGAAAAGTTTATGATAATTTCACTATCGAAAACAATTATAATGTTTATGGTTTTAACTTCGAAAATATGGCAAAAAATATGCTAGTTTAACCTGCTTGTGTTTTAATTAGTCCATGAAGACATAATTTTTAAAATAAATGCGAACTTTGACATATATGGCTTGTATGCATAGATATTTTTGACTTTTGTGTTGAAACTGTGGGATTTTTGAAGTTCATACTTCCAACTACTTTTGTCCATTACGTTTGTTGGTGGGAAAATATTAATGGATGCATGATGCACGACGGCTTGACCCCCATAGGCTTTTGAGTTTGAGTATGGTAAAAAGATGACTAAACCACGCAATTTGAATTTTGACCTTTAAAAAACACATTGCAATTTTCAAATGCATCTTATAAAATACAGTGCGTCATTCAACACCATAATTACTTGTTTTCATTGAGAAATTAAGTGAAACTTGACTAGCTAGAGAATTTCTTATCTACAAGATTACTTTTTCGAATGAGTCCAAGCCATATTTTTCAAACTGGGGACGTCTAAGGGGGCCTTTAGACGTCCCCAGTTTTAACTGGGGAGTGGGGACGTCTAAAGTGTCGCCTCCCACTCTACCACGTCCCTTTTTATTTAAGGACATTGAAAGTTTTTTTTTCAAATGACCTTTTTTATATTGCACTGTCTGGAAAATGTAAACTGCAGAAATAGGATTCCAACAACAGAATAAAACAACAGCAGTTCAGCAGAATGAAAACAACAACTTGAAACACAGTAATCAACCCAAGGCTCTACTACATGCAATAATTTTAAGGAGTAGCAAACTAATTAACTAACAAACCACACGAACTACACAACAATCTATATCCAAGTCTGTTATTGCACTAAAAAGACTATATCCAAGTCCCTAGTTTGTACAATAACCAAGACTAAATCCAATCTATATCCAACAACAATAACGCTAATTATATATACAATATATAGAACTATCACAAAAGTATGTCCTACACAAACTACTAAAGACTTTACTCTGGTTTACGTTGAAGAATATGTCCAGCCAAAAAGTCTCTGATCATATTTAGGTCTTCATTTGAGTAGGCATCTTCATTGTCAAAAATCTGTAAATTAGAAAATAAGCTTAGATGAAATAATGAATCAAGTGAATGAATTGCCATTGAATTACAACACCAAGAATATTATCCTCTGAGAATGAAGAAGCGATTACTTGTTCAAAATCTGTCGTAATGCCACTTTGAATGATGTTAAACATATAAAGTAAGACATAATATCCACATTCCCAGCCGCCAGGTTGTCGAGGGCACTATAAATCAAAAGCAAATGGTTAAAATCAATAAAGGCATATCTAAAACGACCATCAATCAAAAGAACTTGATTTGAAACTACATACCTTTGGAAACAACCATCTCGGATCTTTGCCACCTCTACGTTCGTGTGGCCCGCCTAGCGCTCGATACGTCGTGCATGCCCTATCATTAAAATGAAAATCAACATAAATTAAAATAATTCATTAAGTCAAGAATCAAGAAGCAATGAAATACAAAAAAAATAACTTACGTGTTGAAGACGCTTTTAGTTTCTTTGTCTGGTCTTCTATTTAAGGAATTAAACCAGTAAACAACGTGGGACCGAGGACAGAGAACACACAAACTCTAGTGATAACTATCACAACATATACAGATTAAAAAGAAGTTAGATGGCAAGACAATTATTTATTAAAAATCTCAAATACACAAAATTAAAATGCGTACCCTTGAACAATCGGTGCTAGATAACAACGATAGTCGTTCTCTGCCAATGTGAAGCCCACATAGTTCATCCTTCTTTTCAATGTATTCTCAATCCTTGTCGTATGTGCAGGAGACAAGAATTCATATAAATCAACTCTTTGAGAGTCAATGCATATACAACAGAAGGAGCTATAATAGAATTAAAATGATGAATGTATTAGCTAGTTAAAATCAACTTAACTAAATGAACGAAAAAATGGGAAATAAAAAACTTACAGGATTGCAAATTTGCCCCATCCAACATCTAGCTCCTCGAACTTAATGAACTGTTTAAGATCTTGTTTATCAATTGTGAAGTGATACTCTAAATCCTGGCCCACAATCCCTGTAGGCATATGCAAATCAATCTGGCGAATGCCTTTATAGATATGCTGCAGTCGTGCTAAGAAGGGTCATTTCTCTGCTTCCTGCTCGTTCTTTTAGAACATAAAAACACATATTGTTAGTAGGATGTCAACACATCTCAAGTAAAAGTGAGGTAGTTCCATACCATTGGAAGTGTTGGTGGTAACAAGCCAATAAGATGTATAGGCCAAAGGATGAAAGATCCTCTCGCCTGAGCTATCATGGCAACCTCGTCATTAGGAATAGAGATGGTTGTACCTTCTTCCCCCTCTCGAACACACGTCACAGTCACCTTACTCAAATGCTGTGGAATTTGCTGATTATGGTGGGTAGTAGCTTCTGTCTGAACGAGAGCATCTGCAACTACACGCAGCACTGGGGCATCCAAAGAGAGGATGGCAGGTTCTCCCTACTCTGGAGTGGGAGAAGGGTCGCCAAGTGGTTCCTTCACCGGGTTGTAACATCCTTTGGTGCTGTGGAAGGCCGGGGATGAATAGGTTCTACGCTCGGTAGTTGCCATCTGTGATTCAAACATCTTCATCATTTCAACTCATAGCTCAGGCATCAGCTCAAGACGTAGCTCTGGCAACAGCTCTTGTCGGAGCTTGTCGGGAAGGTTGGCCTCGAGCTCTTGTGAGACTGCCTGACGAATCTTGGCCACAAGCTCCCTACTGGGTTCAGCTTGTGACGAATAAGGATGTGAGGCTCGGCCAAAATACTTCGTGACACGAACTCCCACTGCCTCCCCTCGAACATGACTAGGGTGATCTGCCTTCCCAATCGTCGTTGACAAGATGTCCATCCATCCACTTGGAGTGAACGAACCTTGGCTACTATGATCTTCCAGTTCATCCTGCAGCATAAAAGTTATCGTAAGCACTCCCAATAAGAAAAAATAAGTTTATACTTATGCTCTAACTACTTACAATTCTTGCGGCAACCTCAGCAATAGTCGGATTTACGTACTTCCCACCCTTAAGCCTCCCTGCTTTCCATTTTTTGTGATGTGGTGGAGGTGGCGGGGGTTGGACCACAACGGTAGGATCTGATGTGGCTGCTTCCTTCAATTTCTCTAACTCTTCTGCCATTATCTTTTGCTCAAGCTTCCGATAACCACCACGAGACATGCAATGTTGATAGTTATTAGCTGCTTGCCTCTCTGCATTTGCTGCACTTAATGCCTTTGAAAGGAAAACAACGAACACCGAATCAAAAATGTCAACTATATTCAAATAAAACACTATGATGACAGAAATCTTACCAAAAAGTTTAGATCTTCTCGTGATGCCATAAACAACCTTTAGTCCTCTGGAGACAAAAACGTATACTCATGACATGGATCCTGACCCCTCATGTCCCCTCGAATGTAATCTCTTGTGAGCCTGTTCTTGAAATCTTTCCATCGTAGACTAACCTCCGTTATCCACTCCTTGTACATCTCTGCGGTGTCAGGGACATCATAGGTTTGCTGCAAGGTAAAAACATAAGTTAATTATATTTGAAGCGATAGGAATAAGGATATAATGCAGATGTATTGAAACTTATATACCAAAAGTTATTGCCAAATCAAGTCTTTGGTTTTTGGTGGAACCAACTTCCAATTATCATAGGTAATGCAAACTTTGCTTCGAGCCAAAAAACCTACATAGCTAATGAAATGGTCTTCCTCCGGACCAATTGGTTTCATATTTTCATCAAAGTCAATATGCAACCTCTCCTGTTGATAGTGATGACGTGCTACCAATACAGGCATTTTTGTACTGCCTTTAACCCTTCTTCTCGCAACCGGTTTAGGTCTCGCATCAAGTTCAGGCCTATTCATTTCATTGTCCCTATCACTTTGTGAGTCACCAGAATTGTTCATATTCCTGTAAGCACAAAAATCATTGTCAGATAGGTGAATAAATTGTAAGTAAATGAATAAACTAACTAGTTATAGAACAAACAACACACATTACTATTTTTTAAGTTAAGCTCTTACTTTAGATTGTTTCCCATATTCCTTCACCATGATCATTTCTCACAGCATATTCTTCATCATCTACCAATTCTACTTCACTTGTTGTAGGTGGATTAATTGTGAAAGGTGGTGTGTCATCAAGGTTGAAGGTCGGATCACCATGCTTTTGTTTTTTACTTTGAAGTACAATGGAAATTTTTTTATTTGCGGGATCTGTGACATAAAACACTTGTTTCGCCTGGCTTGTTAGAATAAAGGGCTCATCCCTATAACCTACTCTTTCAAGATCAACTGAGACAAATCCAAATTGTTGATCTATTACCACACCATTATTGCTAACCCACTTACATTTGAATAAAGCAACTTTGAACTTATTGTAAGTGATTTCCCGTATTTCTTCTATCACTCCATAATAGGCCATGGATGCTAATATGGGGTTTTTGTCTTTCAAACTGGAAAAGTGCATGGCTTCAGCTTCTACCATCACCCCACTATTTTGCATGGTACTTCTGTCATCTTGATCTTTTGTGTAGAAAGAATACCCGTTTATATCATAACCGCTCCAAGTAATGTTATGAAACGAAGGCCCCCAGGCTAGCCACTCTATTGTCTCAGACACACCAGTCTCATGCAAAACCTTTTCCTCAAACCACTGAATGAATGTCTTGTTTTGCTCAATAGTAATCTGCATGTCATTCTTCCTCAGATTCATGTTCTTCAATCTTTTTCTGTGTTCGTCTATGTACGGTTGAACTTCTGCCATGTTATTCAGGATATAAAGGTGTGCTTGCAACACCTCTTCATGAGGCATAGTCTTCACTTTCAGTCCTCGTGTTCCCTTGCTCCTCCCTTCTTCATGCCGAGATTGTTCCTTCTTCCCTGATAGATAATCGCTGCAGAAGTCCATAGTCTCTTCAACAACATACCTTTCAACTATTGAGGCTTCTGGTCGATAGGGATTTTTAGAGTACCCTTTTAAGATCTTTATGTATCGCTCGAAAGGGTACATCCACCTCAAGTAAACTGGACCGCAGAGCCTTACCTCCCTTACCAAATGAACTATCAAATGCACCATTATATTAAAAAATGAAGGAGGAAAGTGCATCTCTAATTGGGACAATATGATATAACCCTCAGCTTCTAGTTCATCCAGCTTTTCAGTATCAATGACTTTGTTACAGATAGAATTAAAGAAAACACACAATCTTGTCACAGTGCTTCGAACTTCATCTTTCATAATGCCTCTAATAGCTACTAGTAACAGTTGTTGCATCAACACATGATAATCATGGGACTTCATTCCCACTAACTTCAAATCGTCCATTGACACACACCTTCTCACATTCGAAGAATATCCTTGTGGTACCTTAATTTCATGCAGACATCCACACAAACTTCGTTTCTCCGCTTTTGATAGTGTATGCGCTGCTGGCTCCATGTATGCCCTCCTACCATCATCTCTTAGCTGTGGATGTAACCGTTCTCTTATTCCCATATCAACAAGGTCTAGTCTCGCACTAATCCCATCCTTGGTCTTCCCTGGAATGTGCAAAAGCGTACTGACAAGGCTATCACAAACGTTTTTCTCCACGTGCATCACATCAATACTATGTCTCACGTCAAGCCTACGCCAATATGGAAGATCAAAGAAAATTGATCTCTTCTTCCATATGTTCTTCTCACCCACAGTCTTCTGATTCTTATCGAGTAAGACATTGATACGTTCAACCCGACTGTAAACTTCCTCTCCGGTTAATGCCTTTGGAGCCATTCCATGCTCTGGTAAGCCGTTAAAACGCTTTCTTAACCTACGATACGGGTGGAACCTAGGAAGGAACCTCCTGTGACCTAGGTAGACCTTTTTTCTTCCATGTTTAAGTTGGTGGAAGTGAGTGTCTGCTTCACAGATCGGACATGCTTTATGCCCCTTCACACTGTACCCTGAGAGGTTTCCATACGCAGGGAAGTCATTTATCGTGGTGAAAATCATTACATGTAGCTTGAAGGACTCATTCTTATATGCATCAAACACATCTACGCCTTCCTCCCACAACTTTTTCAAGTCCTCAATCAAAGGCGCCAGGTAGACATCGATATCGTTTCCTGGCTGTTTTGGTCCAGAAATCATCATAGAAAGCATCACATACTTGCATTTCATACAAAGCCAGGGAGGTAAGTTGTATATTACAAGGAGTACTGGCCACGCACTGTGTGTGCTATTAAGAGTTTCATACGGATTGATGCCATCTGTATAAAGCCCAAGCCAAAGGTTTCTCGGCTCGCTGCCAAATTCAGGGAACATTTCATCTATTTTCTTCCACTGTGGAGAGTCAGCTGGGTGCCGAAGATATTTTCCGTCGGATATTCTATCATCCGAATGCCATCTCAACTTCTTCACTTTTTTTGCAGTGCCAAACAAACGCTTAAAGCACGGTATTATTGGAAGATACCACAAAAATTTTACAGGTTGCCTTTTAGTTATCCCATCGCCACAACCATCATTTTTCTTCACTTTGTATCGTGCAGTTTGACACTTAGGGCACTCACTCAGACCTTCATACTCCTTTCTGTACAGTACGCAGTCATTAGGACAAGCGTGTATCTTTTTATACTCCATACCCATTATAGATAGGATTTTCTTGGCCTTATACATACGATTTGGAAGTACATTATCGTCTGGAAACATATCACACAACAATTCAAGCAGCAATGTGAAACTACTATCGGTGCACCCACAAGTTGCTTTTAAGTTAACCAAATGTAATGTTCCTGTCAGCCGTGTGTACTTACTCCCAGGGTACAACGGTCTCTCTGCATCACTCCGCATGCTGTCATATTCATGCGACTGCGCAAAGGATTCTACCTCAACATCGTGAATCATTCTCTCCATTCTATCTTCATCTATGACATCCACAGCTTCCTTCTTGTGTGACAGATAATCAGTTACTTCCTCACCATGCCATATCCACCTTGTGTATCGAAGATTTATTCCATCACAAAGTATGTGATCCCTTATAACTTCAACATTCTGTTTTCTCTCATTTAAACAATTGACACAAGGACAAAAATACTTCCCATTTTTTGCTGGAACGTTCTTTCTAACAAATTCAATAAACTCTTCAACCCCATTCTCATATTCTTCACTTGTTCTCAAAACATTCATCCAACTATGATCCATTCTATTACCACCTATGCCATTCACACTCAAGTTTAGAATAATTGTCAACACTGGGAATTGCCTTTTACTATTTTGTTTTCCAAAATTTTGGCAGCATTTCCCCTTAAAAGTGAGACATCCCAAAATCAAAATAACAAACCATCTCAACTTAATTTAAACAAAATTAAACTAATTAAGAAGAGTAAAATAAAAATTCATAGCACTAAAACAAGAGTAAAAAGTAGGAAGCTAACATTAATTCTTCTAACCCAAACAAAAGGAGGAATACTTTAATTAGTGCCAAGAATTTCAATGAAAAACATGAAAATAATGAAGGGATATTAACTCAATGATAACAATCTCTTAGTCTCTCTTTCTTTGTTTTTTCTCTTTCTTGTTATATTCTTTTTCTCTTTTCTTTTTCTATTTCTCTTTTCTTTTCACTATTTAAAAAAATTCACATAGCATTGTTTCTCTTATTCATCAATCCCTTCACTGTATTTCTTTCTTATATCACTTACACTTAATAAAACAATAAATGAATGAGAAGATAGGGGAAATTGCATTAACTCAAACAAATGGCTAATTAATCAATGCAATTTTTCTTTAATAAAAGTTTAGGCTCAAATGGTTGAAACAAAGGATTCATGAGATAGAAATGGACATTTGGCCAAACTAGCTATAAAATTAAATGCCTAAATTATTTTTGATCATTCAAAAAGAGTTTTAAATTTTAAAAGAGATTCAAGACTATAAGTTCTAGAGATGAAATTGCAAGTTAATATACCCTCTCTTAAAAGAAATAAATATTTAGCCTCAATTCCTCACTAGTCTTTGGCTTCCTAAAGTTAATTACCAAAGCCAAATTCTATGCCTACCTACTAACACTCTAAGAAGATAGAACCAAATCCTAATCAAATTCAATTCTTTCAAGATCAAATCAAACAACTTTTAGAATATTCATAAATCAAAATCCAAACTTCCAAAACGCAATTTTTTTGTTCAAAATTTTTCAAAAAAAAGTTCTCTATATGTACAAAAGCAAAGAAGACAAGTTATGCAAACTCAATAGTATTAGTTATAAATTTTTAAAACTTAAAAAAAGAAACACAATTTAACAAGTGAATATATAGAATGACCCGAGAACCATGTCAAGTTTTGAAATTTTTTATTTTGTAAGGGTTCAGTTGGATCACAAGTGATTCTTAAATGTCTAAACAAATATGATAAATGACCCCAACATACATAAGGTTTGACATATTCTAACATTAATTCAATTTTTTCTTAATATAAACAACTCATTTGAATCACATGAGCTTACATTGTAAACAAGATCTATTCCCCAAAATAATTATTTACATTACACAAAACATACGCACTTGATTTTCTCATAAACCAAGTGCAAAATCCAAGTGCATGCAGCAATAATATAACCTAGAAACGTAGAATCAAGTGCAGCAACAATCTAGAAACGCAGAATCCAATTGCAGCAACAATCTAGAAACGCAGAATCCAAGCTTTTCTGTAAATTCTTAATTGCTTCACATAATAATCTAACTCACGCCTCATATGCACATGATTTTAGGAAACCCAGAAACGAACCTGAATAATTCTGAGAATGCAGCAAATAGCAAGACCCACACGGCCACGGGAATAGGAGAAGAGGGAAGACAAATGTAGGGGAGGGGAGGTTCGCCTTTGTTCAATGAAGGAGTTATGACACTCAGCTCACGGGTTTGGGAGAAGAGGGAAAACGAATGCAGCAGGGGAAGTGGAAAATTGGAGACACTCACGGGTATGGCAAAGCACACAAGGTAAAGCTGCCATGTATAGTGAATAAAGTGATGGTTCTGCATGATTCTATGTCCCCAGTCAAAATGGGGACGCCTAAAGTAAGCTTTAGACGTCCCCAGTCAAAATGGGGACGTCTAATGCTTACTTTAGACGTCCCCATTTATTCTGGGGACGTCTAAAGTGGTGGAAATTTTTTTTTGTCAAATTCATCCAGCGCCATATCCTCCCGCCAAATATTGAACTTTGGATGTCCCTAACTTAAAAGGGACGTCCTTTAGGGATGTAAAAAGTCTAGTTTGTAGTAGTGCTATTAATATGTATGTGTTAGGCAAGAGGCTTTAGGAAGATCAATGTATTGTTAGACTGCTTAAATAAGGCCATTAACTTGATTTCAAGAGGATGTGAGATTAACCATCCTCTTAGAGTCACTGTGGATAAAGCTGGGTCTTACTTGTATACAATACTCTTGCTGATTTTTTTTTAGCAAAGATGTCATAGTCTGGTGGGGAACTTTTGTATATACTCCTTTGATCCTTAATACAAGATATTTTTATCTAATTTAATTAGATTAATTAAGTTAGTTAGTTAAGTTAGTTAATATGACATGTATTTTCTAAAATATCTTAGTAATCTTTCTTAATCCCCTCTTCCCTTTCCTCCTTGATTCTTCTTGAATGAGCATTAATAGGGGTAAATTAGAAAAAGATTGGTAAATATGAAAACTTTGTCTTATATTTAGGACCAAGATTAACTCCCTAAATATGTCTTATATTAAAAACCAGAAGGAGTATCTTTGATCAATAACCCATCGGTGGAAAAATGACTTTTTAGACTGGTTAAAAATGACTTTTTAGACCGGTTTTGGATCCGGTCTTGATACAGTCGATCTAAAAAGTTTATTATTTTTTAAATTGGTTAAGTAACTGGTCTTAAAAATCACTTTTTTAGATCGGTTGTTCGAAGACCAGGTCTAAAAAGTTCATACTTTTTAGACCGGTTGTTTAAAAACCGGTCTAAAAATTTTTTTCCAAGACTTTTAAGACCGGTTCTTAAAATAACCGGTCTTAAAAGTACTTTTTAGACCGGTTATTCTAATAACCGGTCTAAAAAGTGATTTTTTTTAAAAAAAATAAATATGACTTTTTTTTGTAGTGCTCTACCTGTATCACCCTTTTCACTCTAGACTCTGAACAAAGGGCAATGAGAAACAGAACAAAACAGAGAAAAAAAAAAGAAAGAATCATCTTTTTATCATATTCACTCAACTTTTCTACCAATCTATGTCTCTGAGATAAGAGCAACTTATCTTAGATTTATTCAATGTAATGAGTTCAAAATTTATTAGATGCTCATCACTTATTCAGCTAACTTCACTTGACATCAAGAGTATAACACACATACAGTCATTGAGTTCAGTTTATCGCACATCAATAAATAATACAACTGCTTACCATTTAAATCTTCAGCAGCATCTCCACCCTCATTAGTAAAGTTACGAGTTTCAACCTTCAATCAAAAAACAAGCATCATATTGCCCCCATATAATTATATATTCCAATGGCTTCGGCAAAGATTGTGTGCAAAAATATTCTACATAAATACTGAATGACTTACTGTCTTCTTCTTCTTCTTTTTTAAACCAGCAAATGGAGTCTCAACCCCATCCGAAACTGCAAAAATGAGAATGAACCATGCATATGCACAATTAGAGATACCTCAAATGATAACATCGGAAACAATAATAAAAATATCTTTTGATTTAAATTAGATACCAGACAAGTTTTCTGTCTTCTCATCTACGTTGTCAACTAAATCATTAGCAGGATCTATAATTGCAACCTTCTTCTTCTTCTTCTTCTTAGTAGGATCAAATGGGGCAATTTGTCACTCAACAAATAAGGCCTTAGAAGGGAGTGCTTTTTGAACCAACTTAAGTATTAGGTAATTGTGGTAATAGATGAATGGGGTTGCCAGAGAGTAGAAACATGAAATATAACAACTTATAGACCATAACAAAAAAAATTCTTGCATAGCTAATCAAACGAAACACAAAGCAGAACAACGTTGTAAAATCATAAATAATTAAAGAGGGAAAGAAGAATACTAACTTCAGGAACATCCTCCTTCTTATCATCACTTACAGTATACTAAAACTAAAAAGATGAAAAGATGCTTCCTTCGTAACAACGCAAGGTTGATGTTCTCTTTTTCAACCTTTTCTAAAATGATGAGTCTACAAATCACATTCATAGTACAAGTCTATGTGACCAAGCAAATCAAGACCCATACTAGAGATAGAAAAGCAACTACAGTGAAAATCCGAGACGAAGAAGATCAGAGCAAGCGAGGTTGTGGCGGCAACAAACTCATTTAGTGCGAGGGTGAGAGCACCGCAACAACAAACATGAGAATGAGATCGAGCGAAGATGACCGAGCTCACAGAGTAATCGCACCAAGAAGAGAGGTTTCAGATTAAAAGAGCGAAAATTAGACGCGACAAAGAGGAGATTCAAAAATTTAGGGTCAATATTTTAGACCGGTTATAAATAAAACCGGTCTTAAAAGGGTGAATTTTTTTTTAAAAAAATGTTCATATTAAAAAAAAATCCATATTTTTTGTTAAAAAAATATCACTTTTTAGACCGGTTGTTAGAATAACCGGTCTTAAAAGTACTTTTAAGACCGGTTGTTAGAATAACCGGTCTTAAAAGTACTTTTTGGACCAGTTATTATAAGAACCGGTCTTAAAAGTCTTGAAATGTTTGATATTTAAGACCGATTATTATAAATAACCGGTCTTAAAAGTTTAAAATTTTTTCATTTTTTAAATATTTTGATATTTTAAGACCGGTCTAAATAATTTTTTTAAGACCAATTTTTATAAGAACCGGTCTTAGAAATTTTATATAATTACAAAACTGTCATCGGTCAAATTTTTTAGATTTTATCTACTATAACCGACCTAAATATGACGGTCTAAAAAAAAAAATTTTATACTAGTGATCACACCTCTAGATGAGGAGGCAGTCGTTGATGATAGAGGTTATGATGTTTTGGTCCTTGTTGCAATGTGTTGTTGTTGAGACAATAAGTTTATTGTTTAAAAAAAAGAAAGAAAGAAAAATACACGCGCGCTCTGATACTCCCTCTTGTCCAATATATATAAGACAAAAATATTAGAATTATGTAAATTAAAAAACTGATTAAATTTAGTTAAAGATGATAAATACATAAAAATATATTTTATTTTTAAAAAATACTCTTATTTATGGGGAGAAAGTGAAAGGAAGAGAACGAGTAAGAAGCTGTGTGTGAGATAATTAATGCAATAGTAATATAACATGTAACTAATGGAGTTGACAAACATGCATATGATAACTTACTTTTCAGACTCTGAATAATATATTAAAGATGCCTAATTTTTCAGGCAAAAAAAAAAAAATTAAAGATGCCTAATTATAATATTAAATGGATTGGTCTAAAACGGTTTATCTTTTTGTGTCACCTAAAATCACTATGGTTGAATTTACTAGTATCCTGGAGCCGTATATATCCCCATCCATCCATCACCATCAGACCCAAAACGACACTGCATTAAAATAGTCATTCATTATCCCTCTTCGTACCACTCATGGATTTCTACCATGCATATTTTATAATTTCTGACAGTTTTGATAATTATGTTGGGACACATTTTATTTTATCTTTTTTTGGAATTAAAATTTTCTTTTGAAAATGACTAATAGCAAGTAATAGAGTTGAAACGATTTGGATGTTTTTGTCAGTATTTTAATGAAATAAGAATACAAGAGACGGGGCGTGTGATAAATTTTCAGAAAAACGATACCAAAACTACTACAAGCTACAATCTCTCATTTGGGTTGACAAATTAAATAAGGAGAAAAGAAATTCAAAAAATGATCTCAGCTACATATACATTGTGTTGGCACTTGCCAGGACGTGGACCCACCCAAAACAGTTAATGATTGCTTGTCTGCATTGGATCTGGCCTAATCTTTATTCGGTCGTCCCTCAATTCCAACAACTACAAGCAATCTATATATATATATATGGTTAATAATAAAATATATATTTGGTTAATATGGATATTGGTAAACACGATATTTTGTAAGAATAGATGGATATATAGAAGGATGGATGGCAACTTTGTGATGATTAAGTTTGCTTTCGTGTGAGTTAATTAAATCATAGTTTGCTTTCCATGTATGTTTTGATTTTGCTGCCTTAGCAAGAAAATCTGAAAGGCATGAAAAACTGGTGGCTATCTACCTCTAGTTTTGTCTTTCTTATATATATATTGAAATATGATCCGCGTTATCCGATCTTGATATCACACTCATCAGATATTTTCTACCTCAACAGTATGATTGTAGCGTTTGATTCATTATCAAGTAATTTCACATCTATATCCGTTCATAACAACTCAACATTTCTCAATAATTAATTAACTAATAATTTAGAAACTGAGGGATACCATGCCTCTATGAGAGATTCAAAAATAGGTCGAACCTAGTGATCCTCCATCGGCCTCGACACCTGACAGATTTGATGTCCCACCTCATTATTTAATTTCTGTAAATCAGGGGTCACTCTCCTCGGCAGACATCCTAGACCCTTTGAGGGCGTCGTTTCACCGTTCCTCCAAATTTGCTCCATCCATTCTCACTCTATAGCTCCAGTTTCTGGACACTCCAATGACTCTAATTTCAAGTGCTTCATGGTCAATAAGTTTCCATAAGATAATAAGAGAATATATATTATAGCATTTAGTACTGGATATTCAAACTGGTCACAATACAGGGGAGAAAATTGTAATTATAAATATGCATACACTCGAAGAAAAGAGAGCGGTATCGGATAAAGAAGATTATAAGTCTATATAGGACCAAATAGTTGAATGAAACAATTAGGGTCTGTTTGCTACGAGGAAAATTTGATGAAGGAAAGGGAGGGAAAGGAAGATTGTAAAGAGTGACGGAAGATGGGTTGAGGGAAGATGGGTTGTTTGGTAAGAAGAAAATTAAAGATGGAATTTGGGGGAAAAAAGAGAAAAATACCCATTTTACCCTCAATATAAATTAATAATTATATATTAATTAAATTTATATTTTAATTCATAAATTAAATAATTGGTAGTACAATAATTTTAAAATTAAATAAAATGAATAAAATATAAATTATAATTTAAATAAATAAAAAATTTATTTTATTTATTAATGAAATTGAAATTATTTTTTTATATGATAAGCAAATTCTGTAGAAATTCGAATTTCCAACACGGGAATCTTGAAAAATTCAAATTTACAATGTGGGAATCCTTAAAAATTCGAATATAATAAGAAAATTTTGTAGTAAATTCGAATTTTTCACCTTTTAATCTAAATATTTCAGGGGCATATTTTTCTTTCGAATCTTCCTCTATTGAAGGAACTTAGGTTTGTGGGATTCAGTGAACAAAAAATCGGATCGGACCGGACCAAACCAGTCGGTTCAACCAGTTGAACCGAGAACTGTCAATGGTCCAGTCTGGCTGGCTCATTGAACCGTGAAACCGGTTGGACCGGTTTCATTTTTTTTTTTTAAATTTTTATTTTGTTCTATTTTTAGGGAAAAATGGAAGGTTTACCAAAATGAAGAGAAAAGTAGGTAAAGAAAAAACAAATCTAAAAAAAAAGAAGATGATGAAAAAAATTATTTAAAAAGATATACTATAATAATTATAGGAAAGGAGATATCATTACATAAGTATAGGCATTATAACTAATACTAATAGATTTTAAGTTTTTTTTTTCTAAAAATCTTCATTTTTATCTATAGAAGTTTAAAAATATATTAATATATATTGCCACTAATAAATTATAATATTTTAATATGACAGATTCAACTACTGATTAGACCCCGGTTGACCCATTAATCCTTGAATATGTGTTGTGACCAGTTCATAGCCCGGTTTGGTTTTTCGTTCCTTAGTGAGATCCCATCTTCCTTGAATAAGAGAACATTGGAGGGTCGGGGGTAGGCCTGAAAACTTGAGTTCACGAAAAGATTAAGCCAAAATTATATACTAAATGAGGAAACTTGTGCATGTTCCTTTCTCTTTCCAGATCTTTCTTGTAGCAAACAGCCCCTTAGAAGTTAGGAATTGAAGGATCTTTCGTTACCAGATATCGGGAAAAGAACCCTCAGAATGTGGTAGAACTCAGGGGATGAGGTGGCCACACAGGAGCTGGCCACGTCATAACGTAGGGTTATGAAGTTGGGGATTATTGTGGGATCCATATATATTGAGAGGTTATTTTGATTGCAAGAAAAGTAAATACTAAATAGAAACCCATCACCAGTTATCCACCCTTGCCACACTTCACTGTTCATTTTGTTGACCTTGTACGGGAATATTAATTTTCTCGCCATTTATAATATAATAAATGATTTAATTCAATAAACTATCACTTCCAAGTTCCAAACTTATTAGAATTTAAATCACAAACTCGACGTGTGTTTTCATGTGTTACATGTGTTTTAAGGCATATCACACTTTTAGACGTACTATAGATATTATAATACTATTTATACAACGTAATGCTTTTGCATGTGAATAAATTTGAAAAAAGGTAAAAAACGACAAGTGTGTTTCGAAAATTTTTTTAAAACAATAAAGACATGACAAAATATACTACCTCCGGTTTTAAATATAGGATAAAATTTGTACTATAAACTTTATCCTATATTTAAAACCGGAGGTAGTATATTTTATCCCGCCTAAGTTAAAAAAACATTCATTTATATAGGAGGAGCTAGCCTGCTGAATTTGATGCACGCAACAACGAGAGGCGCTGGTTTGTGTTGAGCTTAAATGCAGGAAGACATACAAATTAAAATTATAAGGATTATATTTCGGTGATTGGGTAATTAGTAATTACTTCCAAATGTTGCGTGTTTCTCTAGATGTTTCGTGTTGTCTTTGTGTGCAATTATAGATCACGTCCTTGCCCTACATTTTTGTTCCCCGCGTTCCATTTCCCATTTTTATTCGAATTCATGTATATCTCAATGTTAAATATTACAAAATTCAATTGGCCAAAAAAAATTACAAAACTCTCAATGTTAATTAATAAAACTCAGTATATTAATATTGTACAATTTTTTTGTATTTACAATAATCAACTTCTGTTAAAACTTATTTTCAGAGCTCCAAACTTTATACTCCAAATATATATCAAGGAAAATCACTTATAGGTCCTAAGGACCCAAAAAAACCACAAAAAAAGTATCAATCCAAACTCCTAAATCAAAAAAATCCCTAGGGACTTTTTTGTGATTAATTAGGAATGTGAAATGACTATGTTGTCCTTAATCATTTAACAACTGATTTTGCTTATTTTCACAACTTGATGAGTGGTTTTAACAATTTCTGTTTCATTCTTGATGAGTGGTTTTAACAACTGTATATGACAATTTTAATAATTGGTTTTTTCTATTTTCACAACTTGATAAGTCATTTTGACAACTTCTTTTTCATGTTTGATTGAGATTACAAGTTTTACAAATCCCAACTTTCACAGTTGCTTTTTCATACCAAACTGAGATTACAAGTTTCACAAGGCCCAACTTTCAAAATTGCATATAATAATTTTAACAACTGGTTTTGTCTATTTCACAACTTGATGAGTGATTTTAACAATTTCTTTTTTATACCTGCTTGAGATGAGTTTCACAGTCCCAACTTTCACATCTGTATATGACAATTTTAACAATTGATTTTACCTATTTTCACAACTTGATGAGTTATTTTGACATCTTCTTTTTCATACATGCGTGAGATTACAAGTTTTACATGTTCCAACTTTCACAACTACATATGACAACTTTAACAATCGGTTTTGCCTATTTTCACAACTTCTTTTTCTTAACTGTGTGAGATTATAAGTTTCACAAGTCTCAATTTTCACAACTGCATATGACAATATTAACAACTGGTTTTGCCTATTTTCACAACTTGATGAGTCATTTTGACAACTTTTTTTTCATACCTTGATGAGTCATGTCCCTCCCCGAAGAAGTTTTAAAATTTCATAATTACATGTGCCAATCTTGGCAAGAGCTTGCGCCTGTTTTCACAAGTCCTAATACATAGATTCAAAACTGCATGATTTATTTTGATAAGCTAATTTTAACATATCAGAATTTCACATGTCCTACCTGTCACAATTGCATATCAGGATTTTAACAATTGCTTCTGCTTATTGACAACTTCATGACCCTACTTTCACAACTGAATGTCATATCATATTATATCCAAATATCATATAACATCCAAATATTAAGTTGTATGAGTAAGTGGTTATTTCCACCTATTCATTTAACTTAATATCATATTATTTTGAAATATGAAATATTGTTTTATGCCCCTGTCTAAACTGGAGTTACACCAACTTCTGGACCCATCAAAAAACCAAAAGAGGTCACAAGAAGTCACTAATCCTATGTGTATATAGACATAATCACAAAAAAGTAATTATCAAAAGCATGTATATGCATGTACAAATTGTTTTCAGCTTGGATTTAGGTTTTTAGAAGTCTTCACTGCGTGTCCAGCCTCATGGCATCTCCCATAATGATAAAGCTAGCCATCTTTCATGACAATATGCAACATACACTTTGTATTAACAACTGCAACAGCCATATTAACAACTACAACTGCACGTATTAACAATATTTTTTTTATCTCATATCAACTTTTTGTAAGCAAACAAGCCTCCATCACATTCAACCATTCCCACTTAAAACAAAGCAATCCCTCTGTTACATTACCGAAAACATAGCACAATTTTACTCATACTACCCAACCACGGTGAAACCCCAACTTCAATGGTCATGATCATATCTTTAGCAAAATCTTAGCATTACTTACCCGGCTCCTAACATTACACTTTGTATTAACAACTGCAACAGCCATATTAACAACTACAACTACATGTATTAACAATATTTTTTTATCTCATATCAACTTTTTGGAAGCAAACAAACCTCCATCACATTCAACCATTCCTACTTAAAACAAAGCAATCCCTCTGTTACATTACCGAAAACATAGCACAATTTTACTTATACTACCCAACCACGGTGAAACCCCAACTTCAGTGGTCATGATCATATCTTTAACAAAATCTTAACATTACCTACCCAGATCCTAGTATATAATCAACTAATAAGCTCAAGCTCCAACTTTTAACCAACCCTTTAATCTGAATGCAACGAACATTAAAAAAAAAAAAAAAAAACAACCGCAATCAATGTTGAAGAGGGCACCCCGTGGTGGTTGAAGGCTTTGTAAAGTCCTTTACGGAAGAAGTCAAGAAAGTGGTTTCGGCTAGAAGTGTGTTGGAAAAGCGAGGAGTGGAGAGTGTTATTTTGCTGTCGCTGAGGTTCTTGCAAAGCACGATGCGGAGTATATGCCTAAAGATGTTGTTGAGGCTATTGAGAAAAACAAGAAGATGATAGAGGCTAACATAGTCCTTTCATATTCTCAATTAATCATAAAAAAATAGGAATTTTTTTGATTTAAGAATTTGGATTGAGACTATCTTGTAGTTTTTTTGGGTCCTTGGGACCTGTCAGTAATTTTCGTTAGGTATCACACACTGCAAAAAAGCATAAAATTTCTGATGAAATTTGCCATAAAAAAAATTTTTATAGCAATTTCCGATGGAATTTTTTCCGTAGCTATTCAGTGGCAAATTCCATCTTTTGTCACGGAAATTCCTCGAAATTTCTGTCAGAAATTTGTGAAGGAATTGAATTCCGTTGCAATTTCCAATGGGATTCAATTCTGTTAGAAATTCTGAGGCAAAATTTTAAAATTAATATTTTTTAATTATATTTAATTTTAAAAAATTATTTTTATAAAATTTATTATTTATTAATTAATTTTTTTAATTTAATTTTTAATTATTATTTTATAATTTCTAAAATATTTTTCATTTCCAATCATAGGTTTTGGTCCCTAATGGTTATATACAAATTTATTTATAAAAATAAAATTTACTAATTATTAATTAATATTAGTAAATAAAATATTAGTTAATAATTATTTATTAGTTATTAATTAATGTTAATAAAAAAATTAATTTTAGAAATTAGAAAAAAATATAGTCATATAAAATTTATTTAAGATGTAAAAGTTAATTTATATTAAAAATTATAAGAATATATAAATTATTTTATATTACTATTACATTTATATATAAGAAACAAATATATCTTTATAAATAATTGATTATATATAATAAGATTATATATATATAATTGTGTAATAATATATCGCTAAAGCAGTCGAGCCTATACGGTAAGGCATAGCGTACGTATGGACGAAGTCGTGGGTTTGAACCAAAGGAAAGCAAGTTGAGTTGCATTTCTAGGAAAAAAGAGGTTACAACATGCGACGGATTGGGCGCCAGTGACAAAGGAGACACTGTCGGAGATACCACATTCCGTCCAAAATTCAGTAATTTTTTGTAGTGACACCCATTTGCCTATCGCATTAACCTGTTGGTGTTCACGTGGTTACATTACATTACATTCTCTTTTTAACAGCAATGCGGTGTTTACCACACTTACTACCAACTATCCTTTCCAACTTAAAACCTTTAAGCGTGGGCTTTTGGTTCCATGTTATGTTAAATGTACCATTTTTTCCTTTGAAAAAAAAAAAGAAGCACCTCTCCTTGGAAGCAGGTATCGATTTAATTTTTCTTGAGGTACAGAAATTAAAATAAAAGGGAGACCATTTTCAATTAGGATTGTTCTACATAAAAAAATTGAAAATTTATCTTATTGTTATAAATGTTTGGATAAAAGTGTATTTAACACCAAAAATATTTTTTTTCAACTTTATTCAGTACTTTAAAATATTTTCTAGGGAAATTTTATCAGTCATATATTGAAAATAGAAATCTCTCACAAACCACGTATTAATCTTTCTCTTCCTAAACTACATGCTTCCTTCCTCCTCCTCCTTTTATCTGCGAAAAGAATAGTAGTGAATGACAATGGAATCTGACCATAGGCGTCTGCGAACTCCCTCCTTCCCTTCCCCAACTCGCCGTTTACAAATTTCATCGTCACTCACTACTATTCTTTATAATTAATATAAATATATATATGAGCAAACGCTTTACTAAAAATATATTTATAATTCCATCTTAAAACTATCATTTTCGTTATAATTAATAAAAAATGATTATTTTCAAAGAGTTCACTCTATGATGCCTGATTAGGGGAAAATTGAAAGTGAAAATTTGATGGGGGGATAACATGATCAAAGCACAAAGCCGAACATATGTATGGCTAGCTGTACGTCCCCACTCGTTGATTTGGTTGCAGAATTATCATATAAATATCAAGCAGTGCTTTAATTGCGAGAAGGTGACGAATAGTTGGGAGTGATTGATTTGAGAAAATGAGACATGTACGTGTACGTACATCATGGCTTAGCTGTTAATCAGGAGATTAAGAAACATTAATTAGTAAAGACTTGAGATTAATGTATGAAGTGGCCGGAAAGAGTGAATAAGCTGGATAGGAATGAAGTCCGAATTAGCTGATGAACATACTTTTGGGGAAAAAGACTGATTGGAATTCCTTTGCTCACAAAGGATGAAGACGATGTAGCAGCTTAATTGATTTGGTCGGTTTGAGCCACGATGTTATTCCCCAAATCTCCATATATAAGCATATCCTTGTCAGCAAATTAAACTGAAAAAAATGTACCATCACATTGATTAAGCCATGCCTTGTTTTTTGACCAATTAATTTATTAATTAAACTATTTAGAATGATTCTTTACTTATCAAATATAGTCCAATATGAAAAAGATTGTTTTGATAGTGGATTAATTATTACTCATTACTCCCTCTAATCCCTAATATTAGAGTTATTTAACTAGTTTGATAGATTAAGAAACTGACATAAATTGATTAATTTCAACTAATATGACATTATTTCCCGAAAATATTCTTATCATGTATAACATTATTATTTTCCTAAAATATTCTTATCCTGTATAACATTATTTTACATATAAGTTTATACATATATTAGATAGATTAGTTTAGAGAAAAATGATAAATACAGTAAATAAAATAGATTGAGATGCTTATACCAAAAAAAAAAAAAAAAAAAAGGATTGAGATGTTATATTTTGAATCAAACTCAACTCTTAATTAGCTTTTATATAAGGGACTGAAGGTTGCACTACTTATATTTATCCCGATGCAAATTAATCTTGTTGGAATATGCCTAATCCACCATTGGTGGATCAACGCCTAAGCTCAATTGATTTGTGGTTATTTTTATTTTGTAAATATGAGAGATATGAGTCAAATAGAAAAATTTTATCTTTATGATTTAAGATTCAAATTAAAATAACTTCCCATACATAATACATGGAAATATATTTGTGAGATGGGAGTTAGTTTTTAATAACCGATAGAATAACTCTCAAAATAACCTCTCTCTTTCTCTATCTTCTTTTTTCTATAGTGCATCTTCCATATAAACATGATTAGAGTTCATATCGATGCTCTGATCTTATGTAGATAATTAACGAGTTAACAGATTTCAAGTACACTCGAAATCCTCCAGTGGTATTTGATCATTAGGTTTTGTGGAGGCCAGTATGATATTTTTTTCCATTATCTCCCTTGTGTATAAATTTATGGTTGTACGCCTCCATGGTGGATATATGCTTTTGATTAAGTTCCTGATTTCAGTTCTTAGTTGTGTTCTGCCAGTTCTCGACTTTGGTATGGTTCTGGTTTCTGTTATCCGTTTATTCCTTTAGTACATGTTTTATGTGATATGTTATATTGCATTAACATTCAAACAAAAAACATGGTTCCCAAGAATCTCAAACGAAAAGAAAAACAGTGAAAACCGAACCAAGATATTTCATCTTTGAAACTCGGTGAAAAGCTGGGGATCTAGACCATAAGATTAGTATAATTGAAAATATCTCAAAGAAAATAAACCCAAAACATCTTAGTACCGTTACCCAAAAACGGTGCCGAACATGAAGAATACAACAGTTTCGTATGTTCAAACACCCCAACTTTAGTGATGAGAAAAATGAATCTTTAGGCCATTAAATTTACGTACACATGACACATCCACAGAACATAGAACGAAATCAATCACATCCAAAACGAAATAAAAAGCAGCAAAGGACATACGAAAGAGTATAGGATTGAAAATAAGAATAATAGGATTAATAAAAAGAATATAATAATTAATAATTCAGATTTTTGGGAAATCATTTATTTGAGATTGTAAAGTTTAAGTGATATTTAATTTTTTTTTTAAATTTTTTTATCACTTCCTAATAATTTTTTTTTTCCAGGCGCTTCCTAATACATTATATAAATATACATATACACACCCCAAGTTGTAGATATAATTTTAAGGGAAAATCCCTAATCAGTACATTGAAATAAAAAAATCCGGATCAGTCACGCGTTAGTATGGATGAATAATGCGGGCGGCGCCAAAAGACGATTTTGCCCTTCAACCCTCATTCTCGCCACTTCAAAAATAACAATACACGGTTTTTAATTAACAACTCCAAATTCTTGACTATCAACTCCGTATTCTTGTTTCACAATTTCCTCATTTAAGTTTCAAGTCCAATAACAACATCTCCTTTTTTATTAATAACACGCCCTCTTAATTAATAACTTCGGATTCTTGATTAACAACTCCGTATTCTTGATTAACAACTCTATTTCATTTTTTTACTTTCATAATAACAATACCGGTGTTGTTATTAACAATACCATATTCTACATTAACAACTCCCATTTCTTGTTTCACAACTCCGTAATTTAAGTTTCAGGACCAATAACAACACATTTTTCTTTATTAACAACGTCGTATTTTACAGTAACAATACTATATTTTTGAATGCGAATATGTGGAAGAATAAAGCGGAGTTGTTAATCAAGAATTCGGAGTTGCTAATAACAAAACCGGTGTTGTTAATGTAAAAGTAAAAAGATGAAACTGGAGTTGTTAATCAAGAATACGGAGTTGTTAAAAATATTTTATAGGGATTTTCCCTAATTTCAAAATCCTCCACTAGGTGCATTAATTTGCGCGTTGCCGTCAATAGAAAAACACTGAGATGTTCATATTGGAGTCGTACGTAGCAACAGTATTATATATAAGATTTATAGATCTCATCACACAAACACACAGATGGAGGGGAAAGAGATATAGGACGGGAGGGCACTCGCTATCTCAATGATTGCGCCTCCTTCTCTGCTCCAATGTCAACTTGAACGGACTCCTCTCCCTCTCTCTTTCTCTATCTACACTCACGTGGTAGGGGACCAAATCTATGGTTTATTTTAATACAATACAACCAGAATGAACTAACAAACAAACACCATATGCCTTCCAATGATAATGAAACATTTCTCTCTTTCTCTTGAACATTTCTATTCAATTAAATGTATTGCAAAATTGTCACGTCAAGATCCTGTAATGATGGAGTAAAGTTTAGCGCCAGCTATTTACTTCAGTAGAAGGGAGAAAAAGAGAGGATTTTGATGGAGTTAAGTAAGAAAGTTAATCAAAACCAAGGTTTATGAATCTGGATCAGGTACTGAATCGGTTGGGGTATTGGGTTAAGGATTAATGGATCAAATCGGGGCCAAATCGGAGCTAAACTAGGGCAAAACCGGTGAGAAATTAAAAATTTTAGGCTTAATAATATGAAATTCTAAAGAAAATATTAAAATTTTTTTTAAATAGGAACCGGACCCAACCAAAAACCGGATTGGTCTACTGGCCGGTTCATCAGTTTCCGGGCCGGACCAACCGGTCCAATCTGGGTTCCTGAACCCTCATCAAAACATACCATGCAAACTGGTGGCCGGGTAGGCATTAGTGCTTTCTGGAGGGGATGTTTGATGGGAGAAAAGGTGGGGAGAGGAGGTGTTTTTATTTAGTGTCTCAACTATTTGATCAAATTTTAAAGGTTGAGATTAAAAAGGTGGCTAGTGGTTCCTGATTTCAAGGCAACATGGTTGTATTTTCTAATGTTTCCTTTGGTTTCTCTTTCCATTTCCTCTCTATTGAATGTCTCCACTATTGAATCAAGTTTTAATAGTTGAGATTTAATATTATATTAATATTTTTATATATCATTAATCCCCAATAATTGAAACTTAATATAATGATGAAAACAATCAATAGAGAGAAAATGAAGAGAGAAATCAATGAAGAGATTCTCACTTTGTATTGTCTATTCATCTCCATAGTCCGTCTCAGCCTAAAAATCCCGTTCATGGAAGACAGGCCCAGTCTTCCTCTTTTGGGCTTAACAGAGCAAAATATTTCACCTTCATAGTTTGGGATAACATTGAATATGGGAGACCCATAACGAACCTGGCTCATATATACGTAATGAGAGTGAGCAGAAAAGAAATGTCTGATGGCATCGAAGATTGTGGAAATTGCTTGTTCCTAACAATCGACTTCGTAACAATACCATGTAAATAATTATTAACTGCATCTAAATCCATAAATTTAAATATAGCCCAATATCAATTTAGCGGAATAGAAGATACTCAAGCCTACCTGAATTTGTAATTAGACTGTGAGATCTTCCAGATTGTGACTATCATAAATTACATTCTCTCTAAGAGAGGGGATAGATCATGGTTATTAAATCGGGATACGAATCGTGAATCGAAAAGCTTATTTTTAAATCGTGAATTAAAACATATCGTGAATCGTAAGATTCATGATCAATTATTTAGGATGACATAAATGTAATGTTTAGGCAAGAAAACATTTAGAAGTTTGTGGATATTAGTAATTTAGCATTTTAAAGCCAAATAACACTTCAAATTTCATAAAGCTAACATTTAAAGAGTAAACATCAAAATGCAAATAGTCCCAAAAGATCAATTGAAATCAGCTAAATCACTGTCACACTTCAAAACCTTACCTTAAGAAAACTAAACTAAAAATATCATTCATAACTCATCATTATTTATTGAAAATCCCTTAAAATTCGGTTGAAATGTAATCTTCTTTGATTGGGTTTTTTCAATTTAGATGTTTTATTCTCAAACCTAAAAATTTTATTAAAAATTTAATTGAATAAAAAACACGAAAAATTTTAATTAGATAGTTGGGAATATAACATCCGGAAAAAAAAGCTAATAGAGAATATAAATGAAAGGAAAAAAAACTGAAACAAAATGGGAAAGGGGTTCTTAAAAATGTAGGATAATGGCTATTAGTGATATGATATTATGATATCACAAGAGCCAGAGAAACCTTTAGCGTCTTATCCCCGAAATACGCCTGGGGTTTCTCTTCCATCATCTTGCCTCGCACTCAGATCTGCGAGACCCTGTCGACAGGAGGATCTGATCCCGCCCATAGATTTGCAGGATCGACCAGCTCCCGATCTGCTTTTTCCGGCCAACTAATTCCACCGCTCGCCGTTGTTTGGTCAGTACACTTCATTTACCTGTTGCAGCGTGAGTTCAGATATAGGGTGTGGGAGTCCATTGTCCTCTGCTGTGTTGGTCTGGTTCTCTAAGCTAAAGCAAGGGGAATCATGCGATTCTTCGAGGAATCATGATTCGTGCGATTCTGGTGAGAATCGTGCGATATAGGGACGATTCAGATAAAAAACGAAACAACCATACGAGTCGCATCGCCCACAGCCAAATTGTTTCTGAATGGCGATACGAATCGAACGATTCATGCAATACTAATAACATTGGGATAGATAACGTTTTCAACCTGCCAACCTGGAAACTAAAACCCCTATTTGTGGACTGAAGTTTGTGATATTTATTATTTGGCCCCTCAACACATCAATATCACCCTGGTCTCTTAGGGCCTGTTTGGTTGGAGGGAAGGGGATGAGAATGGATGAAAAATGAGTCCCTTCCCTTATTTGATATTAAAAATTAGAGAGGAGGGGCTTCAAAGAATGGACTCCGAATCTTTCTCATCTCCTCATTTTTATTTTCTCTAAATTGGGGGGTTTTGGAGAAAATGAAAAATGAGCCCCTCTCCTTCCATTCTCTCCCTTTAAACCAATCAAGCTCTTAATATGATTCCATGACAAATGTACCCCAAACCTCCAAAAACTTTGATTCCAATTATACCACTTTATTTAAAATTAATTACATAATGGCCACATTCACATTTTTAATAGGGAGAATATTAGCCAGCCATATGACTTAATTTCAATTAACCCTCAAAAGGTTCTGAAACTTCATTACATCTCCTTGGATCAAAATAAAATTGAGTTTTGTGGGGTGAAAAGACAGTTATGCCCTTACTTTATTTATCTTGTGAATGACCATAATGTTTTTAATTTCCTATATTCTTTCGAATCCCTTTATTTGTCTTGTAAATGTCTTTATTTGTCTTATATATAAATGCTTTTCTAAAAAAAAAAATAAAAGGTCATAATTGTCTTTGTTTTCACGTACAAAACTTCATTTCATTTTGACCCAAATGAGTGCAGCGAAATTTTAGAATCTTTTAGAGGTTGACTAAAATTAAGCCACATCATTAGCATTAACTGAAATTCTCCCTTTTGAATATTAACCTTTGTGGCCTGACTTTTTATTCTAACAGCCTCTTCCCTTGGGGTCTGTTTGGTGTGAGGGATTTGGAGAGAAAGGGAGGGGGAGAAAATTTTTATGAGTTGAATTTTAAAAGATTGAAGAAGTGGGGTAATAAAATTTTAATAAAGAAAAAATATAAGATAAAAGAGTAAGAAAAATTAATTAAAAATTTTTAACCTCACTTTTCTAATTTTTTTTAAATTTAACTCAAAAATTTTTTCCCTTCGCCTACTTTCCCCCCTCTCCCCTCCCTGAGACCAAACAAGCCATTGGGCACCAACCAGATGCCCGCACAACCCATCAACCTTATCTTGTAACGCTCTTCCAAGTTTCCCCGATCAAACCTTATCTCTGTAGCTTATGACAACCAAGAATTAGGTACGTATACAAGCAGCTCTTCACCAAAAGAATGTTATAGGTGAAGAAACATATGTTTCTTGTTCATTAAAAAGAAACTCGTGAAAAACTAATCAGCTTTTTGTGTTGTCTTGAAGACGGAGCTGCAACTTGCACAATTCTCATCGTTAAGCAAAAGCCAACACTCACCCACTCAACAAATCACATGGGCACTCTACTATATGCGCCTAGCCTCGTGCATTTCTTTCTTTAGTCGGTATTTGGTGGTATGCATATGATTGTCAGATAGAAATTAAAATACGAAATGTTAAGCTCGGATTGAACACGTTACTTAAATTATTATTGGATGACAACTTCGAAAATTAAAGTTAAGGCTTATGCGATCCTTGTCAGTTTATCTTTTCTGTTAATCATGCGCACCAAGGACAGATAGACATGGTCTTATTCAAAAATTTATCCTCACCAGAATATTAACGTTAAAAATGGCCCCACCATACGTAGGCCCTTCTACTTATCTATATATATATTGTGGCCAGTTTAAACAGATAAGATATTTATTTGTAGCAAAAAACCCAGAATGTTTGGAAGGTTAATGAAGGGTAGTAGTGTGTCGGGAATTAAGTAATAAATAGGAGTCTAGGAGTGGGGACAAATTGAAGTGCAAGGGAAACGAAAGAAGCACTACATCATCTTGCAACCTAACTTTTGCAGCCTTATGGGAGGCTTGCGGTTTGTGTTTTAGTGTGGGGACTGCACTTGGTTGTGAATGGGAGTTACAGGCACGGCATTATATAATGCAAAGGGTATAAAAGGATAAATGGGGAGATGAAAAATTAAATATGCATTGGTGGGTTGAGGAATTGGGCATTATTAGAGATGGAGATAACTGGAAGAGTTATGGGGATTATTGTGCTACTTGGGGTCGCCTTGGGTGCTTGTTTGGTTGATGTGAGAAGTGAAGATAACGTGGAGAAAATAGAAGCCATTGTCGGGTTCGTCAATAATACGACTGCAACTCCTGATGAGATGGCAGTTGAGAAGAAAATGAATGTGAGTAAGACCAGAGGAAAAGGAGGAGGAGGAAGTGGTAGAGGCAGACTCGAAGGACGGGAAAGAAAGTATAATGGCGGGGGTAGAGGGGGTGGAGGGGGCGGTGGTGGAGGAGGAGGAGGAGGAGGCAATGGTGGGGGAGGGGGAGGGGGCGGAGGCCATGGTGGAGGATATGGGTGGGGTGGAGGAGGCGGCAGTGGTGGGGGTGGAGGAGGAGGAGGAGGAGGAGGAAATGGGAAAGGTCATGGCTGGGGGGGAGGAAATGGCACTGGTGGAGGAGGGGGAGGCGGTGGTAGAGGTGGAGGAGGGGGCGGTGGGGGAGGAGGCGGAGGCAATAGTGGAGGTGGAGGAGGAGGAGGAGAAGGAAATGGGAAAGGTCATGGGTGGGGGGGAGGAATTGGTAATGGGGGAGGGGGTGGTGGAGGAGGAGGTAGGGGAGGCAGTGGGGAAGGTGGGGGATGGGGTTGGGGAGGGGGTGGTAAGGGGAATATAGGATGTTGGGTGTGGGGATGTGGAGGTGAGAAGAAATCAGAAGGAAGCAGCAGCAGCAAGATTCCGTCTAAAGCCAAGGATGATCACTCACCTTGACATGTTGGTTACCTTTCATGGCTTGCGTTTGTAGGATGGAATAAAAATTTTGTTGATGTATTTGAAATGATTATTATATACGATATACACAGGAAAACTATAAGCTTGTCCCATATTTGGAGAGTTTAATGTTTGTTATAGAAATGTGACTAATGACTATATCAATATGAATAGAACCACCATATATACACTCGAAGTGTTGTATACGAGATTCAGAATAAAAAGGAAAATTTGTGTTTTATGTTGATTTGATATATATGCTATTTTGAGTGGTTGCCCTATGTATCTGTGTTTTCCTTTTAACAAACGAAAGAGCAAAGCCTTACAACTTAGAAGAAACTAGTCTAGAGTGACTTTATCTACAATGGTGATGGTAGAAACTTGGGCTGTTGATCCTTTCTGGAATGCCGCCCACTACTTTGATGAATGAAACAATTAAGAAGCAGAAATCCAAATAATTGTTAAAAAAGCTTATTTCAGTCAGTAAAGAGGTGGCTCAACCTATAAAGTTATGAGTTCAAATCCTGCTATCGATATGGAAGTTTTGTTAGTGGGTAATCTATACGTATTTTGGAAAGTTCTCTTTGAGCCTGAAGATATATCTTGGCTCTGGTAAGCTCTGAGATCCAACTCTTCTAAACTTTTATTATACCAAAAAAAAAAAAATCCAAATAATTGGGAATCAGTCCGCCAAAACAGCCGAAAAGTTGAAACTTGAGGGGAAAGTCATTTTTCGAGGCAAAAGATGCATAAACCCCGAGGCACAAGTTGGAGTTCCCTGTCAAAAATATAATGATTATAAGTTGCAAATGCCACACATGAGCCAGGGTTTCTCTCGGTAATTGATGGAAATATAAGAACATAAATGTGCGAACACGTACTAGCATAAAAATTTGCATCTTATTTATAGCTAGGAATACGGTCAGCTCGCGGGTTGCAGGCTGGCCTGCACCAACCCGCGGCCCGCGCGGTGCGGGCTTGTGCAACCCGCACTTCTGCGGGCTGGCAAAATACCAACCATAACCCGCAGTGTGCTGGTTGCAGGCCAGCCCGCGGGCCCGCTCTTTTTTTTGAAAAAAAAAATTCATATTTTTTTAAAGAGGATTGAAAATATGATACACATATATATGAATAATTAAATTTACCTTCCTGGTATCAATTATTTCTTTTATAAAATTTAAAAACATAATCTACAATTTAAGAGATAAAGTTATCAAATTTGTTAAAGTTTATAAACAAAACATAAACTCATCCTCAAGCAACTAAGATATAATAATTTTGTTTAAAGAGGAAGGGAAGAAGCTAAAATTTTTTTTCTTTGGATTGGGAGGTATCAAGATAGGAGTGAAAAACTTATAAATTTTGTAAAATTATTATATATAAATAATAAATAAAAAATTTTGGGGGCTAACCCGCCAACCCGAGGGTTGGCCCGCATCAACCCGCGGGTTATGTGGTGCGGGCCTGTGCGGCCTGCATTTTTACAGGTTGGGATTTTCCCAACCCTAACTCGTCAAAACCCGTGGGCCCACGGGTTGGGCCCATATTACCGGCTCTAAATTCTTATCAATGCTGTAATTACCATTTATATATGCTTCCTCCCCACGATTTTACTTTGACCCTTTCCAAGTTGATTTATTGAAACCAAAGTTTTATTTGATTATTAATACTTATTACTTAACTTTATATATATTAATATTGAGTGCGGTAATTGTATACCGTTTTGAGAAAATACAATATAAAATTATACACACACACACACACACACATATATATAAACATATAAAATGAATTGAATTATAAGAGATGATGAATGAATAACTTTTTGAATATCTCTTGCATATATGGCCTCATGTTTAGAACCCTGCGCATAGAGTCATAGTACCAATTCCATTTGTGCAATGGATTTACGACTATGACCAGTGGTTTCTATGTACAATAATATATCACACAATCAGGACAATTACAAAATAAATAAAAATGAATTCAAGCAGAGTTAATGATGTTTTACCCTTGAAAGTAAGGTACCAAGAAGTAAGTGTCACTTGTATCTGGCGCCCTTCTGATAAATTCATCCCCTAGAAACCTCGTGTGTTGTTGCTTGATATATTCCTTCATGCCATCACCCTAGTTATTAATTTGGTCAGGGCGGATTAACGTGATCTTGTCTTAGAGGCCGCAGGGGACAAAGTAATTATGATACAAGTGCTTGAAATGTCGAAACTAACATATCAAAATGTAATCAAAGTTCTAAGCAACTAACTATTTAATCACAGTTGAAGAAAGATCTCATAAAGAAGTTGACAGAGCTTAAACTTGCCATGTCCTTGTTCAGGATCAAAGAAAAAGCTTGATTAAAACCTTTAGTTGCTTCAGGTTAAATCAAAATAAACCAAATAATGTAGTGAATGTCATTTTCTCTTAAGGAGCATTTTATTTAATTTCTATGCTAAACTAAGTAACAAAAATATTGAAAGGGGTTTTGAAATTCATTTTCTCTTTTTTTTTTTCCAATGGAAAACAACCTAAACTACTATTTTTTTTTTGGATTTTTGATAAAATGATGAATGAGTAAATTAAATTGGATTTAGAGAATGATATAATGGAATACTCCTTGGAAGTGAATCTATGACTATCCTAGCTTAGTTAATGACATGGGAGTTAATTAATTCATCAAGTCTATTTAAAAACCTCAAATACGATTTAAGTCAACTAATTCTTAATAAATAATTGTCCTAAATCCTAGATAACAACAACTTATTAAGGTACTTTTAAAAATCACTTGGTGTGCAATTTAAATTGAATTAATAAAACTTGTTCCTCAATAAAAAAATATTCACGAAGACACTCAATAGCAACATAAATCAATTATCATATCTAACAAAGTGCTTAGATAAAACAATTTCAATGAGTGCAAATGGAAATATAGAAAATATAAAATCAAGTCTTAAAACTCAATTCAAACCACAATAATCCAACTAATAAAGATTATAACGCATAATCTCATTCTCAAGTCCAAATCAAAATAATTCCTAATGAAAGAAAATTATCATAGTTGAAGAGAAAATTAATTGGAAAGCAAATACTTCCTTAATTGAAGCTCCTATGCTCAAGTTATAGCATCCATCTCCAAGAAGCACAAGGAATTTATCATCTCATGATTAGGCATCCAAATCCTTCCCTTTTGAGCCTCCAACACGTGCCATTTATATAGAAACATGTTAAAGTACAAGTGGTGGCCTCTAGAGCGAGTGTTTTAGGTTTTAGTGTGTGTGATAGCCCAATTTTGCATGAGAATGAAAGGTGAACATAGCAGCCTACTCTTAGATACTTTCCTATGGTTTCCTAATATTCTTTGGATGAAATCAATGGGCCATAATGGTGATGAAGATGACTGGTCAAGATCAGACACAAAATAGGAAAGTTGTAGCCTTTACTTTAGAAATAAGTAAGTGCAGTTTCCTAATTTGAGTGTGATCACTAAGGCTTCGGTTTTGACTAGAATAAGTTGGAGCTACATTTTTTAATACTTTAGGAAATGATTTATAAATCCTAACCGTCTTAGGATAAAGGTTTCCTAAATTGGTTTGATGAACTAATAAGTGGTACCATTTATCTCTTGGTTGCTTAGGATGCAAGGTTGTGAAAGATTCCTAATCCTAGTAGAACTAGGATTGGAGATAGTTTCCTAAATTCATGAATTTCCTAAAACCTTATTCCTTGATACTCAATTCTTCTTTTGACTTGTTGGGTGACACCATTTAGGTGTTTGTTGGAGAGAAAACCATACACAATGACCTTTGTACCCTTATTTAGTTGATACGACACCTTTCTTGACATGGTTAGGAAGAAGGCTTTGTGAAATCAATCCTTTGCCTTTCATTAGTTTTTGGTGGCATCTTATGCTCTCATGCTATAAGTTAGCCTAAAATCAGTCTTAAGGCCTTGTTTTTCATGGGTCTTTCAGCACTTGCAAATTTTCACTCCCTCTAGACTCTAAAGTTTGTTTCTTCATCCTCTGGGCTTCTGTCAATGTCTTCAGCCTTAGCCTACAAACTCCTTTGCACTATCATGAAATTAAAGCAATTTGCCTTTTAATCCAATAAAGGTCAATCATGAGTCCTTCTTATGACATGTTTTTATGCAATACCTTTTAATCCAAAATAATTATAATAATCACATGTAAGCTCAATAATGAAGATAAAATCCCATAAAAAGATATGAAAATATATGTTAAAATATGGATATATCAAAGCTCTTAGCTTATAACTTCCTCTTGGTTTAGTTTTTCGAAGACCTCTTTCTCAAATGTAATCATTGGAAGATGGTCTAAAGTAAAGCATTTGTCAGCGAACTCCTAGAGGGACTTCTAAGCAAATTGACCAATGTGTTTATTCTGTGAGGAAAACTTCTTCCCGGATTGATCATTAGGGGTGGGATGCTTCCTCTTCTTGGATTGAGTGGAGGCTTAGATTGAGTGGGTGGCTTAGAAGTGGGAGGTTTGGACTGATTGGGGAGCTTGGACTAAGTGGGGGCCTTGGACTTGGTGGATAGCTTCTTTTGAGCTGCCAACTTCTTTTGATTAAGGGCTTCTATATTCTAAGTAGATGGTGAGCCCATGCAACGAAGCTACCTGTAGCCCCTCCCACCATATCTATGTCTTTGGTGGCCACAAGGAGCCGATAGTTGGGGTCGATGTTGGTGTTGATTTGGACCTTCATATACTCAGGAGGGATATACTCATTATGAAGCGTATTATCCTCTAAGCGGTTGAACATGTAGCTCGTTGCAACTATATGGTGTCCAAGACTATGAGCAAACACTCAACATCCACCAAACCCTCAGGCAGATCATGGGGGAAAAGTAAAGCTGCCTCTAGTACTTGGGTTGTCATTTTCCTATTGTTGCTTCATAGAACGCTTCTTAATTAACTCTTGTGTCAGAAACTGTATTTGTTCTTGCATTTCATCACACTTTTTCTAGAGCTTTTCATACTTTTCGTCCTTGCTATTTCTTTAAAGTTGTTGTTGACCATAATATTTTGTCTTAGTCAATCAAAAATTGGCACCCTTAAGAAGACTGGTGTAACCCCCACACTTAAATAGGCCGTAATTAGTGTTTAAACATATTTTATAATTGAATAAGAGATCAAGAATAATTTAAAACTTTTTACAAAACTCGTATAATACGATCTCTATTCATTTTTAAATAAAAACATTTGGCTTGTTCGGTCTGTCACATATACAATATCAGAGTGCTAGCAAATTTTCCAACATTCACCCGAGATATATTCGATAACCAAAGGGTTTTATAGGGCATCTTTGCCTATCTCAGTTTCCCATACCGGGGACTATAAAATAACTACAATTCTATAGTCAACATGTTTATACAATTATCTAAAATGATAACAAAAAACCAAAAGCTAAGACTATCGCTGGCAATCCTAGTCGCCCTTGTTCACTTGCTTGTCCCTTGACCCACTTGCCCTGGCTAAAATGGTTAATTGGAAAGAGTGAGATTTAAAAGAATCCCAGTAGTAATATTTCATGTATATGATGCATAATTAAACAAAACATGTAAGTATATATCACAATTCAACAATATCAGCATTCAAAGCCACGTTACCTGCCACAACTCAATCATTCATTTAAGGCTGGGCTAACCGCCATAGACCCAAATAGCAACATTGAAGGTTTATTGTCATGCCCCGTAATCCTACCGCCCCGCAGGCGCGGTCCTCCACAATGAGTTGATCCCCCATGTGGCCGCAGGTCATAACTCACAAGGATTCAAAGTTGGGCTACCGCCGCAAACCCAATCAATATTAGCAGCATTTAATGATAAATACACACAAGAAATGCATTAAACATGATATAGGAAAAAGTATCACTACCTTGTTCTTTCCGTTCTTGTTCAGGCGTAGGCCTTCTACGTTCGGGGCAAATATCAAATCCTATAATCATAATTAAAGACGACATGTTATCACTTATCTCAATACTCAAATAACTTCAAAAACATTTAGATTTGGTTATCATTAAAGTCCCTTAAGTGGCTACTAGAAGCCTAAACAATTACCTAAAGGCGTGGGAAGTACTATCTCAAAGACCACCCTTTTTAGTGTGCCTCATAAAACGTGCTGCTTCCGGCTTCTGACTCGGTCCTAAAATATTAAATGTACAAGAAATATGTCATAACCTATTTAAGTATCATTTTAGACTCTTTTATAGTGTTTCTTATGGTTATATTAGTCTATGGTGAAAATTTATCGAAATGTTCTTAGGACCCCGACCCGGCCCCGCCGTACTGGCTCGATGGTACGTTTTCCCAAAATTTTGACTAGGGCTATCCCAATGTATTTTCACCCAAGGAATCCATTTCTATGCTCAAAATTAACAAATTCAATGTCAAATTATGAAATTGCCCTTGACAGCCCCGGTTTATGCTTTTTTAGGGGCGTTTTCATAATTACGCTTTTTCGGCCTTTTCCGAAAAAGTGACCAACTGTAAACCCACCTATTTTTGCCCAATAAATCCAATGGAACCATATATTTCATGAGAATCCAGCTCCTACCCCTCAGAAAAGTGCTGGCTGAAAGTTTAGGCAAAAATTGAAAAAATTAGACTTTTGTGTTTTAGCTTCCGAAAATCATAATTAATTTTAGAAAAATCAAAATGAGGTGATCACAAGTTCTATTTAAATATTTTTAAGTCTTCTTTACAGGAAAAATATGAATCATTGACTTCTATAACCACAAAAATCCAGAATTCCACAAATGTCTATACTGTTCCAGAATTAAGTCCAATTTCGACACCAAATTTTGGAAATTCATATCTCCTAGCATACATATCAAAATTACCTCTATAATATATCAAATTAAAGCTTGACATGTCTACTATTAGCCACCATTTATCTATTCAAAATGTTCATGCAAAACAACTGCCAGCAGAGGATTTTCACTAACTATTTCTTGCAACTTTTAAACTTAAGTTTTCAATGGTTCAAAATTCACATCCAACACTACTCCCACACAATTTTTCACAAGGAAACCAATGGAAACATCAAAACAACCAAATTTCCACTCCATCTATATGTTCTGTTTTTGGCATATATTCAAAACAAAATCCAAAATTGCCAAACTTGACATTTACGCTTCAATTCAATTCTATTTATCTAAAATACATCTCAAAGCATCATATCCATGACCACAACAACTCAAACACACCAAGAACCTAATTTTCAAAAATAGGGCAATATTCAAGAATTGCAAAACTTAACCAAATGGCCATAAAACCTATATAAAAATGTTCAACTCACTCACCTCTTTAACTTTCTCAAAGGAGTTCTTTGCTTCTCCAAACTCTAGATTTCCTTGAGTGCTCAAAACACCACCAATGAAAAATCTAAAACTATAGAATCGAAGCTCTCAACACAAGGAACAAGATTGAAGAAGAGATTTTTTGCATTAGAGGTCATTTGGAGGATCAAAATGCTTTCCTTTTGCAAGAGGTCTTCTTCCTTCTTAGGTCTTCAATGGCAGCGAAAATGGGAGAGAGAATGAGAGAGATGAGAGCTTGAAGATGAAGAAAATGATGGCTTCTCCAAGCCCATACCATTTCAGCGAAAGTGAAGGGGAAGAGAAAGGGAAAAATAATAGATAATATGTATTTGACTTTTCTTTAACTACTCTCTCTTCATACCAACTTGCCACATGTCCAAATCTCCTCATTTCTCATCAAATAAGCAACCATATAGTTACACTAACTAGTCCATTATCCATTTAGTCACACATCTCATTTTTTTAGTTAGTAATTAATTTCTTCATTAATCACTGACTAATTGGCCGATAATTTTCCATTCTTTCAATTCTTTCACACGCCATTTACCCTTATTTTAGCTTCCAAAATTACTTTGTCATATAATTATGCTAAAATACAGGGTGTTGAGCATTTCCCATAATTAATTCGGGTCTCAAATCAACTTTAATTCACAATAACATTCTCAATAATTGTCATTAGCCCTTAATCAAAATTTGGGGTATTACAATACTAACTCAATGGTACCACATCTCGCTAAACTCTTATACTTACCGTCAGGGTAAGTGTTCGAGACGTAGGGAGGCAAGAGAAAATCCCAAGGAGTGGGATTATATCCTTGTGAGTCCTTCACCTACGACTGCATGGGGGGATCAACCCATGGCGGAGGACCGTGCTTGCGGGGCGGAGGGAATACGGGGGATGTGACAACTAGGATGGACAGGCCCCATTATCTTGGCCAATGCGTCCTCATTCGTAAAAAGCGGCTCCCATGTGTTATAACATCATGGGACATGGCTTGTTGTGCATTTAACAATAATGTTAACACTGATAGTTAATTGAAGACACACTCTTATGAATTGGGGACTAATATTAATACTTACCATTTATCAACGATCTCCTTCACCTGAGGATCGTCATAAGAGCCATATTTATTTGCCTTGCCACAGACCAAAGTTCTTGACGGAGAGGTTCCTACCATACCATCTCAGTAATCCGAGTATACCTCGTTCACCCTCTCTTGTAGAGGTACTTATTGTTCTTTACCCTCTTCCTATTCACCTAGCTTACGAAAACACACAACACTCAAGTTAATATTAAACAGATACATGCATGTCTTATAAATTGAAAATAAAAATTTCCTGGAATGTTGAGTCACGATGTGAGATTGCAAAATTTATCCTATCATCTGGTTTGATGGTGGACTGAAGATCCACAGTAAATTCTATCTCATCAGCCTCTTTAGGATTCTACACATATGCCTTCGCTAAAACATGACAAAATGTGCATAGTGATTGGCCTGCCTTCTTGATGACAAATTCTTTTATGTAATTTCCATCTACATGATATACAGACTGTAAAGCATACAATTCAAGTTAACATTTCTTACAAGTACATAGCAAGTAATTAGCAGGAACATATACATTACCCTGACATTATCCCAAATAACTCATGTGTAATCTCCGCATACCCGTCTCCAATTACTCGCCTTTATAGGAATGTTGGTCTTTATCATTATGCTGATGTAGTTGATGAAGTGTGACGAATGAAGAGGTTGACCGTTATTGTTCCATGTCATGTCAAATTTTCTCCCCAAACATTTTGCTTAGTTCACAAATGCCAAGGAGCTGCAACCCTTCCTTACAACATCCTGCACTCATTCTAACGTTTGTTCTAGGGTCTTGTTTTTGGGTTGCCAAGGGACAATATCGGTACCAATGGGAATACCAATAGTAGGAACATTATCAGAACTAGAGGCATTATCAGTGCCGCGTGAAGTAGAACTAGACTTTTAACTAGGAAACAAAATTTATTTAGTCAGCCATAGGGAATAGAGCAATAGGTTTTCTAGAAAAACACAATACATGACTAAGGTCAAAACCTACTTAGGCAAGACAAAGTGAAAATAAGGAGAATGTGGAATGCAGAATAGAGAATGCGAATGCAGAAGAGAAATAATACCTTACAAGAAGAAGAACAGAGCACGCAAAGGAATGCAACCTGGCTAGGGCTCCGGAACAAAAAACCAAGCTAGGGCAATCAAATTGACTCTTATTGCTGTCGGAATGAAGTTTAAAGAAAGTAGCGGAGGATATGGTTCACCTAAAAGCCATTATCCATGGCTTGAAAAGTCAACTCAAGTTGTGTGGTTCTAAGGATGGTGGATAACGTTCGACTAAAGACAAGCATGTTAAATGTAATAACTTGGAAAAGTGAAGAGGCGTGAGATAGCTGGTATGTGTTTTAAAAGACTTGATGAAACTTGTTTACGATTATAAGTTTAGAATCGTTATGAAAGGTGACCTTTTCTTACGGTTCTTAATTTATAACGATAATGAACTTTTGAACGAAAGTTCACGGTTTTAACATTATAGTCATTAGGTTTTGTAAATGGTAACGGTGATTTCTTTATAATCGTTGGGTATTTAACATGGTATTCTGAAAAATGACGGGTTTTACATAATAATCGTAACTTATTTAAATTTTTTTAAATAATTTTTAAAGTTGATTACTCAACCCCATATTATTATTAAAAAAATTAAAAAAAGAAAACAAGAGTATGAATAAATGAGAGAGGTCAGTTCCCTCTACTACCCTTGTCTATGTGTCCTTGCTCTCCCATATAATTGATGAAGAACAAAAGTCAAAAGTTGGAATAGAAGTAGATGGCTAAATGGGTTTCGCGGGTTATCCAGCAGATCATATCTTTTGGAATGGAAAGGGTTACGTTATAGATTTAAACGTGTCAGTATACATTGCCATGGTTAATATAAGTAACGGCTGTTTACTAATAACCAAGAACATCCCTTAAATTAGTAGCGGTTGTTTACTAATATCCGTGAAAAGATAATTTTTTTTAAAAAATATTTTTGGGCTAGATTGCCGTAACGATTGATTATTTTTAATATTCAAAAATTAAAAACAACAATAGTGGTTTTCAATCATCACCACTAATGTTGTCCTCCTTCTCCTGCACCTCCCCCTTGCTCAGCACATCATCGACGTCTGAGGAAGGAGATGAAGGGTTTGACTAGAAGTGATTATATACAACCCGATTGTGATACAGGACAATGTCCAACTTCCAATTCAAACTATGGGTGTATCTAGCGAGATGTCTTGTGAAGCGGTCAAAGCTAGCCAACGTCTGCAGCAGAAACTCCATTTAAGGAGGAGGCAAAAGAGGTGGTGGACGAGGAGGAGGCTGAGGAGCTTGTGAAGGTGGTGGAGAAGGTGGTGGAAGAGGAGGGGCTTGTGGAGGAGGAGGGTGAGGATTACGAGGAAGAGAAAAGAGGGCAAGCATGTGCAAGAGGAGGAGGGTGAATGGAAAAGGCTTTCTGGCTTCTGACCATGATGAAGGAGAGAAGGACGAGGATATGAAAATGTACGTTTTAGAAAAATACTAAGAACAAAAGGAATAGATAAATATAAATAGAGTTGAATATTTCGCTCCAAAGTATATTTAACTTAGGAGAACTAGAACTTGGTGTCGGACCAAATGAGGTTTTGAAAAGGTGCTTTCTTGATTTATTCTTTATATGACTGTTGTTTAATATGAAATATTATTTTTGTCATTCATACTTTACGTCAATAGATGTAACCGTTATGCTTGTGTTTTCCCTGATGTAAGGTTGGAAGATGAATCATTTATAAGTATTACATGACTGTTGTTTCGAAGAAAACCATCACTTTTATCACTGAATAAATTACGGTTATTAACTACAACCTTTATTTTTGTGCTTCTACGAATTCCGCCTTGCAATATATAATGGTGCGCATAATTAACCATTATTTTTGAACATTATATATCCTTATGTGACCTCCGTCTCAATATACATGACATTTATTAACTATAACCGTTATATATTAAGCATTATAAATGGGCAAATATGTAGTAGTGTTGTTTGTTTTAGTTTTTTAGTCGTGTTTTTGAGTATTTGTAAGAAATTTTGTCTTAGGGAAAAGTGCTTAAAAAACACTTTGTTGAGGTTAAACTAGCACCAAGTCAAACGTCCGATTTCAAATGCAAATACCGCTCAGATGTCTTATTATATTGGTTCATTCCAGCACATGAATATGAGTGATGTCCTCCTTTTTCCCTAAATAGGCTGTTCTTTTAATATGAATAGCATAAATTCCTTGAATGTATTATTACTGCAATGTCAATACAACGGCGTCACCCTTATTTTGGCCTCCATTCAATTTGAAATTTGAACCATCGACATTGCGCATATATCATTTTCCTTTTTGTCCATTTCAAAATGGAAGGACACCAGCCGCCTGCGGCCAAAAAACTCTCAACACCACACCCCTTATTAAAATAAAGGTTTGAAGGTATTTTTGTTATGGAAGTTTTAATCGATGGACAATTTTGAGTCAAAATATTTTTTGGGGTCAATTTTGCCCCAGAAATGTAAAAAATGGAGCAACTTTGCCCCAACTGTTATTTCAGTTAATTTTAACCGTTAGTTGACCAAATATGCTGAGTTAGTAGTTTACTTAGTCATCCACGTCATTTTTATTAAGGTGCAAATTTGCTCCAGGAATTTCAAATCTAACTTTGAAAAAAGATGAAGTAAATGACATAAGAAATTCGGGCCCAAATTCATACCTTAACAAAAATGATGTAGATAACATGTGAACTGTCAACTCAGCATATTTAGTTAACTAACAGTCAAAATTAACTGAGATAACAGCCATGGCAAAATTGCGTCCTTTTTGATACTTTCGGGAAAATTTGCCTCTCAGTGAAAATTTACCGAACAAAATTGTCCCTTAACCCTTAAAATAAAGTCCCTTTCGTATGCATGTTATGATAAAAAAAATAGTAACAGATAAGTTTATATATTTTTAAAAAAATAATCAATAATAATTATAAAAACGTAATACAGCTAAATTTGGTTGTGGTACATAAGAAGTAAGCATATAAGCATGTAGATGGAGTGGGAGCAGAGATTATGTAGCGTGTGATATTGTATGCATTCGAGTAAGAAGATGGTGTGTTTAGATGAATGTCCAAAAATAATAGGAGCAGAAGAAAGAGGCATTGTGTGAAATGAGTGAGTTTCTTGCATGAGAGGAGAGTGTTGGAAGAGACAGGCAGGGATTTATAAATAATAAATTAGAGTGTGCAAAACTGAGATGCGGCACTCAATGAGAGTGAATTAGTAGCGCTGGCGTCATTTTCAGTTGTTAGAGATGAATAATTGTGAATTAATAATGTGGCCCGGGGTAGATACAACGTAGCGGTAGCGGCGCGTATGCGTCTATATGAAGTGGTTAAGGTAGCTTGGATTTTGGTTGGGAATTCAAATTCAATGTTCCTCGAGGTATTAAAACTCGGACTGGAAATTGAACCGGTCGGGATATTGGGTTAAGGGTCAGTGGGTTAAACCGGAGCTAAACCAGGACAAAACCTGTGAGAAATTGAAAATTTTAGACTTATAGTATGAAATTCTAAAAAAAAAATATGTAAATTTTTTTTTTTAAATGTCAACCCGGACCAGACCGGTTTACAGGGCGGTTCGCCGGTTTCTGAGCCGATCCGGTCCGGGTTCAGCAACCTTAATATTCCTTTCCGCTTCAAGTAACGTTGCGTTGGCCCTCCATTTATAAATTATTTTATTTACTCACTCCATCGTTGCACAAGCACTTTTGCATGAACCAAGTAGCCACCCGTCATTCGCGTAATTGTTTTTCTAACAAAAAAGAAAGGGAAAAAATGGTACTAGCTAACATGGGATGTGACTCTGGATGGCGGCCCTTCTTGCTACACACACAATTTGTCACTCAGAAATTAAAAATGAGGATGGTTTATCGGCCAATACGCATGAAAATTGTTATGTTGATATAAGAATAAGATGCTTGTTAGGTTTGAAAATGATAAAGAATAAAACAAAAGAAAGGAAGCAAGGAGATTCGAAGGAAGAGCAGCAACTGAATAGAAGGAAAACCCGCCACTCACCTCACCACACAGTTTGGTTCCAAAATAATAGCTTACCCTCCCACACTAACTCATATTAAATTTGGCCGACATATCCATCACATTAGTGGAATATATTCACACTACACATTTGCGTCTAAAGCCTTCATAGTAAAAAAATCCCCCAACACAAGTTAAGCATAAATAAAGATTGATGCTTTCATCTGTACAAGCCTAAGCCGACGTAATCTAACATAGAGATGAAAAAGCCTTTCAAGCAAAACAGCTCGCTAAGTCTCAAACATCAATCCTGCTTCAGAAAGATTGCTGACCACAAAATTTGACTCCATCTATCATGAATTTTCAACAGTTAATTTCAGCAGTCTTGTACAAGGAGGAGGCAGTGATGATGACAGAGAATGAGAGAGGAGGAAGAGGAGAGAGCGAGGAAGTGAGAGGAGATTGAGGTAATTTAACAACATTTTCAAATCTCAATTTCATATACGGAGGCTGATTTGGCATTTGTAAAATTGAAATAATTGAGTTGGCTTTTTGAAATTTACAAGCTATTGAAGCGTGGAAAAGGCAAGCTCACACCCCAATTCATAACTCATGCCACCTGGAAACGTCCATTCACGTCCTCTTCAAAACTCATGAATATCCCCATCTCCTCCAAAAAAAAAAACAAACAAACAAACAAACAAAAGGAAAATAAAAGGCGCAATACAAGGATTGAGGAGCTTGGGAATGAGAGAAGCTATCCAAAGTACTATGTGACCACACCACTTGAGGCTTTTCAGCTTTCACCCACTTCACCCACTTTCTTTTTCCTTTCTATTTTCTAATACCTAGATTAGTTTTTAAAGAAAAATTGAAAAATAAATTTTAGAGAATAGATTATGAGAAAAATAGATTATGGAAAACTATTGTTTTGATAAAATGAGAGTGTTTGGATGATGTGATCATAATAGCTTTTTTTATGATTAAATTACTAAAAAGGACACTAACTTTTATGATAATTACATATAAAGAATAAGATTATATTTTATGCATTATTTAAGAGTTAATGTCCAAATTTAACAGCCAAGTTTTTCCTGAAGAACATATGGTACAAATAAATTTTGGAAGATGGAAAATAACAATGAACAATCAACAAGGATGTAAATTTAACAAAACCGTTAAATTTGACCTAACGGCGTTCAATTAGAAAAGAAGAAAACCCCTAACGGTATTAAAAATAATACATCTTAACACATTATTTAACATTAAAGTTCATAATTAATATCAAAAATGAAATAATTTTGTCTATATGTAATGTTAATTAATTTAATTAATTTTTTTAATATAATTAAATTAGATAAATAAATCTTATATTAAGGATAAGAGGGAGTATTAAACTTTTAAAATTCTAAAAAAAACATAGATAAAGAAAAAGCGTTGAAATTCAAAAAAAAAAAAAAAAGATGAGAGATAGTGACATAGTGTGTGACGTGGGGCTCAGAAAAAAAAAAAAAAAAGAAGTGAGAGGGTGGGGCCCACAAAGTTAAAAAACTAAGAAAAAAATAGATTATGCCCAAACCATGGTTTTGGACATCAAAACCATGGTTTGAAGTCAAAATGGATTATTTGGGAATGTGAGGGTGTTTGGATGTTTTTTTAGAAAATCATGGTTTAGGTTCAAAATAGCTTTTTTTAACTGAATCCAAACACCCTCTGTTAATTTTTTTCCCCAAAACAACCTCTGTTAATTTTTTTCTTGACAAAAATCCTGCTCCCTTTTCTTAGTTTAGGGGTAAGCCCATGCTTCCCATCCCAAATTCGGTAATTCCCATTTCCTGACCTGAACTCCCTCTCTATTTCAAAACCAGGACATATTCATTAAATTCGATGCTTTAAAAAAAAAAAAAAAAAAACTTTTTCCTCGTCTAAATGAAAAGGAGTACAAATGGAAGCCAATCGGTTACCAGGACTAAAACACCTACCGCACCCACCACATGGACAAATTTTAAAGAAAAAATTTGGGGGAAAAAAAAAAAAGAAATTTACACCAGCTCGAGTTCTTCTGCTAATTAATATTCTATTCCTTCCTCGGCTATTTTTCTCCTACCTAGATCTTCTTTCTTCACTAATCAAAAACTGGGGACCACATGCGGATGCTCCAAACCCGACCCCAACTCACTCATCTCCTTCCTCTGCCGCATCTCCAGCACTTTCCGGTGGTGATTCGAGTGTAATTCGCTCGAGAATGTCGGGCTGCAGGCGGGTCTGTATTCGGGCAACAATCGACCCGATTTATATCGGACCCCGCACGCGTTGCACAAGGACTTCGCTCCCAAAGGCCCCGCCCGCCACTGCGGGGTCTTCTGCACGCCGCAATGGCTGCACCTCCGCGATGCCGGAGCTGTCCCTCCCCCAGCCGCCTCACCCGCCGCCCTTTTCCTTGGTTTCTTCACCGTTAGTGGCTTTGACTCAGAACTAACGAAGTGCCCATTAGGGAGACTGTTATAAATTAGACATGTGGTGGAAGGAGATGAGGAGGACGATGATGAAGAGGATGATGACTCAGCAGGAAAGCTCAGCGACCAAACCCGAACTCCGGTCCGTGTTCGTTTGCTTCTGGCTTTAGCAGGAACCGGGGTCCGGAAACAGGGCGAGGCCACGACAGGGGTTTCAGATTCAAGTACTTTCTCCGTCTTGGTCTTCGGAATGTCCGGCAAAGTCCCCGCAGGGTACGCGGGGGAGCATTCCAAGAAGGAATCCTCGACGAAATGAGACAACCACTCCAAGTGTGCTTCATCATCGGTCTATAAAGATCACAACTTTGATCAACTAGTGTGAAAGGGGAGGCAGAAATAGGAGAAAGCAGTGTAGTGAAGAAGGAAATGAAAGAAAGTACCGGAGGGATGAGTTGGGGGGAGGCGAATTCGTCTTTGAGAGGAGTTTGGGTGTGCCGGCGAGGAGAGACAGAAACAGAGTCATGCGGGGGTGGTTGTGGTTCGTCAGGCTGTTCGAAGAGGGCGTCGTGGTGGGAGAAGTCAAGAAGGTCGTCGACAAAGAAGTCGTCGGAAGGGGTGAGATTCTGCACCTTGAAGTCGTCGAGGAAGGCGTGGGGGCTGAATTTGAAGCAGGCGTCATTGCGAGAACTGGTCTTGAAAGCAGCTTGGCAGTCCATTGCAGGTGAGAGTGAGAGTAAAAAGCAGAGAGCAGAGAGAGAGGGGGGATAGGTGAAGAAGAAGGAGAGGAAGAAGAGAAATGTGTTTGGTAAAGCATTGAAGGAGAGGGTGAATGTGTCCGTGAACCCCTCCTTACTCCTTGCTCCTTCCCACCCTCCCACGCATTGTGCGCGCTTTGGATTCATCTTATTTTATTTAACCCCCCTTTATTTTTAACCTACTCTTCTCTCGCTCAATTCATACTTTAAATTCCTTTTTTTATACGCGAATTCCTGTTTTTTTATATGATGCTCGGCTTTTGGTTTCGCGGCATTTCCAATTTGCACCTTAATTCTGATTCAAATTATTCACTGAATGAATGCTACCAAAATAGAGTGAGTTACACATAATAAGCATAGTTTGTCCATACAAATAAATAATATATTCATATAAAAAACAGAACTCGAAAAAATTGTAACGAGAAAATTTGTGTCTACGTTTTCTTTTCTTGGTTAAAAACGCAATTTGGTCTCATAAAAGGTAAAAAAAAGTTGCAGGTTATTTTAATAGATATCACTATCATAAATAACATATTGGTGCATGTTTGATTTCCTTGGGTTTACGAATGCAGGGATCCTAAGTAATATATTTCTTCATGTCTTTAATATAAGATATATTTATCTAATTTGATTAAATTAAGAAAGTTAGTTAATATAACTTATACTCCCTCCGGTCCTAAATATAAAATAGAGTTGACTTTTTTTGGAAAGATTAAGGAAGCTAAATAAATTACTTAATTATATCATATATTATGTATCCTTAGATTATATATTAGTTTATTAGTCAAACTAATTAGTTCTGAGAAAAAAATTAAAATATTCTAAATTAATTTAATTAGCTTCCTTAATTTCTCCAAAAAAATCAACTTTGTCTTATATTCAGGACCAGATGGAGTATTTTCTAAAATGTCATAATCATCTTCCTCAATTCCTTCATTCCCTCTCCTCTTTGATTATTTTTGAAAGAGTATCAATAGAGGTAAATTAGGAAAAAATTGACAAATATGAAAATTTTGTCTTATATTTAGGACCAAGATCAACTCCCCAAATATGTCTTATATTAAAGAGACATGAGAAGCAATATATTTTGATTATTTTATATATATATGGATAATGGTATCATTGATTACTAATTAATATATAAGTACTAAATATACATATCATAAAATCTTGAACCAAAAAACAAAACTCCCTGATATCTTTAATATAAGATATATTTAGGGAGTTCATCTTAATACTAAATATAAGACATAGTTTTCATATTTATTAATTTTTTTTTCTAATTTACCCATATTGATACTTCATCAACGACAATCAAGAAGGAGAAAGAATGAGGGAATTAAGAAAAATGACTAAGATGTTTTAGAAAATACATGTTATATTAACTAATTTAACTAACTTCCTTAATTTAATCAAATTAGATAAATATGTCATATATTAACGTCCGAAAGAAGTACACGTCATAAAATGAGTCATGATATATAAAATACTAATTACAAATAATATCTATCGCGAATTAACTCTGATGTATATACAACCTCTTTATATGATTTGTTCCGTATTACATAATACTATATTATTAACAAAAGTGTACTTCTACCTATAACTTTATACTATCTTTAAAATAAGAGCCATCCTTTCTTTTTTATATTTTAAAAATCAAAGAAATTAAATAAGTTATATTAAAATATTTATATTTATTGTTATTCTCCAAACTAATCTGATTTACTTATAAACTGATATATAGTCTGATGATGCATATTATATATATGAATATGATATTTATTTAACTTCCTTAATCTCTATTAAAAAAGATCAACTAACTTTTATATTAAAAATTAAAAGGAGTATAAGTTCCACTAACAGAACATGTTGTCTCGACAAACTTAAATGTTGCCTAGGCGGCTGACAATACTTGTTTGAATTTCAAATATTATTAACAATAATCTCAAAACCAAATGAAACTATGACATGCATGTCTTTTAATTTTTAGGGTAAAATATAATAATTTTTTTCCAACTTTTCTCCTAATCTAATTATCTACTCTTTTCTTCTGTAAAGAATTTTAAATAATTAAGTATGGTTGTATTTTAATAAATTTTTATAAAAATATCAAAACTAATAAACATAAATTATTTGAAAATTGATCAGTAAATTAAAATCATATAGAAAAATAAATTTAAATATGCTAGGTTTTAAGTCATCATTCAAGTTGCTATCGTATTTTGGTCATTCTCACATGAGCAAATAAAAAGGCAACTAACGCTACAACAGCCACTTAAAGAGGGAACCATGCACAGCCACAATCCAGTAGGGTATGGCTCACCCATCACTCGTTGCTTTGCCCCATTTTCATGATCAACAAGGTCACGTCCAATGCGCTATGTTTACACGTCTCTCTCTGGGTTGTTGTTGTTGGTCCACGTGGTAATCTTGCACCGCTAAAGGAAATTAAGTACTGCATACACATAGATAAGTTAGAAATGGGGGTAATTTAATAATCTTACGAAACCAGATTCGTGAACACAGAGAAAAATGGCCTCTGCTCCTTTATTTCTTGTAATGTCTACTTTTCCTCTTACGGGGTAGTGGCGATATCTTTCTTGACCTTTCTTCTTTATCCCCACTTAATGTATACGCATGCGCCCCACTCTCTCATTTACGTCTCTTCCGATCGAAGCAAACCGAAGAATAGGGAAAATGGACAAGTTTTGTTGAGTAGCTGCCTTCCATGAGATGAAACCAACTTGTAAGGTACGTAATTATTCTCTCGGTTCTATTTATAATTAACTTTCTTTTTGATTGCGTAAAATAAATTAGTAGTTAAAAACAATAAGTGTGTCAAAAATATTATATTTTTTTTTCATATGTATCCCTATTTATTAAAGGGTTAAGGTGAAAATTTACCAATGAAGTTTTGTCCGAGGAACGTCTGGCATAAATATCTTTTAGAAGGAACAAAAATACCAATGAATAATTAAGAAGGAGCAAAAATACCAATGAACAATTAAAAATGGGCATCCACCACAAAAATCGTTAAATCCATACTAACGTCATTAGGGGTTTTCTTCTCTTATAATTTAACACTGTTAGTACGGATTAACGGTTTTTGTGGTGGATGCCCCTTTTTAACTATTTATTGGTATTTTTGCCCCTTCTAAAAGATATTTGTGCCAGACGCTCTTCGGACAAAACTTCGTTGGTAAATTTGCACCTTAACCCTTTATTAAAAGAGTACAGGAGAGAGAATAAATAAAAAGTATGAGAGATAATTATTATAAGATATGAGAGAGAATAGATATTTAATAAAGGTAAAATAGAAAAAGAAGCTTATATTTTCAGACAAAAAGTGAAATTGCTTATAAAAGGGATCAGCCTTATGAGAAAGAAAGTTACTAATAAATAGGACCGGGTGACATATAAATTAAAAGCCAGGACTGATGCCATACCCTGATCAAGTTGTAAGCGTATGTCAAGTATAAGTAGAGTTGGGAATACGGGCCGACCCGTTTAAGCCCATTTGTTAAAAAAGTACAATATATTTTAGGCCCTTAGCCCTACAGGAATGGCCCTTCACTGGCTCAGGCCTAAACGGGCTTAAACTCATTTTAATTCAAAAAAATTTCTTTTTCAAATTTTACAATTTATTTATTATCTTGCTTTAAATTGAGATACATTATTTTTAAAAATCATAAATTTTTAGTTAAAATAATCATCTAATGTCCAAATTAGTCTATTTTTTAAAGTTTAAATTAATAAATCATTGTAGAAAATAAAATAAATCAAACCAATTAATAAGTGTTTGTCTGTTATTAATATTCTATTAGGTACTTAGGTGTCTCTCATAATGATAATTTGATATAATGATATTATATTTATTAATTTATTTTAAAAAAATATTAAACAGGCCTAAAAGGGTCGGCCCTCAGGGCTGCAGGGCCCGCCTTACAAGGCCGGCCCTTTTAGACCCGCTTCTCTTTTTAGCATATAAATCATAAGTCCGGTCCTTAAAGGGCTTAGGCCTAAACGGGCCAGCTCGACGGGCTCGGCCCAAATTCCCGGCTCTAAGTATAAGAAGATGAAAGAGGATATGGGTCGTGGTGGGATTGCGTTTGGAAGCAAGGTGTTGGGGGGGGGGTATCTGTTAATTTGGATGTGTGTATTATTATTTGATTTGGAGAAAGAATAAGAATGAAAGTGATGATGGTTGGGGCTGGGGTACAAGGCATGGCTTAGAAGCAAAGGTCGTTGAATATATTCATATATATATGCCAGCTTTTGTCCCTAACTTCCCCAACTTGTCTCATCATAATCAACCAACTCACTCACTTTAATTTGATTTCTCTCCTCCCTTCCTATTATATTATATATGCAATCCTATTCAACCGATTTTAATTTCCTTCCATTGCCAATGCTGAGCAATGGGAATATACGGGAATGCTCTTCAAAACCTCCATTTTGTCCTTCAACCTATCTATGCATGCATCCCACCAAAGTTATTTTCTACTCTTGTGCCTCCGCATTTTTAGTGTAATTGTGTCATTGCTTATTCATATCCTTCTCTATTTTATCAACTATTCCCCCTTTCCTTTCATCATGTACGTATACCAAATATTAATTACTTTTTCATTCGCTTTTCTTTTATATTCATTACCCTTGCATTGCCCAAGAGAAAATGATTTTTTTAAAAAAAAGCAAAATCCCTTTGCCTGTGGGATCATATATATATATACACGCACAAACAACATGGTTGTGCTTTTTGTCAGCAAGTTCTGTTCCCGTTTATTCCTTCAACATCATCTCATTTCCCACGCCATGTACTCCTATTGGCTGCTACCAACTGCTTCGCCACATCAACACATCCTCCCTTGTGTCACCGCACCATTTCCAAAGTTCTCTTCATTATTTCATCACTTCATACATAGATAAATACTATAACAGAACTAGCTACTTATAAACATTTATATGAGTATTTACGCAGAATAATTCATGGTGGATACGATGGCGATCAAAGGCATGCAAGCTCTCCAACCAGGCCGTGTACATATATATATCATCTCTCCTACAAGTTAAAACTGTTATATTGCCAATGCAGCAGCTGACGAGAGCAGAGGCACTTCCTCTGAAGCAATATCCTGTTCTCTTCTTCATCTTTGGCCAAACTCACTCTCAAGTCATTATACAGCTTTGCTTCTCAATACCCCTCTCCATATCACTCCATTCATACATATATACGTCTTGGATGATTCCTTGCTAAGTGAACGGAACTTCGTCTTCAAGGTCCAGGGGCAACCAACATCTGCTTCTCTAACATACACATTAAGCGCAATAGCTCATTCTTGGACAATGCCACTCTCCACCTCCTGACCTGACCGGAGGGGCAGTTTCCACTTTAAATCTGCCTCCTCATTTGGGATGCTGAAGGTTAATTTCGTCACTTGAATGAATATATTGTTAGATCAACTGTCTAAATATTGTGTGGAGAAAGACAAGTAACAAGGCCCTGTTTGGTAGGCAGGTGGGAATTCTTCAGAGTTAGAACACGTGTGTGATTCTCAAGATTTGTGATTCCAGCCAAAAAGACTTAATTGGATTCCATCCTTTTAAGCATGGAATTCACATCTCTGCCCCCCATGTCCCTATCCAGTGACGCTGACAACGGGTTTCAACGAAAATAATGCATGTAGCAATTTTAAATTGTAAAAGCTGCTAGAATAATTTGAGCTCTTGCTGTTCTTGTAAAACCAGCATTTAAGAATCAATCAGCCACTAGCCATTCTTTGCGAGTACCCACAGATGACAAATAATTATAATATTTTAAACAACTATGATGTAGCAAGTTCAAGTAAGGTTTGCAAAAACGTGTGACTGCTAGCTTAAGCAAAAGGGATATAAGAAGCAATTACAGTAAACTATTTTACTTTTACTAGATTTTCCATGACACAAATAATGAAGGTTTCCTTATCTCTCGCCCGAATCGAATGAAAACTTGAAATAGCTTTCCCTATACTTCATTATATTCCCTGGTCTCTGGTTGAGAATTTCACAATTTTGAAGCCCTTGTAAACTTAAGTGAATGGAATGCAGCTCACTTGAATACCCTCAAAGTAAAAATGACCCAAGCACCATTAACTATTAAGATTATGAACTTGCTATATGAATTAAGCTTGAAAAGAAAGAACAGAACAAAGAAGTGTTACAGACTTTAGTACAATTGGCTTCTGTGCTGAGATGTTAGTTATAGGTATGCTACATGCATTAAATTTAGCAACAACTTTCTTCATTTGAGACTCCTTGAACCCCTCCAAATTACAGCTAATTAACTCTTGGTTACTTCCTTTGTATATCAATTGATTTGTAGTGTGTTTGGGTGGGCTTAAAATCCCCAAATAAGCCCGTTTTGAGTAGATAAGCTCAAAAAAAAAAAACGTGTTCCAATTTAGAATGTTTGGCTGGGCTTTTTTAATCTGGGTTTGAGGTAAAAAAAAACGCATTTCGGATAAGCTCCTGGACCAGGCTTTTTCAAAACCCGTTTCACGTTTTATTACCGTTGAAACACTGTGCTTCAGTTTAATGAAATTTCACCTACTCTTTTTATTTTTCACTCCTCTCCCTCTGCAAAGCTGCTCGACCTCTGCTCCTTGGAATCTTTTTTCACATGCTCTGCTCAGTTTCTTGTCGCGTTCGGTGTTGCTGGTCTTCGTCTCCCTCTCGTCGGCGGCAATGATTGTAGCCGATGAAGCTGTGTAGTCCGTCGTCTGTTCCTAGCTGTCTCCGTCGTCTTCCCCCTCGTCGATCGATTTTCCGTCTGTGAAATTTCAGATCCGATCCCAGGTCCGTCGGTGTCTTCGCCTGCATTGTAGTGTCGGAGGTCAGTCGTAGCATCTGAAGACCGTGCCCATCTTTATTCGTGCTCAGCCGTGTCGGATCTGTGCTTCAACCGAGTGCTCCGCCGTGTCCGAGCTGTGCTGGACACCTGAACCACGAGTTGTGCTTCAACCGAGGGCGTTCTTCTTCATCTGCGATGGACACCTGAACCACGAGCTGTGCCTCAACCTCAACAGGCCCTTCTTCTTCATCTGGGATCTAGCTCATTGTAGGAGGACATCTTGAACTGCAACACTTGCGTGATCTGATTCTAAGACTTGGAGGTAATATGAACTTGAAATTAATTTTATTCCATAGAGAGTGTGACTGGTTTTTTTTGCGTGTGGCTTGCGTTTCTGGAGTTAGTTGGGCTGTTGGGGGATTAACTTCGTTCTGTTTTCGTCCCTCTCTCTCTCTGTTTCATCGTCTTCCTGATCTAGGCGCACCACTGTGAAACGTTTTCCTACCTTGCACTGGAAAGTGATGGTATTGGAATCAAGAAAGGTTGTAGGAAACGAAAAAAATCACGAATTTGAGATATGATTAGTTCTTGCCAACTAGTTCATAATCATTTCTTTAAGGACGTAAACATGCTTGTCTTATGTTTTTCTAAGAACTGAATCATTAATCTCTGCCTCTTTACTTGACTGCTTGTAATGCATGATGAGTGGGATCTGTTTTTCTTTTCTTTGTTTCTGACCTCTTTTTATAATTTTGTGCCTCTATCTCTCTCAATTCATTTATTTCGACACTAGAAAATTGAGCAAGAGATTTGTTGCTAATATGAAGGAAAATTGATAGTTTATTGTGATTAGTGTGTCCCACTAGAAAATCGACACACTTCTTATTCCTAAATCATGAGGGGTTTCGCTGAATCCCTACCGACTTTAGACAACACGTGTTTTACCGGTTGTGTAGTAAATTGGTCGAACATGGGTTACGAGATTCTAGAAATGTCGGAGTTGAAGAAATGGTTGGGATGTTTTTGCTCACAATTGGCCACGGCGTCGGTAACAGGATGGTCCAACGTTTGTTTCATCATTCAGGGGAAACTGTCAGTCGGCTATTGCACATGGTGCTGGAGGCTTGTTTTAGCCTAGCTCGAGAAAATATCAAACCCTCTGATCTTGAATTCATAGGATGCCACCGAAAAATACGTGAAGATCCTCGCTATTATCCCTACTTTAAGGATGCCATTGGAGCAATAGATGGAACTCATATCAAGGCTGTGATCACTGGTCCCAACCGGGAAAGATATATCGGGAGAAAAGGATATACAACACAGAATGTAATGGCTGTATGCGACTGGGATATGTGTTTTACATTTGTGTTGGCGGGTTGGGAAGGTTCTGCACATGACGCTCGTATGTTTCAAGCTGCTGTCTCAAATCCAGCTCAGAATTTCCCTCATCCACCTCCAGGTATATTTCCGTCCCATTCATATTTAATTACTTTCAATGCACACTTTGCTTAATCTCACACTTTCAAAATGATTTGAGCCACTTATTAGGCAAATACTACTTGGTCGACGCTGGCTATCCCACACCAGTTGGGTATCTTGGTCCCTACAGATGTCAGCGTTATCACCTGCCAGAATTTCAACGTCGACCTGGTTTTGCAAATGCTCAAGAGACCTTCAATTACTATCATTCCAGTTTGAGGTCAACTATTGAAAGGACTTTTGGCGTGTGGAAGAATAGATTCGAATTATTGCAAAAAATGCGCAAATACAGCTACCAAACGCAAGTCCGCTTAGTTGTGGCAACTATGGCCATTCATAATTTTATTAGGAAAAATTCTCAGAGTGATGTTAATTTCAGCACAGCAGAAACTGGCGATATACCTCAGGAAGATGATAATACTGTAGACGATGCGGCTTCCTCGTCCAATGTTGCTGCGGCATCTTCAACCAGAATGAATCACATTCGTGACAGGATTAGAGATCAACTTGTACGGAATTTATGATCCCAATTAGTTATGTATTATTTTAATCGCATTAGATTTGGGAATTATTTGCTCTGGTGGCATACTAGACTAAAACACAATGTGTTTATGCTGTTATAATTTCTTAAATTCCATTCTTAGTTTGGGCTTCATCTCGGGAGTTACAAGTTTGCATTTTTGGATATCTTCCTGGGTCAAATGATATGTTACTGTTGGATATCGCATATATGATCTATCTAAAATTTGAAGAATATACAAATACCCTTCAAGTTTTTACTTTTAAAAACGCACTTATTCAATCGCTAATCCAAACACATCTTCACTTATAAATAATCACTTATTCAACCGCTCATCCAAACATAAATCACATTACAAATATTGACTTATTTATTAAGTCATTTTTAATAAGCCCGAATTATATAAGTCATTTTTCCTACCGCTATCCTAAACACACCCTTGTTTCCTTAACTATTTGTGTTCTGTCTTTTCCATAAAGTGATCAAATATGAATCTCTTTACTCATTTCCTTTTCAGCTAAACAGGTATAATAACAAGTTAACAACAACAAATCTTATGTCATTGAATAAGGTTATGTACATGCTAGTTTTTTTTTTTTTTTTATCAATAATCTTTTTTTTCTAGACCGCTCATCAGAAAATGCCTTTTGATAAAATTATTACACACGTTTCTTAATTTGCTTCTGTTCATAACACTAAACGCCATTTCGTCCACTTTTTTTATTAGTGGCCCTAACTCTCTATCAACGTTCTTCCCGCATATATATTTAAATCACCTTAAATAATTTACTATCATTTTCTCTTGATGGATATCACACCAACTTTTTTTCTCGTATTCAATCATTATGGATAGCACAGTATCAAAATTTTCATTTATGCTATCGTCGTCTTGTTCTTACTTGTTACCCATTCAATGACCAACATTCACTACTATATATTTATATATAGCATCATTATTCTTTTAATATTTTGGTAAAACTTGTCACTAAGCAGAAATTGTTTTAGCTTAATGCTTTGTAATCAAGGAAGAATAGGTTACTTGGAGATGAGTATGAGCTGATGCTTTGGCATTAATATTAGTGATGAGTGATTCTGTGACCATCACAATAATTTTGAACCTTATTTGAAATATTGAAACTTCCTAGGGATAATCTAGGCTAATGGATAAAAAGGTCACCTTTAGAGACAAAGGTAGGGGTTACCCATCGTCCGTGGGTTAAGTGACGAGGGGGTTGGACTTTGTGTCTGGTTGTCTGCTTTGGTACGGGTTCGATTCTTAGGAGTGGCAAAAGGTGTCTCCACCGCGGTGTTTGGATAGGCATCCTAACTTTTGAGTGTCTAGGTAAACATCTTAAGGTAATTGACGGCTCGCCTTGCCCAACATTAGTATGACCTAGGAGGAAGGAAGACTTCGCCCTACCCTTAGATTGTGGATAAGCGCAACCCCTTTCCAAAAAATTTTGTACCAAAAAAAAACAGAGAGACAAAAGTAGGGGTTAGAGTAGAAACTGTGCGAATTTAATAATTTTGATATACATGGAGCACGAGTTTGATGTTTAATTATGACTGCGAGTAGTTAGAATTGACAAATGACAAATGTGCAATTAGTCGTAGATAGGGCTTGGCCTTTAGGTTATAGCATAATAATAACGAAGGAGGGATTACTTGTGTGCAACGTCAGCGGTGTGGGAGTATGGGTATTGAGAGATCGTACGAAGATTTCATCCAAGGCTACACTGAACAGTATGCTCGTTAAATTTCTTTTACAACACCCAAAAGTAGACGGAGGAATTGTGGACTTCACTTCAAAAATATAAATCAATAAAACAAGTAATAAGTAAAAATAATTAATAACAACGCATAACGACACTTAACGTAACGAATTTCATGATTTGGGTTGACCGGGTAGCCATCCAAGTCTCTCTTGCCCCAGAAAAAGGAAAACAAAAAATGAAGCCATCAAAGTTGGGATTTGGTCCTAACTTATAAGTAGGAACGTTGTTATTAGGACGCAAATCCTTGAGGTTGAGCGCTAGCAAACATTTATTTAAGTAGAATTTGCAAGGCAAATAAAAATGAAAATAAACCAAAAAAAAAAAAGTTTGTGGAAGATGCAGATGCCAACGGTCAAATGGAGTCGGCAGCTAGAGTACAATGCTTCCAACCTTCATCTCCTCATCCTCATCAACCTTCATCTCCTCATCAACATCAACATCTCTAATTACACACCAAACAATCGAAATCATCATCTAAGGGATGAAAGGGCTAAATCTGCTGCATACGTCCAACGATTTTTGTTGGTCGCAGAAAAAGAACCTCAATGGGCATCTGAACAAACAATTGTCCCCTAATGTCACATTTGCAGAACCCGGTTTGAGTAGCAGCAAGGGCCTGGGTATGCCCCCAATCAGGTAATTGCCGCTCAGTATTAGCCTCCCAAACGGCGATACTCCCACTTCCGGCAACACCGTCTTCAACGCATACTGCGTCGGAACCATTCCCGTAAACTTATTGTTCTCTAACGACAATGCCGACAGCTTCGGCATCACTCCCATGAACCAAGGCAACAACCCTTCAATCTCGTTGTTGCTCAGATCAGCCGCTATCAGCCCACTCTGTGATCCCACATTGTAAGACGGCGCTTCCACCGACGAGAATTTGTTGAACGACAGCGTCAACTGCTCCAGTGAAGGCAGCTCAAACAGAACTACGGGTACAGAGTCCTTCAGACTGTTATAACTCAAATCCAAAACCTGCAAATCGCTCAAGCTCCTGAAGTTTTCCGATCTTAAACCTCCGCTCAAGCTATTGTTCCTCACAGAAATTTGAATTAAGGATTTGGGCAACGTCGCCGGGATTCCGCCAGTGACGGCGTTGTCGCTGATGTCGAGATAGTAAAGGCTTTCGAGAGGACCAAGATCAGGAATCTCACCCGTGAGATTGTTGAGTTGAAGTTCGAGCCTTTTCAAGCTCTTGATCCCGTTCAAGCTAGAAGGGATTGTCCCTTGAAGATTATTGTTATCAAGGTAAAGCTCTTCAAGTTTGGAGAGGAAGCCAATGGAAGAGGGAATCTCACCGCCCAACAAATTCCCAGAGAGAGCGAGCCGGCGAAGACGGGTCAAGTGTGAGAGGGACTCAGGAATGCCCCCGGAAAGGTAGTTGTTAGACACATCGAGAGTTTCTAAATAAGGAAGGTTCCAAGACGAGGATGCGAGTGAGCCAGCGTAACCCACCTGGTCCAGTGTTATTTCGGTGACCCGACTAGACCCGGAGACGACAGCGTCGCACCGGAAGCCGCACGTGAATTTTTGGCTAAAGAGGTTGTCGCATGGGTCGACGGAGAAGTCCCAAGAAGTAACACACGAACCTGGATTCAAGGAAGCATTGTGAAGGCCGTTCTTGAGTTGCTTCAGAGCCTCTATATCACCCCAATATGTGGCTGATTCTGCCGGGAAAAGAGACCAAGAAGCAGAAAGAATCAAAATCAGACAAAACAGAGGAGGAGTGAGACAGGCCATCTGGGAGGTGGATGGTAAGAGAGGGAACTGAAGTAAAGATGAATTAAGAGGGAGGAAGTGGAGGAAGGAGGAGCGTTGGATGGCGTGACTCAGAAAAGAGGAGCTGAGATAACTATGCAGAGCACTGAAGAGAATCAGAGATTTTTTTGAGTGAGTGGGCTCAGTTAACGTCACGGGTGTTATTTGTCAGAGAATGGGCAAAACAAGCAGGCTCGTTTTTGTTTAAAGTTTCAAGGGTTCAAGTTTTTGGATGGTGTTGACGGAAGCATATGTAGAGTGAAGATTTGTAATTGTCCCGAGGGGTTGGTCATATGTTGATGATCCTGTGACTATGTTTGTTTTTTAATGTATATGGCGGTTCTTGTCTTCTTTTTGTTTTTAATAACGGTTATATGCTTCACACTTCACAGAGAAAGGAGTCCCAAATTGCCATTGGGATTGACGCATAAAATCAGATGCATGTGCGCATAGATCACAATATCAGGCTCATAATTAATAGCTGCAGAAGACAAATATATAAATCCATGTCTCATCCCCCAAAACCATACATAAAGAACGTTTGGTTGGTGCGTGGTGGAGATTGAGGGCATTTTTACCAAAAAATATTAATTGTGAAAAATATTTGTAACAAATAAGTATAATTATTTAAATGATGAATTATGTTGAAATAATTGGTTTTTCTCGCAAGACGAGAGAATGGGATGTCTTGAGGGCGTGGGTCTGGGTGGGGCATCTCTTGGCATGGGCATGGAGGCCCAACATTAAAGGATCGCTTGTGGGCCAATTTGTGTTTAATGATGTGGGTCTTTAAAAACGGTGGCCTCTTTTTTTGAATGGGGAAATATTCTGTGAGTATTCGACCTTCTTACAAATTTAATTGTTGTACTTTTTTGGACTCCTCTGGGATGATTTTTTGAAAGGTTAATACAGCTGTGCAGCCAATGAGAAGATATCATAAATTTTAAGGGGAGGGATAAAAAGGAAGAACAAAAAGGCTAACAAATGAGCACTATGGACTTATTCATGCTATTAACTTATTATGAGATTTTTTTGACAATTACATCTTTCTTGGCCCTTCCTAGAGATTTTATCCCCTTTTTTTCCAAGAAAAACTTTTTGATGTTAGATGCTTCTCAACTAACCACCTTACTCAATCATATGTGGTAACAGAAAACTTCCACCAGCCTCCACACAAGCAATCATGCCTATGTTTCCCCATAGCTTTATAGATTCGTATTTGATGATTTTATATATCATGAGATGAGGATCAAGGTTATCTTGTCCCTAACGCCTCCCCCCAACTTACTCCGAATGACATCCAAAAATTAACACAATCAAGTTGAACAAAATAAGATATACAGAGTACCCACCTCATCCTAAAATTTAGCAAGTAAATCTTTCAAGCTAGCACAATATCTTCGACAGAATCCTAATCAGAACTCAAAAAGAAAAGAAAAAATCACAGAACAACTCCTAAGCTGTAGAAGCTACGCACAAACTTGAGTGACACCCAAAGACTCACTAAGCAACTAATATAAGAAAGCAAAACATAGGTCCAAAGCATTAATGCAGAATACCCTGATTACAGTGTTTTCTAAAGGATTCGAAGGCTAAAATAAGAGGGTCGTAAATGATAACTTTACAAGTCCAATGCAAATATGACAACATTCAAGCAAGGCGCAAATCGTCTGATCTCAACCCCATTCCATTATGATGAAGATTGATCTGGGTAGGGTGCTGCGGGTGGAACAGTCCATGGAAGTTGGAGACTCCTGTGGCCACTGTAACTGCTGATTCCTGATCTCCTTCCTCGTGCACCAGATATTGTGAATGGATCACACACTTTTCCTGCAATCATTCCATTCAACCACAATCAAAACATGCTCTTTCAATCTTACAGTCTTTCATTACAATCTGTTCAACACAAGTTCTTACAAGTTCATGCAGCAGATTCTCGTTCATGTGCTCCATGCTTTTCACCTTCATGTCAAGTCAATAAAGAAAATTGTAAAACAGCAATGGTTTCCCAGAAGAATAATCTCATGTGTTTTGTCATTTGTGTGTGTGTGTGTGAGAGAGAGAGAGAGAGAGAGAGAGAGAGAGTAAGTGTGATATAAAAAGAAAATGACTCTTCTGACCTTTTTCTTACTGGTACTAGTCCGAGTTTTGATCACATGAAGCTGTGGAAACATACACGAAACCAGCACATTAGTACAAACAACAACCGTTCTATAAGAAAATTGAATTTTTTAACTTATTTGGAAACCAAATGGGAGAAACTCGTGGTTCTTGGAGCAATGGTTAAGTAAGGAATTAAAGGGAAAAAGAATCATCAACCCGGAAATGCTTTCAGATCTGCAGATTAGACTGAAGCAGGTACAGATTTTTTTTTTTGGGGGGGAGAAAAATTGAGTCTTTAATAGCTTGTACTTGAAAAGTTTGAACCTTTCGTTCGCGTATGATCGCTGAGGCAGAAACCATATCCTCCTCAAGACTGCGTAGTTGCTGGAAGTCCAGATCATTTAAATCCTCACCCATCCTCTGCCTTGAAAAATCACAACTTCATGAATCAGCTTTGGAGTACAAAACGCACATAAATACATTCCTGAGATCTATTTACCTTATCTGTCTTCTGAGTTTATTGTTAATATCCTTCAGTTTTCTCATGGTTTCGAGCATCCTCTGCCAAACATGCAGAACCCATAAAAATTCACCAGCAAAACCCATAACTCAGTTGTTAAATATCACGTAAAGCAGGAGTGTCCAACTAACCTCGTATTGGGCACTCCAGAGATCGATATTCCCCAAACTCCTCTCGTACTGATCTATTATATTCTTTGTCCTGCTCATAACAGATGTTAGATTACCAGAAAATAGAGAAATGAAAAGGTAGAGATAGGGTGAGGGAGAGATCGAAGTGTACGGACGTAAAGCCAGGAGTGGTGTATTCATGCAGCTTATTGTTTTTGGAGAACATGATGAGGGAAACCTTAGCATCACAGAGAACACTGAGTTCATGAGCTTTCTTGAAAATGCCATTGCGCCGTTTGGAGTAGGTGACCTGCCTGTTGGTGGCATTCTCAATCAACTTGATCTCAATCTTTCCCCGACCCATTTCTCACTTCTCTATCTTTCTTCCTCCCCAAACACAAATCTGAAGGGTATTATTAGGACATGTTGGATTATATAGAAGAGTTGTGAACTTGGCAGAAAAAATCATAAAGCAGAGGAATGGGAGAAGAGTGAAGAGGCTTTTCTAAACCGGGAAAGCTAAAGAGAAATTGAAAAAGTTGGGTTGGAGTGTAGCTGCGAATAATGCTAAATTGGTGAAAGAGTGTACAAGGCAAGTGATGAAATAACATCAATCATTTCCTGAAGATATTCATCATCATGTGTAGTGATTTGATGGCCACTAAATATGTTTACCCTACTCATTCTCATAAGAAACCCATTACGGTAATCCCCTGGTGTATTAGACCAACCACAAAACACCATCGAGTTTGAAGCTTTATGATCCAAGAATTGATTTCATCAGTAAAGATGGAAAAGAAAGGACAAACCATTTGAAGAAATGTCTTTTTCTGTCAAACAATTAAGAGGCTAACCGTACATAGGAAGGTGGGCCTTTCCCATTTTTCGGAAATGTTCATTTTAATGTGCTAAAAAGGGATTGAACACTATTTCCATTTTAGAAAAGCATCCCAGTTCTCAAACCTTTCTTTCTTTGCGCCATCATAAGCGCATAATCAAAGTAAGAGAATTTTTGTTAGTACTTCAGAGATTGAGAGATTTAAAATTCACAAATGATTCAGATACATTTGCCTTTGAAACTAGAATCACACGAAATAGGAGAAACAGAAGTTGGTTCCCCAGGTAGTCAGTGTCACGGCAATAGGTAGAACTAGTACTTAGAACTATAATCCCACGAGGTGAAGGAGAAAGTTCGAAGACACTAATGTTGTTTTGTTTTGTATGATGCAGAGGAAAGAGGAATAGGTCCCATCCCACCTTTCTCCCACAAACAGACGAAAACAGACGAAGGCAAGTGGGTCTTCTGATTAGGTTTCTTTTTTATTTTTCCTGGTATATAAATTTTAAGAAAGGGGTTATACTCACTCACAACCAGCACTTCGATTGGACCACAACTAAATGAATTCCTCTGGGATCGAACCCTCTACTACTGGTGAAAGTGTCCGACCCCTTCACCAGCTGAACTCAAATAAGAGGGGTGGTCTTCTGATTAGCAAGGAACAAAAAACCGGACCGGTCAATAAACCAGTCACGGAATAAGTTCAAGGGTTAATGGTTCAACCGGGGTCGAACCGGTGATCGAACCAGTGGTAGAACCGATCATATTAAAATATTATAATTTATTAGTAACAATATATATATTAATATATTCTTAAACTTCTATAGATAAAATCAATTAATTATATTAGATTTGATTACTTGAATTATATAAAATTAATTGACTACTTTTTTTTTTTTTAAATTTTTGTAGTCTTGAAATTAAAATTTGTTCTTATAATTTAATAAAATATTATAAATTGTATGTATATCGGTTTAAATCTATGGTTTTTTTTCTTTTTCAACCTTTTTTTCAACCAGATATCTCATTTTTCAAAAACAAAAAAAGAGCAAACCGGTTGAACCAGTGACTCACCGATTTTGACTAGTTTTGGACCGGTTCGACCGGTTTCCACTGGTTCGACCTTCCCCCCTCTGAAACAGCAAACTGGACCGGATTGAGGACCGGTTCACCGGTTTTCCGGTTGGACTGGCCGGTCCAATCCGATTTTTTTTCACACCATGCTGATTAGTTGAAAAGCTGTGGTGAATTTCACTTTCTTTTCAGCCTCTTTTTTTTTAGCCATGATTTTCTTTTCAGCCTCATCCAAGCTTTCTTTCACCGTCCTTTTATCTTATGGCGACGAGTAAAGACGAAAGACGCGTTATGAATTTTATTTAAACAAAAAAAAAAAAAAAAACCCATTTAGGACTTCTTGTTGTCTTCTGTTATGAGGTCATGGAGAACGATGATCCAGAGATCTTAAATACTCAATGAACATGATATTGGATAAATATGAGGAACAGGCTTTTTAAGTGTATATTTAGATTAGTTTTTGAGAATAACTTTTACAATTTACGAAGTAAATATATAAAAAGAATTTTATCTCGAGTTATACAAAATATAGGTTTGAAACTTAGGTTTAGGATATTCTCAAACACTCACTTATTTTCATCTGCCGAGAGAATTAAGTTTCCCTATTTTCGCTACCTAGGCTTAGGCCTTGTTGGATTTGAAGCAATCCTCAGGGGGTACTTGCACCACCACGTACGAAGGGTGAAATATCGGTCAGTGGTTTTTCAAAATTATCTCCCTCAATTTTCAAGAAAGTTTTTTCTTTTTGGGATCAACATGATGTATTTATTTTTTATCTTATCAAATGGCTTCATTCTTTGATGAACTTTATGACGCTAATGCCAGAACTTAGTCAGACATTCCCATGTGAAACTGGCGCAACGTGAGCACCTGATAGAATCCAACATGATCATCTTCTAAAGAACACGCCACAGGTTTAAGAAATGCTAGACAGTTCATCAGCATATGCCGGATAAAGTTGGTAATTAGTCGTAGTACACAATGGAAACCAAAGGAACCAAAAGCACTGATCATAATCAATTATCAATCTTGGGAGGTAGTCAGAGCATCCACATCCAAATCCAACAACCTCACATCGCATAACTACAATTGTCCGAGTTTGTTTCCTCTTTCAGGTTACTTGAGACACTGTTTACTCTTTCCTTTACAACCACCGGGAAATGCAAATTTACATAATTGTTATTATGCATTAAAATTGGATCCTGGATTTTAGGAATGCCATCTCCTTGTCTTCATTTTTCTTCCTAATGGATGGCCTCTACTTTTGAGAAATTATCAAGGAAAACCGGTTATTATACTTTATCATCATGGAACCACCACCTTGTGTCCTTAGGAGATCTGCCATTTCTGCAGTTCTTTACATAGCGGTCATTATCTTCAGGACGTTGCTGCACGAGAGATAGAGATACAGTCATTCTTCAGGGAAAAATGCAAACCTTTAGATAAGGGAGTATTAATTAGAATGTCGTCCCTTGCATGGAGATCTCCAACTGCCCTTTAATTTATACTTTTATCAAAAACAGATTTAAGCAAATATATTAATATGCCTGTGGAATCTGTATCCAGCCACATCTAAAGCATGTATATATACAACTACCGTAGAGATAAATACTGGCAGAGGAAATATTCTCTATCACTAAATCCACACCTTCATAGTTGAGCTTGAAAGCATCGAGAGAATACTGATGCATATAGAACTAACTGTCATTGCTGGGGACCACGAATCATACAATATGTCTGCATAGGTTCATCAAGTATTAAACATAGAAATCAGAACCATGTCAAATTGCAGGTCTTCAAACACTAATACAAGCTAAAGGGAGATGAAAACTAAGCTTCACATTCATATGTCAAACTGAAGAAGTCTGGAGGTTTAATACAAGCCAATCACCAAGGAGAAAACAATTAGATTTTTTAATAAGATGTTACAAAGATGCTAATATGCTGCCACCTTCATATATTAGACCAACTAATCCAGATCCTCAATAAGCTTTAAGTTGATTGAGAAAAGAATTCATTCCTAATTCCTTCCCCACTCAGGCTCAGCAAACTCTCAACACAGCCACTAAGCATTTGCAGAATCCCCCAAAAACAACCACACCCACACACGAGAGACATTTGTCTAACCAATTCTATGAACAATAAGTCTAACATTTATATATATTTGGGAAAATACCACTCCAAATCCCTATACTTTAATCATCTTTTGTTTTAGTCTCTATAGTTTATTTTTGCAGTTCCCCATCCATTATATATGCCTCATCTGAAACATTAATCCTTTTAAGGAAAATACTAAAAAAGTAAAAAGGATTATGAACTGGCACAAATAGTGTTAATTTGCTTAGATGGACTTAACAGAGTTAAATGATTAGGGAAAAAGCATGATGACAGCGGGAAAAAAAAAAAGCTCACTTCATGGACAGATAAAAATTTTGGCTAGAGGTTTGTTAGATGCCCAAATGTGTTTTGTGGGCCTTGGGGATGCAAATACTTTGGTTGGGTTTAACAGAACTAAGTCAACCTAAGCAAAATTAACACGGTTTGGGCTAGCTCATGGTCCTTCTAAGTATTTCTCAAAGGTTGAGCAAATAAATGGGAGAAGAAACCACAAAAATAAACTACAGGGACTAAAACAAAACATGATTAAAGACTTAAAGTATAGAGACCTGGAGTGATATTTTCCCTATATATTTTATAGAAAGGTTTGACCCATTCGCTGTAACACACACAGTTACTTCTCATAATGAATGGGGAAAAGACTAAAATGCGCAAACAAGATAATAAACTCTAAGCACTAAAAGCCAGCAGAGAAAGCACAGAAGGAATGCAGAATAGAAAATAATAGAAAAAAGTTCTAAAATAGAAAAAAGGCGGCCAAACTTCTTCTAAATGTTCCCGAGATATACCATTGTTTTGCTATCTCCTTTGGAAAATGAATCCTCTCATTTTTAAGCAGGAAAATTACTCATTTTCGTTGAACCTCCAGCATTCAAGTAATCTAATGATATAAAAAATGCCACATAATAAAAAAAAAGGCACCCAAGCAGAGAAAGCTCTTTCATTTTAACCAACCAAAAATGCCATGGCTTTCTTCCTCTCGTGCAACGGAGCTTCTTGAGATAGGAAAATTCAGCTTTGTTCAACCGCTACTATTTCAATCACATTTTTTTAGTTTCCATTTCATTCTCACAAATCCAATTTCAATCCTTCACCTTCTTTCTATTGGGTACTTTCACCCTAACTAGCGGGTCACAGTTCTGAGGTTTCTATTTCAACTTCCCCAAAATATATTGGTTGCATTCCTTAGCTGTTGTACACGACTAAGGTATATCAGATTATCTTTACCAGTGAAATAGCACCTGACACACAAGGAAGCTAACAATTTCCAACACAGCCCTTGTGGATGCTGTAACTTCATCTTTCTGGGGGCAGGCTGCTTCAGATGGTAGTTAATAACAAATCATAAGAGTTTGGAATTAAATGACACGTCACTTTTGCTGTGTTACTTTAATTGTCAAATTCTCTGTTTTAACACACTTTCATCTGGTTCTTTCCAAGGGTAGCAAGAAAAGAAGGGCACCACCAGGAGTACTCTCATAAACTGAGTGGAGCAAATAAAAGTCAGGAGTTCTTTTTCTTCTCTCTCATGCATCAGGTTCTCCCTCACGCAATATCATGCTTCACTTAAAATTGAATCCATCTTCACATACTGAAGGAAGCCTAAGGATACAAAAGACATATTCAAACAACAAAACCAATTCTCACCACAAGAAGCTTTGTTGCATAAAAGGAAAAAATACCAATGGCATTTGGGTTGATGGGAATGAAGGTGCTTTTATGCTTCCAGCGCCTTTCAAGCGAGAAATTTCACAGGTCATTCTTGTATGGTGGAGATTCAACTAAAACTAGAGTACTTTTCCCACTTTAAATGAGAGGATCCGTGTGCATCTCCTTGTCCTATATAAGAGGCTAGTCATATCAAAAGAAGACATGCTCAATTGAGCAGATAAAATTACTTTTTCAGACACCATTGGAGCTTAAACCAACAATTCAATTGCACACTCTTTCCCGTGCATCTTAGTAAGAGTAAGCAATGATAATCATGTATCTCATCATAACAAAGAAATCACCAAAGTAATTAATAAGATCTAAAGAAATAGTTAATAAAAGCAGGAATAACAGGAAATCAATGTAAACATCATGTATGAAACTAGAAGTGCCAAAACCGTCCAGTGAAAAGCTGTGCGATAGCAAAAACAAAATATGGGCAGTGACAATCTCAACCCCCAAAAAATATTGTATCAAACAACAGTTGACCATGAGACAAAGTAAATAAGGTCTAGAAAAATTGGTAATCAACCCCTCCTCAAACACATACCTAGACAGATATGCCCATTGCTGTAGATATGGGGATGCAATGGAGCTGGATGTGAAAAAATGACCTGTTAAACGCACATAATAAAAGTCAGAATATAACAGTATTAAGGAACTGGATCCTCTAAATTATGAGATAAATTGACGGAATAAATTTCTCTAAATCTCCACCACAGAATCTGATAAATCTTCCATCCATGGTGAATGTCACATCCTGTCAGAATATGAGGATATCTGTTACTCACTGATTTATTCACCTTCAAATTTGCTTCTTCTCAGAAGGTTCAACGACTGACCTTCCAAAATACAAAAATTCCTATATTAATCGGAAAGTGAATCACACTGAATGTGAAAAATGATACTCCCAATGGAAAAATGTGTAAAGGTACAGCAACTTGTTTTGAAAAATAAACTTTTTGTTACAGTTTCCGTGTGGATCTGGTGACAAAGAAAGAAGAAAGGGCGCTGGCTGCTAGATAGAAATCAACTCAGCATGCATATACATATTCCATTCCATAGTTCAACTATGTGCATGAAATCTCCAATTCATCACCATATATGCTTTTGAGAAGCTTCTCTTTCATTGGAATTGATCTCTAACCTCATTCATAATCTGCAGGCTTTACACAAGAGACAAGTCACAAATTCTCTCCTTTCAGTTCTTTTCATGCAGCATTGATGCTAACTGAACTTTTAAGACTTCGATAGTTAGTTTCTTAGCCACATGAAATCCTTTCACTTCTGTTATTTTACCTCCTTACATTAAAGATCAACTGAGTAACTCTGCGGAGAAAGAAGCAAAAGTGAAGATGAATATACGATGTTGTTGACATGGCACAACATATACCATGGATGGAAGTTTTCTGGCTCGATCAACAAATATGTAGAGAAATTAACTGGGGCAATTTACCCAAAATTTGAAAGGACACAATTCCCAGCAATAGTGAACACCAGAAATCATTACAAAGGGGGGTTCACAACCTGTGGAGCTTCCATAGGATAATGCTCGGGAAAGTCAACTTGAAGTTGATAGGTTTCATTGGCATAAAGTGTCCCAGGAGCTCCAGTCACTTCAACAACCCACCTATGAGAAAAATCGATGGAAGCAATTTAACAGAACCTCAGGAGAAAGGTAAGCATTCGATCGATATGCCAAATAAAAAACAAGAGCAAGGGGGCGGGTGAATCGTCAAAACCGAGATTAAGCCAGAACAAAACAAAGAAGCCCTCGAAATCAATTAGACCAGGAAGATCATTACAGCCCAGTGACTACCAGAAAACTCAAGCAACAGCCAACAGCTAAAAAATTAAAAATTCAATTCTTATACACTAACACAAACAAATTCGGGAGGTGAAAATGAAAAGGGGAAAAACAGAGAGAATACCGCTGGAGATTGTCAGTGACTCTGTGTTTGAAACCGGCGGGGGGATTAACCTGCCACTCGACGAGTTCCTTCTGAAGCCTATTGCAGGCGATCTTACTGAGAGCCTGAGGATGGGAGTCAAAATAGAACCAGGTCAACAAAACAATCGATAAAAATGGAAAAGAGGGCAAGGAAATTGAAGAAACTAGGGCTAACCTTGCGAGCTGCAGAAGAAGAAGAACTGGTCATTATTTTTTGCGCGTTGTGATGGTAGATTTGATAACTCAAGAGGAGAGATAGATTGTGCAATGTAATGGCAAAACGAAGATGGATATACGAAAGGAACAAAAGGACCCCGGCCACTACGGTTCTCAGTTTTCTTCTTCTTCTTCTCTCTTCTCTTCCTCTTCTTCCTCTTTTTTTGGTTTTGGGCCCAGCGGGTTTTTAGTTACTTATACATCCTAGATTCCTAGTTACCTGCCCATTTATAACTTTTAATTCGATTTGTTCAAAATTTAACTTTAAGTATATTTTAAAAATAAAGTTTAGAAAAATTATTTAATTTACTACTTATTTAGTTTAACGGATGTATGTAAAAACCTTGAAAATAAAATAAAATTGGCATACTTTTAAAAGTAAAAAATTTGTCTACTTTATTTTATAATGAATAGTTATATTCTATCAAATGTTTTTCTGTTTTCATTTGCATGGTAATATGGATTTTTAGCTTTTCGGCCTGTTATTTTTTTTTTTACAGGCACAATTTCCCTCAAAGGAATTGTTACGAACAAAAAATTTCCATGAAGAGAGAAATATTAGCATAAATCCAAATGGTGTCTGAGGTTTTGTCCCAATGATTACTTCATTTTTCATGTAATATAAACAACGATCTCCGTTGCTTTCTCTTCTAGCAAACCCCCCCCCCCCCAAACCAGTATAGCACAAGATATTTTTGTATATATTATTATCTGATATTCGGTCTAGGATACATGTATGCTCCTCTTATTATAAATGTCTTATCTGATATTCAAACTCAAAATCTAAAAAAATCTAGTGTAAGAAATACTTAAAGTCACTGAAGAGGTAAGACATTAGTTTAAGTTTAAAGGTGACATGAGATTGGTTAATCGTTATTTTTTGCCATCAATTTGCAATTGGTTAGTCATTATTTACAAACTTTTTTACAAAATCGAATGCTTGTTTGGTACAAGAGGAGGGAAATTGAGAGGAAGGAAAAAAAAATTTGAGTTAGATTTAAAAAAAAAATTAGAGAAGTATGGTTAAAAAATTTAAATTAATTTTTTTTGTACTCTTTTACCTTACATCTTTTGTTTATTATAATTTTGTAACTTCAATTTTTTAATTTTTTTAAATCCAGCTCATAATAATTTTCCTCCCCTCCAAATCTCTCATATCAAACAAACACTTAATGAAATATTAATAATTAATATTTAAAAATGGCTTTGTCTCTTTATAATAGGTTTTTTCATCCTCTCTCCTTAATGAGTTATATCTATCACCTCATTATTAGAGAAACATTAGAAAGTTGTAGACTATTTCACTGCTACAAAAAAGTAAAATTGTGGTACTTATAATTGTATTAATTGTGGCGCTAGAGAAGTACCACATATCTAGACGCCATTAAAAAAAGTTGTGGCGCTTGGAAGCTCCACAACATTTTAAATTCTTTTTTTAAAAAAATACCCTCCTATGGCGCTTGTTAGAGGAAGTGCCATAGGAGGGGGTCTCCTGACGCAAGCGCCATAGGAGACCCCCCTCCTGTGGCCCTTCCTTAAGGAAGCGCCACAGGACGGTCCTTTTTTTTTTTTTTTGCTTTTTCTTTTTCTTTTTCTTTCCTGTGGCCCCTTTTTTATGCTTCTTGATTGTGAAGCTTTATATAAAATGAGTGGCTTTCGTGTTTATCATCTCTACAAATTGTTAATCTTTCTATTTTATATTTCAACCTATTATATATATATATATATATATATATATATAATTTTCACATTTAAAATTCAAGTCCCCCAACAATAATGTTCTTACACAATAATATATTTATTGTCATTTCCCCAACAATAATGTTCTTACATTAATACTCTCCAAAACTAACATAAAAAATATCACAATACAAGTACTTGATATGTGAACATAGTACATCAACAACTAATTAAGTAAATTAAAAGATTACTAAAAAACGCAAGCTTGTCGGCCAAAAAATTTAAACAAAGCAAAAAGGCAAATGAAACAAGCTAGGTTTTCACTCTTTCCTATTAAATTAGGAACAAAAAGGCAAACGTTATATTACGGTTTATCTTGACTGTACTAAAAAAAATTTAAACAAAGCAAGCTAGAATAAAACAATCTTCTTCTTATGTTGGTGACGCTAGCTTAAGTGACGAGGATGAGCAAATGTGAGATGTGGAGTGGAGTAGAAATCAACTGGAGTGGGGTTCAAAAGAGGAAGAGAGATGAGAGTATGAAAAAAAAAAGGGAACAACTAGGGACAGGAGTGGGGACAGACAAAACAAAAATGGAAAAAGGGACAAGAGAATTTAATGAAGAAGACGAGTGTGTTTTTGTTGTGCAAGAGAAAGTGATATCTTTTACAGGGGAGGGGTGTCACTGTAACCCCCTTCACGCTTAAAGCCGAGATTTAGTTCATAAACACGTAATTGATGTGGAATTAGAGACCTTAGATGATTTTGGGACTTAAACAAAATCAAACTTCCCAAAATCATGGCTTACAAAAACTTTTACAAAATTTATTCATGACGGTCTCATATTCACATTTTAATACTAAATGGCCTGTACAAGTTGATTTCATTCACAAATATCAGAGTATAAGGCAAATTCTCGACACACTCGGGTTCCATTCATTAAATAAGGAATTTACAAAGGCACAAAGCCCACAATTCATTACTCTTAACTTGGGGATTACACAAAACTATACTATCAATCCCAATATACACAATTGTTTCCCAAAATTATCCCAAAAGATATACATATATGATAATCAATAAAACCAAATATACTTCTAAACCGGAGCACTATCCGCTCTTCGTCACCCGCTTTCCCTTCGATCCTTCGGCCCTGTCTAAAACATTGTTTTTGGGAGAGTGAGATTCTAAAGAATCCCCGTAGTGTCAAATCACTCAGAATGTGCATAACAGTAAGGCATGAAAGCAATCACATAACACAGACATTGCAACTACAACGGCAGTTACAGCGGCAAAGGCAGGCATGACTCATGTCACCCTTACGTTTGCTCATGTTGAAGTGCTCACGCTGTATCGCACGTATCACAGTTCACAAACACATATATACTTCATCACAGCTGGGATTCATATAACAATTCACAATGCACAGCCGTACTGGCCGGTTTTCAGTTCACAATCGATCCATATCGATTACAACGGCAGTTCAACAGCCGAGCTAGAGATGACCACTGTCACTCCCTAAACGGCTCACGCTAACCTGCTCACGCTGTAATGGACCATGGCACATACAATTCACAAATCACTTAGCATAAAGTCACGTTTCACAAACACTATGATAAATCATGCATACCATATATCATACACAATATGAGTGAGAAATCACTACCTGTTCGTTCCTTCCGTGCACACTCTAGCACTGCTTGCTCCCAAGAGGGCACACGTCGCTTCCTATAATTCACAATGCGTGATGAAGTATCAATCCTTTATTCCAATTCTCAATGACTTCTTATAACTTAAATGGTTATCATTTAGGACTCTTAAGAGACCACAAATGCCTCTAATGAAAGCTCTAAAAGGTTGGGAAACAAAAGGTTGAAGGTCACTTTTCGAAAACACTAAGTGCTGGAACACAGGGTTGGGCTGCGGCCCGCCCATCCTTGGGCTGCGGCCCAAATATGGTCAGAAGCACTCATAGGCCGCGGCCCAAATCAAGTCAGAAAGACTTGGGCCGCGGCCCAGAAATTTCCTGACTCTGGGTTGAACTTCGAAAAACCATAACTAATTCTAGAAAAATCGAAACGAAGTGATTCCAAAGCCAAATTAAAGGTATGTGAGTCCTCTTTCAAGGAAAAATATAGCCCTTCACTGGAAATCACTACAAAATTCCAGAATTACACAACACTCATCATTGCCCCCAAAACAGAGTTCTGTTTCAATCCCAAAATTTGGACAACCATATCTCACAGAATACTCAACGAAATGACACAAAATATATGTCCATTTTGAAGCTTGAGATGAGAACTTTAAGACTAGAAAGTTTCAGAATTTTCCAATACCATTTTGTTATTCAAAACGCTCATACAAAATTACTGCGCAAAACAGAGTTTAAACCAAACAGATTTCCAATTTTCTACCAAAGTGTTCAATAACTCCAAAATTAATAACCAAGCTTATTCCCACACAAAATCACTCAAGGAACACAATGGTAACCTCAAAATGACCAAAATCACAACCTATCAACATGCCCTGTTTTAACCAAAGCACCAAAGCTATCACAAAGGGATCAACTTTCACATTTAAGCTTCAATTCCCTTCTATCAATTCAAAATACTAAACAATGCACCAATTCCATGACAACCACATGTTATACTCCCCAAGACCCTAAATCACGAAAATTAGGGCTTAAATTCCAGAAATTCAAGGCCCAACAAATGGCCACAAAACTTATATGAAAATGAAGCTTTCACTTACCTCAACAACTTTCACAAAGGCACTTCATGATTCTCCCAAGTCCATAATTTCGTGATTCCTCAAATCACCACCAATGGAGAATCTACAACCATAGGATGAAAGCTCTTAGCTCAAGGAACAATGTTAATGAAGAGCATTTTGGCATTTAAGGCCATTTGCTTACCTCAAATCCAGCTTTTCTTTTCTCTCTCTTGGCCAACAATGGAGGAAATGAAGAGAGAAGAGAGAGAACGTGAGAGAGAGATGGAGAAGAGGGATGAAGTGCAGAAAATCTGTCCCCTAGCCCCTTTCTATGCGCATGGGAGAGAGAGAAAAGAGAGGAAATGAATAAAAAATGGTCCCTTGACTTTTCTTCTCATCTCTCTTCATCATCAAGTGACACTTGCCCACATCTTATGCATTCTCATATAGTAAGTAACCACTTGGTTACTCTACTAATTCCATTAGCCATTTAGTTACATATCTCATTTCTCCTTAGTTAGTAATTAATTTCTCCATTAATCACTAACTTATGGCTAATAATTTCATTCTTTCAATTTTCCCAACAATTATGGCATATTAATTAATATAGCCACCAAACCCATAATTATTCCACTTTAATTCGATAATTATCCTCAATAATTACCATTAGCCTTTAATTGAAAATTGGGGTGTTACAGTCAACGTGAGCTGAGGAAGAGGGAATAAAAAGGAAAAAGGGAGAGAAAAGATAAAAAAGTAAAGTTAAAGGAGGGAAATATGATTGGCGGAAGAGTTGAAAATTTACATCCAGCCAATTATGACACTTCTTTAAAGACGTGCCACAGCTGCCTTTTCTTTTCTTTTTCTATTTTATTTTTTTTAAATTTTGGGGACCAGATGTGGCGCCTGCCAAGGCAGATGCCACCCTTGGATAGAGACCAGCTGTGGCGCCTGGTGGACCAGGCGCCACAGCTGGGTCAGGTGGGCCAATTGTAGCGCCTACCGCGCCTGGTGGACCAGGCGCCACAGCTGGTTCCCAAAATTTTAAAAAAATAAATAGAAAAAGAAAAAAAAAAGGGCAGCTGTAAGAAGTGCCACAAAATGTGCGCCACTTTTCAACCTTTTTGTAGTAGTGTTTTAATATTTAATTAATTTCATTAACATTACGAAAGTAGCTAATTTTTAATTAGTATTTTTCAAATCTTATATATCAAAATAAAGTAAAAGAGTTTTTTTAGTTGTTTAACTTTATACCAGATATCAAGGTTTTAGTTTAATCTCTTTATTTTATGAAGTGTCTTTTTGATCCTTTACTATAGTCTCAAATAATGATTTTTGTACCAATTATTGTTATTTTTAAAATTAAAATTAATAAACCAATGCTTGTAAATATTTAAAATCTTGAAGTCAACATTTTTTTAAGAAAATTAATTTTGTGATCTCTATAATTTTGACTCAATTATTACTCAATCCTCACAGTTTGACTCAACGCAACTTAGTCACTATAGTTTTAACTTGATTGTAACTCAATCTCTCAATTTTGACTGACTATAACTCAGTTTTTATAGTTTTAACCATTTTATAATTTAGTCCTTATGTTTTAAAATAAAGGTTAGGGACTGAATTATAAAATGTATAAAGTATAGGGACTGAATTGCAATGAGTTAAAGTTGAATGACTGAATTACAACTGGGTCAAAATTATAAGAACTGAGTTATACCAACTCAAAATGTAGGGACTAAGTTACAACTTAATCAAAATTATAAGGACCAAAAATTAATTTTCCCTTTTTTGTTAATGGCATTAGGATTAGAAAACTGAAAACACACTAATAATATTGTGTGAAGGGACAGAAGATTACAGAAAACATATAAAGTAGTAGAATTGAAGACTTGGGCCTAATAATTAAACACCGGCTTCGATCATCACTTGTTGCTTGAGTACTTTGTTTACTTGTTATTATAACGACTTGTTTTATAATTTAACTTTGATTTGCTACCTTATTTGAAACGAGAAATAAGGAATGAACGATTTGATACAGGCACCTACGTACCGAGCTATCTTGGAAGAGAGTTGCGTGGTACCATAGCCATGAAATGTGTGAGTGGGTGTATATATAGTGTTTGTGATTTTTTTTTTTTTGACAAAGCATAATTTCATTTATGATGAACAAGTAAAAGTTACAAAATATCTAAGCAATAAATATACATCGTTTAGAAGGTAGGAGCGACCCCAAAAAAACATTTCTTGTCTTAGTAATGATTTTTATGTGGTACTGTTTGACTAGTTTACAATTTAAAGGGAATCTATGTGGATATTCTATCTGTAGCTGTCTGAGGATAAAAATCATAGCCTCTCGTAGCAACATTAGTTGCAGATGTAGTATTCCAAGTTTGCTGTTTGGAGTTAACAACCACTTATGGAAGTTTCTGTGATCAAAAAGTATTTTAATGTATATGTTCTTGTGGGTCCTTCTGGAGTTGTGGATTCTGAATATGACCTCCCATCGAGCAAAGAAATGCCATCTTGAGAGATGTGGACATCTCTCATCTACCATCTGGTCTTGTGACGCATTATCGTCATGATTCTATTGTGGAAGGAGATGAGATAGAGCAATTGCTATTTTAGATTGTGTAGTTCGAATCAGTTGCTGAGGGGAGCGTGTCATAACTGAATGACAAGCTTGATTCCTTACAAACCACAAGGAATCTAATAATTGGAAAGGTAAGTATGTTAAGAAATTATTAGAATCCTCGAGATTTTGCAGCCAGATTATTGTTCATTGTTATAAAGATTTGTCCGAATTATTATCAATTCTAAGGTTGCCTAGACTACTGAACCAGCATGCTCTAGTAAAAGGAGAATACATGTTATAAAGATTCACAGCTACATTGACAAAAATAACATATCTCAGAGTCAGTCGTATGTCTGCTACTAAGCATGTGTTTGTGATGTATACGTGGAGGTGAAGAGAGGTGTTTAATTATAGAATGATGAAAGGAAAGAAGGAATTAAGTAGGGCCTAGTGGAAATGGGGAGGGATATACGTGCGATAACGAAAGATAGTGACCCAACATAAGTAGGGAATGAGATTGAAATATGATTGGAGAATGATGAGTAAGTAATAATACTACAAGTGGGAGCTAGGGGGTGGTAGTGGGATGTGATCCATTATTCCCTTGATATAATAACACATGCACCCACACGTCCCTACCCTTTCCTTGCTTGATATAATGCCAGATCATTTTGCATAAAACACACCCGTTTAGCTCCTCCATACAATTTGTTACTGATATATATATATATATATATATATATTCTAAAATTGTACCATTTTTCATTTCCTACATCATGTGAAAAAATACACATATTAAACAAATGAATCTATTTTTTTTTATGAAGTGTCATCCATCATGAATAAGTAATACTACCTCCGGTCCTAAATATAAGACAAAGTTGATTTTTTTGGAGAAATTAAGGAAGCTAATTAAATTAGCTTAGAGTATTTATATTTATATTTTTTTCTCCAAACTAATTAGCTTAACTAATAAACTAATATATAATCTAAAGATACACAATAAATAATATGATTAAATAACTTATTTAACTTCTTTAATCTCCTAAAAAAATTAATTTTATTTTGTATTTAAGACCGAAAAGAGTATTACAAACTCCATGCCCATGTATGTTTACAGTTAAGTCACAAAAGGACTAGCTGATAGAAAAGATGCAGGAGAAGCAATTGTTTGAATGATGAGACCTTTCCTTTCTTCTATAAAAAGGCTCTGCCTCTGCCTTCCCCACTCACTCATCTTCGATTAGTCCTTTCACTGCTTTATTTTCATATATACATATCCAGTTCCCTCTGTTTTCAAGCTTGCACCTCTTTTTTCTTTAATTATGTCTGGGATCATTCAGAGGAATGCCTCCATGGATAAGATAAGAAACAACACAATCTTTCTTTCCCTTCACCTGTACTCCAATATTCTATTTTTTAAAATGTGTGTTGCATAAAAATATATAATAAATAAAAAAATCTAAATATTATACTACTGGTTTTTTAGTATTTGAATATCATTGAAATGATTTGATAAGGTGAATTGGTATATGATAGCGTGTAATTTGAATGAACTAACCACATTTTCTTATAAACTGCGAGAAAATTTTAAAATTAAATCACTGTTACGGGTTATGGTTCATAAATATTTTGACTTAACAAAAAATATGCTAAATATCATTATGACAGAAATCGCCATATATCACAATTCCAAACTGTTATATATGCGGGCGCTGTAAAAGTTCCGCGCAAATACATTATGGTTCTGAATTGTTATTTATTCTGAATCTATTATAATGGTTATAATATAGCACTCGTTATGTATGAAAGCTTAGTGAGGCTATGATATGCCTATTGCTGTGATAATAATTAACGGGCACATGTGAATAACTATAATAACATATGATAATGTTTGCATCATATATAATGATTCCACTTTAACAACCGTTATACATAGTTAACATAAATAACTGTTGCTAGATAACAACCATGATTTATCGAAGATAATTTTTTTAAAAAAATAGGGGGGGTCCTTCTTTTGATATCCCTCACTACTATAAAAAACGCTTTAACGTCCCTTTTTTGGGTCTTTTAACGTCTGAAAACAGGGGGACGTCTATTTGAGCGACGTAAAAAAAACTGTAAATAACATCTCTAAAATAGGGGATGTCTTTGGGCTAGACTTTAGACGTCCCCAGTTTGCACTAGGGACGTCTAAAATTTTTTTTATGGCCTTTTATATATATATCACTATCCGGCAAATTTAAACTGTAGAAATTGGATAGAAGAAATATTGCATAAACTAGAATGAAAACAACAGCAGTTCGGCACTATCTAATAAAAATGTTATCCCACAATCTAATAGTATGTACAACAACACAACTCTAATTCGCACATTGGAAATTCATCCCAAAATTCCCCTTAAAAGTGAGACATCCCAAAATCAAAATAACAAATTGTCTCAGCTTAATTTAAATGAAACTAAACTAATTAAGGCAATTCATATTCAAGACAATGTATCATTGTGATTTTTTTTACCAAGCAACCCATACCAAGTTCAAAGCTTCCAACTAAACAATTTTTAAGCCTCCACAATTTTTAGATAAGTATTATTTATCCCATCACAAGAAATGAACTCTCTTAGAATGCATGTACCACCCTAGAAAAAAAAATTGCCATCTTCATACCTATTTTATGGCATAATTGATGTTGTATTATATTGTACCTCATCAACATTCCAGAACCATACATGCATTTGAGGCAAAACTCTGACATATTTTTGTAATTTAGTTGACTTTTGAATAATGTTAAACTAGACTAACCTAAGCCAAACCAAATTCATTCCTAAGTATCATTGTCATTTTGTTAACTCATGTCTATATATATATACACACATCACCGTGTTGAAGTCTGTTGACGAAAAAAACAAGTATGCAATAATGACAGTCCATTTCCATATCAAGAAAATTAGAAGCAGATTAAAAGTATGCATATACAAGTTACTTTGTTTTTCCAGTTTCATAATCTGATTTAAATTAACAGTTACAAGCATTTGTTCAATCATTTGTGTCCAAAGTTGTGGGAGTGAGAGACAAACCTGTGGTCGACGAAAATGGAGACGACTCACGGTGCCACCAACTGGGAAGACGACAGTTGTGAGAGGGAGACACAAACGACGGTGCTCTTGTCAAAGAAGAGAGAGGGAAAAATAGAAATATGATTATGAGAAAGAGGAAGGCAGACAGGGAAGGAAGCACGGGAAAGGGAGTTGCAGCAACGAATTGAGAAAGAGGAAGGAAGACGGGAAAGGAAGCAAGGGAAAGGGGAAAGAGGAAGACAGCTGGGAATGAAGCTCACGGGGGAAGACGGAATGAAGCTTGGGGAAGGAAAGTAAAGCTGCTGGCCTGGTGCTGATGGGATGGACGTCTGACAGGCTTTTCCGCGTCCCCAGTCAAAATGGGGACGTCTAAAGCTCGCTTTAGACATCCCTAATTTGACTGGGGACGTCTAAAGTGCATAAAGGGCACACTTTAGACATCCCCAAAGACTCTGGGGAGGTCTAAAGTGGTATACTTTTTTTTGTTTTAAATTTAACCATCGCCAATATTTTACGCTAAATATTGAACTTTAGGAGTCCTTAATTTAAAAAGGGACGTCCTTTAGGGTCGTCAAATGTCTAGTTTGTAGTAGTGCCTCTTACATATACATTTGTATAAAACAAATCATAATATATATTTACATTTATTCATATACAGAACAATGCAACAAATTAGAATATATTTACAGTCATTCATGTACATGTATGCACCATTAAAACCAAAACTTTAAAACAAATAAATCATTAGTATCTAGAAATTTATAATCATTCTATATGTATTTACTCTCCCGCTGATGTGTCATAGATGTTGCCAACTCTTTAGCCACTTTTTCGATTTGTGAGTTGCTAAACATTGTGCAAAAGGCATTAAAATACTGTGTACAAAAGGAAACAAGATGGAAGTTATATATTATAATATATAGCTAACCAAATGTATATATGAACTAATTGAGCATATAATATGCCTTAGTTGTATCAATATTTTCAAGACTATGAGTGATTATGTCCTTTAAGTACCACATCATGCAATACTCACAATTGTTGCTGTTGTCCAGTTGCTTTATGTAACATCCTTGAATTTTTAAGACTTATAGTTAGTTGTATCTTGAGTGTTATTTAGTCAAAAAAAATATAATAAATTAATAATTTAAAAGAAACATCAAGTTTTAAACATTATTGAATAATACACACACACAAATACCTCCTTAAAAAAATAATTTAAATACATGGGTATGTGTATGTAAATATATCTTAATATTAGAATAAATAATATAAAATAAAAATATTATGTCAGATATTACTAAATTATTATTTTACTATTTTTCAAAAAAAAATATTTTAATAGGAGTAACCCTAACATCTCTCTTATAAATACCCTATCTCACTTACCTTGTAAATCCCTAGGTGCCGCAGCTTTGAAGCAACCATCATGTTCTCTTCTCCTTTCTCCTTTCTTCATTTTACTCGTCTTGTTCTGCCTCCCATATCTCTAACAAACTGATAAATGTCTTCTCACCTTATCACTTGCTTGTTTTCAGTTCTTTCTCTTGTCTAAGGTTATGAACTATGTTTTTTTTCTCTTTGTTGCTTTCTCTTCCCACCGCAAAGCTACTATAGATATAGGTTACTATAGATCTGAAATTTAAAGATGCTTTTTCACCCATGTATTATTATGCTCCACTGTTCATCTGCAACTCTTCCTTCAATGCAAATCTCCGACCCCACACTCTCTTCTTCATCATTTTTCTTATGGTGTGTATCCAGGTTTATTATATGTGTGTGTATGTATATTTATATAAAAAAAATCTCTATACATCTAGATTCCCGTACATGTGTGGGGAGATTTAAAACTCACTCTTTTTTTTCCATTATTCCCAGCTTCTCCATTTCGTTCCTTGCAGCCTACACACACATGTATTTTTGTCTCTTTCACAAGCCCACAAACTCCTAACTAAATCATTGTGTGTATGTTCCAAATATTTTTTTTAATTTCAAAATGTGTGTGAACCACTCACACTTACATATATACATATTTATGTTGTTAATCTCTTCACATCTAGACCCGCGTGACTTTGTTTTGTTTTTTTGTTTCTAAATTTGTGTTTCTTGCTCATTAAATATCAATCCCTCTTTCTTTTATTCATTTCATTGTCAGATTATTTAATACCAAATATGTTCCTTTTCTTTCTAGTTTTGACTTGTCATTTGAGAGAATAATTACAATGTTCTCTAAGCTTTTCCAGTCAAACTGATTTTTGTCTTTTTTTTCTATGTAACTTCTCTTATTTTCAACCGATCAGAGTAATATACACATACCATATTTGTTTTCACACCTTTAGATAACATTATGTAGTTATATAATGACTTATATATATATATATATATATTTCTATTTATATACACATAATATAGGAGTGAATCTCTGGTCACTTACGAGTGTGTGTGTGTAATTTCAAATGGTAGGTTTAGACTTTAGAATAGTATTAGAGTAACTCTAGAGTAGTTTTGAGATATATATATATATATATTAATAGATATTTATGTTTGTGACATTGTAGACTCTCATTAAAAATTTTGGAGTAGCTCTTTATGTGATTACCTGTGAGCCAGGGAGTAGCAGATAACTCTGAATATTCTTCCATATACTTGTGAATAGTGTATGATTTTTGAATGACTATTTTTTTAAAAGAAAAATGGACTGAATTATATGTATATGTGTTTGTATTATAAATTCTCAAATAAGTAGTGTTACAAGTAAATTTCTATATAACTCATTATATTTATATAATTAATAATTTAATGATAATTAATGTATTATTGGATTATTATTTCATTTTTAGCATGTTTGAATATGTGATTATATTTGATATGAATGGAAGCATGGATTATTGTACTTTGTCTTTTAATGATATTCTATTTATCACTGTTATTGCGGTTGCATCTGTGATGGGTTGGAGTGAGGAGGAATTTGTATGTTGAAATCTTTTACCACGTGGTATACCATCGCTCGGTGCACAGTGGATGGTATTTGTCAGGGCCTCTTCTTCCATGTTTTCCTTTGGCCGGGATTTCATTGGAGCTGTGGAACATGTGACACCTCCGTAGTTGTATTATTTTAAGGAGGGGAGCCATAGTTCAGACTTAAGCTCTACACCTTTGGCCGAGTGTATCTTAAGAACTGGTGAGCTTGGGACAATCCAGTCAAATGGATGGGTTTCTGTTGGACTATGTGTTAGCCTATGGCTCCAGTCAATGATATAAGGATCGACGGTGATATAAGAGAGGTTGCATCTTACATATTGCATAATTGTATATTACATGTTGTGATGAAAATACATATGGACATAATGGTGATTAAACTTGTTTTTGTCTTGTGTGAGAATTATGGTATATATGAATATATATGTAATCAGTTCCTTTTTATCATATGTGATTTGCTTGTGTACGGTAGAAAATTTCAGTAGTTACTAAGACGTGAAATCTCATCCCTATATGTTAACATTTTCAGGTGATTGTTCTAATATGGAGCAAGGGAAGGCACCTATGGAGTGAGCCTTGGAGGCTCTTTTGTGCTCCTAGAGCTCATGTTATGTCATTTATTTTGCCATGACCCTAAGACTTTCGTATTTTATTGTGTTTTGAGGAAATGTTTTGATTTGATTTAACACTGTGACTTGGGCTTTATTTGAACTGATTTGTATTTTAATGGTTTGGATGTTGAACATCCTTATTGGTGATATTTGAATTACTATGGTTAAGTATTTGGCTGTTTGATTGAGGTGTTACACTTTAGGCATTATAAAGAAATGAGAAGAAAAATTTGAAATTCAATCACACACACACACAAACCATATTGTGTGTTTCATCAATTTATTAATATAAATTGTACCTTTGGACATAGCCATTGGAAGGCCTATATGTAGCTACCATCAGTGACCTTGTTTTTGGTGCACGCAAGATCATTTTGAGTGCAGTAATTGTAGACTGCTCTAAGAAGATACAATATAAAATTATATATATAGAAACATGCAGGATGAAATGAATTATAAGAGATAATGAATGAATAACTTACTGGTTGAATGTCTCCTACATGAATGATCTCATGTCTGGAGCTCCACTCATAAAGTCATAGTACCAAATCCTTTTGCGTATTGGATTTACGACTATGAGCATCCAGTGGTTCCTAAGTATAATAATAGATCACACCATCAAGATAATTACAAAATAAATAAAAACTAATTTAAGCAGAGTTAATGATGTTCCCACCCTTAAACGTAAGGCACAAATAAATAAGTATCACTTTTATTTTGTGCCCTCCTAATGAATTCATCCCCCATAAATCTCATGCGTTGTTGCTTAACATCTTCCTTCATGTTGTCACCCTGGTTATTGATTTAGTCAGGCGGGTGAACTTGCTCTTGTCCAAGAGGCCGTGGGGAATGAGGTAATTATGATACAGGTGCTTGAAATGTCAAAACCAACATATCAAAATGTAATCAAAGTTCTACGTAGCCAACTATTCAATCACAATTGAAGAAATACCTCATAAAGAAGTTGATAGAGTTTGAACTTGCCATGTTCATGTTCAGGATCTCAGAAACAAGCTCTTCGCTTATAGCTTCCTTTTGGTTTGTTTGGTCGAAGACCTCTCTCTCAAATATGATCATTGAAAATTGGTTTGAAGCAAACCACTTGTCAGCGAACTCCTGGAGGGACTTCCAGCCAGATTGACCAAGGGGCTTATTCTGTGAGGAAGACTTCTTCTCGGATTGATCTTTGGAGGTGGGATGCTTTCTCTTCTTGGATTGAGTGGGGGGCTTAGACTAACTAGGGAGCTTGGAGTGGGTGGGTGGCTTGGACTTTGTGGGTAGCTTCTTTTGAGCGAGCACTTCTTTTGAGTGCGGGGCTTCCATACTCTAAATAGATAGTGAGGCTATGCAATGAAGCTGGCCAAAGCCCCTCCCACTATATCTATGTCTTTAGTAGGCACAAGGAGCGGATAGCTTAGGTCGATGTTGGTGTTGATTTGTACTTTCACATGCTTAGGAGCGATAGGCTCATTATGAAGTATGTTATCCTCTGGGTGGTTGAACATGTAGCCCATTGCAACTGTATGGTATCCAAGGCTATCGGCAAAATACTCAATATACACAAACCCTTAGGCAGATCATGGGGAAAATGTACAGCTGCATTTAATAATTGGACTGCCATTTCTCCCTTGCTACTTGATAGAACACTCATTCATCAACTTTTATGTGAAAAACTACATTTATTCTTGCATTTCACGACACTATTTTTGGAGTTTTCGTACTTTTCGTCCCTATTATTTCTTCGAGGTTGCCTTTGACCATAATATTTTATCTTGGGCAATCCAAAGCCGGCACCCCTAAGAAGAATGAGATGGTCAGGCCTTAATGTTTTGGCTAATACGTCCTCATTCGCAAAAAGGCAACCCCCTATGTTATAACTTCCTAGGACATGGCTTACTATGCATTTAACAATAATGTTAATATTGATAGTTAATTGAAAACATTACTTCCCTGAATCAGGAACTAATATTAATATTTACTATTTTATCGACAACCTCATTCATCCGAGGATCATCTTAATAGCCATCTTTATTTTACATTGCCAGTGACTAAAGTTCATGACGGAAAGGTCTACTATCATCCCCACTCTCAGCAGCTAACTTTTCAGCAATCCGAGCATATCCCGTTTGCCCTTCCTTGTAAGGATACTTATTGTTATTCACCCTCTTCCTATTTACCTAGCTTAAATCCTATAAAAACACACAATACTCGAATTAACATTAAACAGATACATGCAAGTCTTTTGAATTACGAATAACAATTACTTGCAATGTTGGGTTGCGACATTAGATGACAAAATTTCTCCAATCATCTGGTTTGATGGTGGATCGAAGATCCATGGGAACTTCTGTCTCATCAGCCTCTTTAGGATTCTGTAAATACGCCTTCGTCAATACATGATAGAATGGGCATAGTGATTGGCCGACCTTTTTGATGAAAAATTCCCTGATATAATTTCCATCTATATGATATGCAATTTGCAAAGCACACAATTCAAGTTAACATTTTTTACAAGTACATAGCAATTAATTGGCAAGCATATATACCTTACCCTAAAATTGTCCCAATAACTCCTTCGTAATCTCCTTATACCTGACGCTAGTTACCCGCTGGGATAAGTGTAACCCCTTCCGTAATTATATCCGAAATACACGATTAAAATGAAATAGAGACCAATAATAATCAAAATTCATTTACATTCCCATCCTTAAGATAGGATTTTCACAAATTTCTTTAACAAACACCTTAACCTGGTCTCACATTCATATTTCAAATACAATTACTTCGTGAAGATAAACTACATTCATATAAATATCAGAGTGCACAATAATAATACCAGCAATTCCGGGTTCATACCTTCACTAAAGATACGTAGGGCATATATGCCCTTTACAAATTCTCAAATGGGGATTACACAAATTTCAATCCAAATACACATTCTAATCTATCATCCGAACATATACAATTATCCCAGCATATAACGATAACCAACTACCAAATCCAAATGCCTATAAGGGATTCTCGCCGCCTCTAGTCACTTGCTCCTTCCTCGAGCCACTTGTCCTGTCTAAAATGTTGGTAGGGGAGGGTGAGATTCTAGAGAATCCCAATAGATAACAGATACCAATATGCATGCAAGATAAGTGTTTAATGCATGACATGCTTGCATCACAATAACTTGTGCTCACATAATGATATATCCGCATGCTCAATGTTTCAACAACATACTCATGGCCATAGCATAAATAGAAACAGAGCTTTAATCATTCATATATGTTTCACATAATCAAGCAAAGCCATAACATGCATCAATACACAAACACAAATATCAATACATGCAGGAGAGGTAAGTTCCCTACTCTTATTCTTTCCGCGTATGCTCCAGTATCGGCTACTCACGATCCGAGAGGATATCGAACCATGATCAGGGCAAATATCCGACTCTATAACCAAATCAAGGACATAGGATCATTCTCTTTTCCAAATTCTCATTTTCATAACACTTAAATTTGGTTATCATAATTGACCCTTAAGAGGCCACAAATGCCTCTAATAAAAGCTCTAAAAGGTTGGGAAACAATAGGTTAGAGATCTCCTTTCGAAAACTCAAAGTGCTGGAACACAGGGGTTGGCCGTGGCCAGCCCTTCCTTGGGCCACGGCCAAAATATGGTCAGAAGGTCACTGACCGCGGCCAGCCACCCATGAGCCGCGGCCAGCATCAGGTCAGAAAGGTCTGAGCCGCGGCCAGCCACCTTGGGCCGCGGCCAAGAAATTCCCTGATTCTTGGCTGAACTTTCAAAATTCATAACTAATTCTAGAAAAATCAAAACGAGGTGATTCCAAAGCCAAATGAAAGGTAATTAAGTCCTATTTATAGGAAAAATATGTACCATTACTGGAAATCACCACAAAATTCCATAATTACACAAAACTCCATACTGCCCCAAAACAGAGTTCAGTTTTGATCCCAAACTTTGGCAAAGCATATCTCCCAGAATACTAAACGAAATGACACAAAATATATGTCCATTTTAAAGCTTGGGATGTGAAATTAAAGACTGGAAAGTTTCACAATTTTCTGAAATCATCTGGTCATTTAAAACGTCCACACAAATAAACTGCCTAGAACAGAGTTCCAAGGGACATATTTTCCAATTTTCTACCAAAGTGTCCCATGACTCCAAAATTAACAATCAAGCCTATTCCCACATAAATTTTCACAAGGAATACAATGGTAACCTCAAAATGACCAAAATCACAACTTATCAACATGCCTTGTTTTGACCAAAGCACAAAACCAACACAAAAGGGGCTAAACTTCACTTTTAAGCTTCAATGCAATTCTATCAATTCAAAACACTAAACAAGGCACCAATTCCATGACAACAACATACCATACTCCCCTATAACCCTAAATCATGAAAATTAGGTCTAAAATTCCAGAAATTCAAGACCCAACCAATGGCCACAAAATTTATATGAAATTGAAGCTTTCACTTACCTCAACAACTTTCCCAAAGGCACTTCATGATTCTCCAACTTGTAAATTTTCGTGATTTCTCAAATCACCACCAATGGAGAAACTACAACCAGCAAATTGAAGCTCTTACTCCAAGGAACAACTTTATAGAAGGAATTTTTGGCATTAGAAGTTATTTACTCACCTTAAATGCAAGCTTTCACTTTCTCTTTCTTGGCCAACAATGGTTGCACAAGAGAGAGAAGAGAGAGAGAGAGATGAAGTGAAGGAGAAGAGAACAATAATGATACTCCCTCCATGTTGTCCAGCGAAAAGAGAGGAGGAAAGAGAGAGAAAAATAAAATATTATATCTCATTTGACTTTTCTCCTCAACCACTATCCTCATATAAGTTTGCCACATGTCACAAGCCTATTGGCTCTCACCCAAAATAGTCACCAATAAGCCATTTAATCACTCCATTAACCATTTTAATCACACTTCTCATTTTCCTCTTAGCTAGTAATTAATTTCTCTATTAATCACTAACTAATTGCCCAACAATTTCATTCTTTCGATTTCCACTAATCATGGCATATTAATTAATATAGTCACCAAACCCATAATTATTCCACTTTAATTTGATAATTATCCTCAATAATTACCATTAGCCTTTAATCAAAAATTGGGGTGTTACAATAAGAACGTTGATCCTTGCTATTAAGCCGATGTAGCTAATGAAGTATGACGAATGAAGAGGTTGACCATCATTGTTCCATATCACATCAAATCTTCTCCTTAGAGACTTTTCTTCATTCACAAAAGTAAAGGCAAAGCAGCCTCTCCTTACAATATCTGGCACTCGTTCTAACCCCTTTTCTAGGGTCTCGTTTCTGGGTTACCTAGGGACAACATTAGTACTAATGGAAATACCAATACAAGGAACATTATCAGAAATCAGAACTAGGGGCATTATTAGTGCCGCAGGAAGTAGAACTGGTTATTTTAACTGGAAAACAAAATTCATTCAGTTAGCCATAGGGAACAAATCTGAGTTTTCTAGAAAAATACGATGCACGGCTCAGGTCAAAACCTACCTAGGCAAGATGAAGTGAAAAATAAGGAGAATGCGAAATGCATAAGAGAAATCATACCTTAAAATAAGAAGAACAAAGCATGAGAAGGAAAGCGACCTAGCTAGGGCTCTTAAATGAAAAAGCGAGTTAGTCGCAGTGACTCTCATAGCCTTTAGACCGAAGTTCAAAAAAAAATAGTGGAGGATGTGGTTTGCCTGAAAGCACTGTCAATGGCCAGAAAAGTCAACCAGAGTTGTGGGGTTCTAAGGACGGTGGGTAACGTTCAACCAAAGACAAACATGTTAAGTGTAATAACTTAAGAAAGTGAAAAGGCACGAGATAGCAAGTACGTGTTTTAAAAGACTTGATGAAACTTGCTCACGGCTATAAGTGTAGAGCCGTTATGAAAGGTGTCCTTTTCTTATGGTTTTTAATTTACAACCGTAATGAACTTTTGAATGAAAGTTCACGGTTTTAACATCACAATTGTTAGATTTTGTAAACGGTGATGGTGATTTCTTAATAACCGTCAGGTATTTGACGTGGCATTATAAAAAGTGACTAGTTTTACATAATAACCATTACTTATTTGACCTTTTTTTAATAATTTTTAAAGTTGATTATTCAACCCTATAGTATAATCAAAAAATTACAAAAAAAAATGAAAACAAGAGGGTGAATAAATGAGATTGTGAACGAGAAAGGTCAGTTCCCCTTGCTGCTCCTTGTCCATATGTCCTTGCTCTCGTTGTTGGAATGAAGTGGATGGCTAAATAGGTTTAGCGGGTCATCCAATAGATCGTGTCCTTTGGAATGGAAAGGGTTACATTTTAGAGCCAAGCATGTTGGTTTAAACTGTCACAATTAACATAGGTAACATTTATTTACTAATAACTGTGAACATCCCTTAAATTAGTAATGGTTGTTTATTAATAACCGTGAAGAGACAATTGTTTTTGTTTAAAAAAATATTTTTGGGTTACATTGCCCTAGTGTTTAATTATTTTTAATATTCAAAAATTTAAAAAAGCAGTAGTGGTTTTTCAGTCATCACCACTAATGTTGTTCTCCTCCTCTTGCCCCTCCCTCTCGCTCGGCATATCATCGATGTCTGAGGAAAGAGATGAAAGGTTTGACTGGAAGTGATCAAATACAACCTGATTGTGATAAAGGATGAGGTCTAACTTTTTATTCAGACTGTGGGCATGTCTCGTAATACGCCTTGTGGAGCAATCCAGGTTGGCCAACGTCTACAGCAAAGCCTCCATTTGAGGAGGAGGCAAAAGAGGTGGTAGTGGACAAGGAAGGGGAGGAGCTTGTGGAGGCAATGGTGGAAGATGAGGGGCTTGTGGAGTAGGAGGGTGAGGGTGAGCAGGAGGACGACGAGGATGCGAGGACGAGCATGTACAGGGGGAGGGGGGCAAATGGAAAGAACTCTCTGGTGTCTGACCATGATGAGAGAGTGAAGGACGAAGTTATGAAAATGTGCTTTTTAGAAAAGTACAAAGAGTACAAGGAATATGTCAGTATAAATAAAGTTGAATACTTTGCTCTAAAGTATATTTGACTTAGGAGAACTGGTACTTGGTGTCAAACTGAACGAGGTTTTGAAAATGTTCTTTTTAGATTTAATTTGTTCTTTGCATGACGGTTGTTTATTATGAAATGTCGTTTTTATCGTTCATACTTTACAGTCAATAGATATAACTATTATGTTTGTATTCACTGATGTAAGGTTGGAAAACAAATCGTTTGCAAGTGCTCATGATAGTTGTTTCGAAAGAACCGTCATTTTTGTCACTAAATAGATGACGATTATTAAATACAACTGTTATTTTTATGTTTTTGCAAATTCCGCCTCGTAATACATGATGGTGTGCATAATTAATTGTTACTTTTAAGCGTTATATATTATTGTGCGACTTCTACTTCGACTTACATGACATTTATTAGCTGTAACCGTTATATATTAAGTGTTATAAATGCCCAAATTTATAACAGTGTATATTGAAGGATAGTGTCAATGACGGCCAACTGTCACAGTGGCAAGCATTTTCATCTTTTCTTAGAGGTCACAGCTCTCAGATTACATGATTGCGAGTGAGTTTACTTTGCTTGCTTGTTAAGAAGAAAAAATATATATACCATAAGTGATTTAATTTATTGATATATAGATGAAACTTTTCTCTTGTCAGGGAAGGCAGATATTAGATATATCCTCGTGTAATTGGGAAAACTAACTTTTTTCTTATTAAAATAGTAGATCTCACTTAATACATCGGATAAGATACCAAAATGATTGTGAAAATTCGTTCCATGCCATACTGATTGTAAAATGTTTAATATACATGAACTATAATGTATGCCTGAATTGATGTTTGATGTCGACTGGATAACTTATAAAATTCAATACCTTTTTTCATAATATAGTTTTAATTTTTTTACACTTCAAAATTTTTTCTTACAAACCAACGTGTGAAGATATAAATTTCTGTTTTTTATTTGTTCAAAACAGAATAGGTCGTATTGATTTTCCTTTTGGGTCACAGGAATCCGAATTTCATGCATTTTTCCTACCAGCATCAATAATGTCAAAGGCACGAAGCAAGTGCAGAATCTGAAGTTTTCCTCGGCAAATATCTTAGTTTTCCTTTTATAAAAATCACAGCTATTAATCTAATTTTTTTAGAATGAGAAAAAGGGAAGAAAAGTAACGACTAACAAGTTCGTCTCCAGGAACTTAATTAGAGGAAGAAGATGAAGTACGAGAGCATCAATATATATACACCATGGGCCTTAAGCGTGAATTCTGAATTTCGAGGACCTGTATATCTTAATAAGATCAGTCCCATAACAATTGTCCCGACCTGGCCATTACTCACTCTTATTCTAAATACAGGATCCTTGGTAGTACTAGTTGATAGATGTGGTCTACGGGTGGTTCTAAATATGAAACCTTCATGTGTTTGGTTTCATTCATTTAATATTTTTTAACGTTATCCTCATTAATTAATTCATTTTTCTCTCACTGGCTCTGTCTGTCTCCCTCATTAATTAATCCAATGCCCCCATTAAAAGAGTGATACTATATTTTAGGAAAAGTGAGTCACAATTTCTACATATATGCTACTAGCACCGCATATGTAACTTTTTTTTTTCCAGCAACTACTACATATGTAACAAACTCTTATATTTACGACAGAAGAGAGAAATCAAACTATAGTACTTATCTTCTGGCCAATTCCTCCTAATTAATTAGGCACACATTCCATTTCTTTCTAGCACTATTGTCGGTAACCATGAAATATGATTTAGTGGTCACCTGTATGTTTGAAAACTTCGCGTACCCATGCACTTGCACTTCTTTTGCCATTAAATCTCTTGCTATCTCCGTGTTTTGGTTGGTACTATTGTATTTTAATGTTATACTGTTAACTCCATTTATTCATCAACATTTAAAATTAATTATGATTGTGATTTGATTTTTTTTTTGGACTAATTATGATTGTGATTTAAAAGGGTTAAAACGTACTAGTCAATATATATATATATAAACTGAAAATAAAATTAAATGGAGTTTATTCTTTATCCCATGTTTTAAACAAATTAAGTAATGTATGAGAATGTTTACTGTGGTCCATCGCTACCTCTGACAATAATTAAATTATTTAACTTTTAAAAGCAAATATCCTAATCAAACAAAATTTTCCTATTTATTATATTATACGTCCATAACGTATAAGTTTAGGTTCAATTTGGACAATTTTAAAATTTGTTTTTTTGGGAAAAAATCTGTTGTAAGCATTTTCATTTAAAAAATAAATACAAAATTAAAAGAATTTCTTGGCCATAAAATTCTCACTTTTCAATAAATGTGTACGCGTGTGCAGCAAGGAGATGATTAATGATGTTGAACTAACCGCTTTAGATTTTTTTTTTCCTGGACAATCTTTAGTTTTTTTTTCTTTGCCAACAGACAATCTTTAGTTGGATGGACGTGTGTGGTAATTCTGCTTTTCGGAACAGTATTTTTTTTTATGGTGAGGAGGTTTGTCAAAAAATGAACCGTATGCCCAAGGCCGAAAGAGAAAGTCACGGATAAGTTTTGTTCAGGAAGATATCACGAAAGAGGTAGGGTCCAACACGAAACATATATTTATACGGATAATTGACTCTTTTGTTTTGGTTGCGTTTTATTTGGCCAGAATAATAATATAGGTGGTACATATATAAAAGACTTGAAGGATCAAATGGGTTCATGTGGGTTCCCATGTTGTAATGGGGAAAAAATTTGTTGCTTGGTATTTTAAATGAATAATTCTTTTAGTTAAAGTGGAACGTAAATGAGGTCATTAAATTTGGTCAAGCAGGGATGCATGAAAAAAAAAAAACAAGAAGGAAATTAAACCGAAAATTTCAATTTAGGGAAGAAATTACAGCTGTAAGTTGGCGTGGGGGAACTAAAAGGAAGGGAATGGGGAATATGGTTGGGGGAAACTGTTGGATTTGTTAAAACGGAAGGAGTTGGGTTGAGTGGGGGTGATTGGTGAATACCGAATAGGAAGAGAAATTAAATAAATAGGGGGAGGCAACAGGGGACGCTCCCATATAATTCTTCCATAATGCTCTCTTCCTTCCCCACGCTGTCTGATATCATTATCCGATGGCTGATCCCGCCGCTGTGTGTGGCGGTGCTGCTGCTCCGCCTTTTGAAGCGCCCCCCCAGGGCCAAGTCTCCGCCGGGCACCTCTGGCTGGCCTCTCCTCGGCGAGACTCTCCACTTCCTGGCCTCCGCTTACACCTCCGGACCTCTCTCCTTCATGCACCACCGCTCCTCTCTGTATGATCTTCTTTCCCTTTCTCTCGAATTCTGCTTAATTTTCCCGTAATTGTGTGTTTGGATTAGTTGTTGAAGAATAGTTTTTACGGTTTTTACGAGATAAGAATCTGAGAGAAATTTTATTCGTTACACACGGAAAATAACTTCTAACACCGCAGTCTACGGAAAATAACTTCTGAAACCGCAGCGTCAGGGGCAGCTAAACACTCACTCAATTCCCCGCAACACCATCCAAACTTGCTTCCCCCCTCCAATTTCTTTTCTTGGACCACCCATTTATGACTTGATTTTTCCTCGACAATATACACCTCCATATTTCATTGTCAACCTAACTTCGTGGTCCATTACTTTATATGCCCATTTTTCATTATCATATTTATACCTGTATATATATATCAATATCTTATTAGTTTGGTCTCACATTTGATATATGTCCCATTTAATATTTGCTTAATTGGTTGTCTTTCCCAGGAAGCAGGCCGCTTCGTCTTTTTTTTTTTTTTTTTTAAAACAAAACATTCCTTACATTAATTGCAAGAGTCATCTCCATTAATTTATCAGTTTAAGGATACGCAGGATAAATAACGAAGGCGCAAGTCATGCATGAGTTTGAGTAATAACGTTCTTAGTCATTTAATTATGGAGCATTTTAAAATGAACATATAGCTATTGGCTGTTGGTTTTTATAAATTTAGAAATAGTCTTCAGATAGTCAAAATAAATTTTGAAAGTAAGAAAGAATCAGAGCTCTAGTTGAACTATGGGAATATATATGGTGCTATTATTAATTTGCTTGGGTGGAGTTGATTTGGCATAATTATGATCGATCGCTTGTGGTGGGTGTAAGTAATAAAGTATACGGCTAGGAGGGCAAAACGCTCTTGAAATGACATAGTAGTACTGCTGATAACAAGAAGATGGTGAGTCAAGAGAGGATGGAAGGCAGAGGGGATTAAATAGCTGCAGGAATCCAAACATAATAGATATTACTTGGCGGAAGCAAGCATTGAAGATGAAGCGTGGTGGGTTCAATAAATAAGGAGTGCATGGGTTGTTGCAGCTAGAGAGGAGCATTACCATAACCAAGGAAGTAAAAGCAGAAAAAAGGCTGCTTTCTGCAGTCACTAGGTAGACCTTAGACTTGGCAACTCTGGTTGCTTCTGCACACTGTAACTATAGTAGTATACCACTGTGACAGCAGCCACTTTTGCTTCGGACTTCGGTCTTGCTCTTGCATTAATTAACCAAGCCATTAAGATCAGAGAGACATGCTTTACTTGTGTTTGTGTATAATAAGTGGGGTATATAGTATAAGTATGTATATACGGGTATAATGCAGGTATGGGAGGGTGTTCAGGACGAACATATTGGGAAGTGAGGTGATAGTGTCGGCGGATGCGGAGGTGAACAAGGTGATATTGCAGAACCAGGGGAACGTGTTCGTGCCTGCATATCCCAAGTCGGTTAGGGAGCTCATGGGACGACACTCCATCCTCCAGATCAACGGCAACCCCCACCGGAAGCTCCATTACCTCATCGCCGGATTCCTCCGATCCCCTCTGCTGAAGTCCAGAATCACCTCTGACATTCAACGCTCCGTCACCCTTTGCTTGGCTTCTTGGAATCACCACCCTCCCGTCTACGTTCAGGATCAAGTCAAAAAGGTCTCCCACACTGCCTATACTTACTTCTCCCAACCAATATTCCCCTTCACCTCTTCATGAAAAAAAAAAAAAAGCATCCCATCCGGATAGGCAAGTTATATATTTTACTTGGGAAACATATAATTTAATTGATAATATTATATATGTAAAAAAAAATAAAAGGTATGAACATTATATATGAGGAGACATAATGAGTTAAATAAAATATATTAGGATTAATAGAATGGAATAATAAAGTTGGCAAGTATGGAATTGTAAGAATTGAAACAAATAAGATTTGTTTTGAATGAAATGTGGGTGTGGCAGATAACGTTTACAATTCTGGTGAGAGTTCTGATGAGCATGGGTCCGGGAGAAGAATTGGAGGCGCTGAGGAGAGAGTTCGAAGAATTCATAAAAGCCTTGGTATGCGTGCCCATCAAGTTTCCAGGAACAAGACTGTATAAATCTTTGAAGGTAAGATGTGATGATGAGATATATATAATAACTAGTGTTGATACTGCCGATGGAAGTGATGAGTTTTGAAGTATGTGAATAACGCATTGATTCATGCAGGCGAAGGAGCGAATGATGAAGAGGGTGAGGAAGATAGTGGAGGAGAGGAAGACGGCGAGGGAAGAGGAGAAGGGAGGAGCAGCGAGAGATGCGGTGGACGTGCTCTTAGGGGATGAGGAGCTATCGGTGGAAGCAATAAGCGAGAATATTATAGAGATGATGATCCCCGGCGAGGAGACCCTCCCGACGTCAATGACCATGGCCGTCAAATTTCTCTCCGACTCTCCTCCCGCCCTCTCCCACTTACGGGTATATATGCTACCTTTCTTCTTTCCATTTTTCCAATACTTCACATCATCATCAATATATGTCTCCCTTAATCCCTTTCTTGTTCATCATTATATTATTTCATGTTAATTACCCCTTAACATCAGCACATGTGCTTCTATCATAGTCTTAAAAGTTATTTTGAGACAAGTTAAAAAATTAAATCCATAAAAATGAACCCTTTTTTTTTTTTGGGTGGCCTAAGATGTATATGGAAGAGAAGTGTTTGACGTCTACAAGTGAGTGAAGGGGAGGGTATATGGCTTTGGAGGGTGTTTATTATGGATTCAACGGCTGAGAGTTAGGCCCATCCTATGAATTTCACGCCCCTCCCGTGCCCCACCCCGCTTTCTAATTATTGCAGTCATTTTCCTGCCGACTGTTTTTTTGGTTGGTTGTTTTGTTGTGCGAGCGAGTGTGGTGGCCTACTTTCTTGGTGGCAAAAACTGCAAGACAAGTTGTTGGTTGGTTCATAAAAACAAGAACTCGTGTGACACTTGAAAGCCGAGTGGGCAGCCGAGTCACTGTCACACGAGAAGCGACAATGAAAGCTGGAAAACGCTGTGCATTTCATTTGCAAGAGTACACAAGTACATTTCCATATTTACGCAACATGTGTTTGTCAATTTGCAAACGTGGAGCGAGGCATGGACAATTTCAAACCACACGCCATCCATTATTGTTTATTATTGATTGCCTTCAGTACTCTTCAATCTTCATCCGCACTATACATATCCAAGTGGGAAGCAATAATTCACACTCGATCTGACTTTTGTTGATGATGGGCAGGAGGAAAACATGGAACTAAAGAGGCAGAAGACGGATCGCGGTGAAGATTATGAGTGGACGGATTACGTGTCACTGCCATTCACCCAAAATGTGAGCTAGTCTCCATTTTTAGAGTTAAAGAATTAAACAAATATGTACATAATTAACTGGGGCCTATTAATTGAGTGTGCTTAATTATATATGACGAAAAGGTGATTAGTGAGACTCTAAGACTGGCCAATATAGTGAATGCGATTTGGAGAAAAGCAACCAAAGATGTAGAAATTAAAGGTGAGTCATGGACATACATGTTGAGGTTGAATATATATATATATATATATATTGGTGAATGCGTGATATTATTAATTAAATGGCGCAGGGTACCTAATTCCAAAGGGGAACGGCGTGGTGGCATCTCTAATGTCAGTTCACATGGATGAAACAATGTATGAAAAGCCGTTTGAGTTCAATCCTTGGAGGTGGGAGGTAAGTGTGTGTGTGATTATATTAATTATATTTTGGTGAATGAGGAACGAGGAAATGAATGAATAGAACTTGTTGTGGAGCAGGGAATAGTAGAAGGGGGAGGCAAGAACGGGTACAGTCCGTTCGGAGGAGGGCAGAGACTGTGCCCGGGGATGGAAATGTCGAGGCTGGAGCTGTGCATATTTCTGCACCATCTGGTCACCACTTACACCTGGCACGCCCACCCTGATCACATCCTCTATTTCCCCACCGTCAAGATGACCAGGAAGCTCCCTATCTCCGTCCAACCCCTCTAATCAATTGCCCCATGCATCTACGTTAGGCTTAGCGTCACATCCGCCACAACTAAAGTCCAAAGGTGGGGCATCCTTCAACTTCAACTTTCTATTCCCTCGTCTCCATTATGTATAATCATATGCTCTATCATATGTGTCTCTATCAATAAATACTTGTTTGCCATCGCTTGCATGTGCCTCTTGTTTTCCCTCTCTTTCCTTCCACGCCACCTAATTCCATGTATGATACTCAAACTCAGCCATAAGAACCATCTATTAGCAGCGTAAATATGATATCAACATGGCTGCACAACAAAAGAGACTTGTGAAACACCAAGTTCATCGTTTTCTTTTCCCAAGTTTCTTCCTTCAATTTCGTTCTAACTCTGTCAAAACTAGTCTTAATGCTCATATAATATGCGAGGAATTAATTCATAATTATGTAAAGAGTAACAGGCAAATGAAGAAAATGAAAATAGGCTTTTCAACAAGAATTGAATTTAGAATATATTATGTTGTTTGCGTATGTTTTCCGTTTATATATATATACATACAAGGTTTACCTCAAACTTTTCAATAAAGATAATGAACATTAACGGATTTGATTTCTGCCAAAATAATATGAGAGTAGGTTTGTTTCCAAGTTACAAAATCAATTTTATACGATGCATTATCAAACAAGCCCTAAAAGTTATTCTTTACATGAATATATATAAAGCTTACAAAATATAAAAATATTTAGAATGATAGAGTAATTTGGTGAAAAATATAAAATTGTAGGAAAATTTTAAATAATCCCAAAGAAGTAACCGTGGCTAGGGGGAGCGGGGGTAAAAATGATTCAATGAAAGGTGAGCATATCCATTCTGGTGCCCAAGGTTGACGCCGCAGATAAGTCCGTGGGAGGGGAAATGTGCGCAAAGATGCAATAGGCCTTACAAACTTGGGATCTCATCACCCAAAACTCTCTCGGAAGCCCATTTACATATGTTCCTAATCTTACCCTACACAAAAAAAAAAAACCTTCACTGTTGAGAAATGGTCCAAGTTTATCCTGAAGGGCCTCCATTAGGCCTGGGACCTAACCTGGGGCTAAGGAAGATCATTTTACAGTCGCATGCCAAAAACACGATATGATGCATGTGGTCTCATCGCAACACTTTATGTGCTCATTTGGAATAATTTATTTTTGGTTAATAAGTGTTTATAAATTATAATTTACGATATATGAGATAAATGTGTGAGAGGAGTTTTATCTCGGCTTGCGTAATAAGGACTTATTATCTAAATATTAAGCTCAACCAAACACACACTATTAGTCTTACAAATTCGGAATTTCTTCCTCTGTGTTCTCGGATGCTTAGCTGATCCAGGACAATGCTTACAAACCACAAACTTGAGATGGCTGCGCTCTCTGTTTCCTATCCATTCAATACCCTCCCCTAAACTTAACATACTTCATCCTGTTAAAATATAACAAGTTTGTTTGAAAAAAATTTTGGTCTAAAATATATGAGGTTGATAGGGTAATTAATTATTATTTTGTGTTAATATAATCTTTAGTCCTTTAAAACATTTCTTAATTGCGTTAATATAATCTTTATTCCGTTTAAAACATTGATCCTTATCATTAAATAGGAATTTGGATCATTTTGTCCATTGAGGGACTAAAATCTCTTGTTTAAACTTTGAGGGATCAAAACCTAAATAAGGACAAATCTGAAGGATCAAATATTATATTAACCCTATTATTTTTTCATTTTTAAGTATATATTTGAAAATCACATTATTTAATAAGCATAAAATAGGTAAGCTTTATCAATTTAAAACGAATTAAATAACTTAACTAACATTTCTTAATTTGTCTAAATTAATTAACATTTTATATTATGAATAGGAGGGAGTATATATTTTAAAAATTTTATCCTTCACCTTATTTCTCATAGGGAAAGGAGACTTGCGCACACCTCCTTTGAAATTAAATCCTACAACCTCTCATTTCAAGTCGTCTGGGTTGCCACTTGAGTTAAAGGTTCCTAAAGATATACAAGTGGGTAAATACTCACATATTTACCGCTGCGTATACGTTCAAAAATTATTTATTACCTTTCACTAAATTCCATATTTATTTTTCTCCTTCTAAAATATCAAAATTAAAATAAACTAAGCTATGAATTCTTCCATTACTAACTTGGATGATTCATATTGAAAGATGAGCATCTTTAAAGACGCGCCGGGTATGAAACCGTAGCACTGTATTTAATTTAGTCAATTCAGTCAAAAATTCTGTGCAAGTCATAGTAATTATTTTTTAACTTAATCTTTTGGTTAGATTAAAATCTGCCTAAAACATCCCACACTATATTGTTATTATAAGTCCATGTTAATTCACTCCCACAGATTAATAAATGATAATTAAGTTCTTAAATATGTCTTGGATAAAATTTTTGAAATTTACTCATGTTAAAATTTCCTTACACAATATCTTTACAAATCACCACCACCCTCTCTTTTCTCTCTTCTTCCAACTAAAATTAAATAAAGTTAAAATTAGAAAATAATTATTAATAACTCCGCATATTCCTACACAACGTACCAGAGTGTCAGTGGCATGTCGGACTAGAGTGGTATCTGGTATGTTATTTATCTTCTCCGGCAAGAAATCAAGAATTTGCTCGCGAGGAGCTTGATTCGTACAATGCACTAAATTCCATATTCAATTCTACTGAGTGAAACAGAACAGAGACGGAAACAGAACAGAGACGCCAAAACAGAGAATGTGAACAAGCAGCCAATGTTGACAATGCAATGACGTATGCACTGACGTTAAGAAGTTTGGTAAATGGTTGTCAAAACTGACCATTGCATTATTTTAAGGGATTTATGAGGTTATGAATTTAGTATAAATAGGTGTGAGATTTTCATTGTAATTCATTAGAGAATTGATTAAGAATTTGAGTTTTGGTTTCTATACCATTTTGGCATCAGAGCCTTGTTCCAGAGGGAGAGAAAACGAGAGAGTGAGGAATAGGATAGAGAGAAAAAACGTTGGAAAACAGGGTGTGCGAAATTCCATCCTGCCGACCTTTTCTCAAAAATCTGACCACACCATCGTGTTCAGAAGGTCCCAAAACCCAGGACAGGCTTCGGCCACCGCCGTGAACCGCCGCCACGCGCCCTCACGCGCCACCTCTGAAACCCACGCGCCGTCAACGGAGCTACACGCGCCGGCCAACGCCACGTGGACCAATCACGGACTACCACGTGTCATCCTTGCCACGTCAGCACACGGTCAGCTAGAAATTTGTTGAAATTACCATTTTGTGCCCTAAATTTTGCGATATTTACATTTTGACCCCTAGAAAATTGCCAAATTTACATTTAGGTCCCTGAACTTTAGGAAATTACATTTTAACCCCTAGACTTTGCCAAAATTACATTTAGATCCCTGAACTTTTAGGAAATTACATTTTGACCCCTATATTTTGCCAAAATTACAATTCATGCCCCAGAACTTTCTGAAATTACATTTTGACCCCTAAACTTTGCCAAAATTACATTTAGGTCCCTGAACTTTTAGAAAACTACATTTTGACCCCCAGATTTTGCCAAAATTACATTTCCGCTCCCCAAACTTTCTGAAATTGCATTTTGACCCCCAGATTTGCCCAAAAATACATTATTGCCCTAATTACCCAAATTTCCTATTTTACCCCTGACTTTTCCATATACACAAATCCTTCCCCTACCTTGTACCTAATAAACTGCGTACTCTAAGTCATAACTTGTGAGACCAACTGCAAAATGCCTCCAAGACGCGGAAATAGACATGAAATTGAGATGGAGGAAATGAGACGCCGGATACAGGAATTGGAAGCCACTATAACAGAACAGCAAACCGTGCTCGAAACTCGTAGAAACCACTCAGAAGATGATTTGAATAGCCACAGTTCGTCATCCCCTGACTATCGTCAGCGTCCTCGACAACAACCATTCCGCCTTAATGACATTAAGGTAGATATTCCTGAATTCGAGGGAAGACTCCAACCTGATGAATTCATTGACTGGCTACAAACTGTTGAACGAGTCTTTGAGTATAAAGAGATTCCAGATGAGCAGAAAGTTAAAATTGTCGCCATCAAACTAAAGAAACACGCCTCCATATGGTGGGAGAATCTCAAAAGAAGACGTGAAAGAGAAGGAAAGAGCAAGATAAGAATGTGGGACAAGATGCGACGCGAGCTCTCACATAAGTTTCTTCCCGACAATTATTATCAAGACAATTTCCTTCAATTATATAATCTCCGCCAAAAGGTTATGTCTGTAGAGGAATATACCAGGGAATTTGAGAAGCTTATGATGAAATGTGATATACAAGAGAGGGAGGAGCAAACAATAGCTCGATATCTAGGAGGATTAAATACAAACATCGCCCATCCAGTACAACTCCAGCAATACTGGACTCTGGACGACGTCATTCGTTTAGCCATCCGTATCGAAAAGCAATTGATCCGAAGACCTCCCTACCAGTCGTCTTCCTCAACTGAAATTCCTTTTGAGGGACATGAAGCACAGGTACATCAACCTACACAAATACATCAGCATAGCTCCTCAAGCAAGTCCACACAAGGATATCAACCTAGCTCTTCAAGTAAGCCTCCATTTAAGGTTGCCAAAGAATTTAGCTCTAAAGCACCTAAGTGTTTCAAATGCCAAGGGTTCGGTCATATCGCTTCAGAATGTCCTACCCGCAGAGTTGTTACTATTATTGAAGGGGAAACTTTTGCAATTTTTGAAGAAGAAAAGGATTCTATGCCTGATAAAGAGCTGGTCCTTGAAGAAGAGCCAATTTTTGATGAAGAAGTCATTCCTCCTGATTATGGTGAAACACTTGTGATTAGACGAAGCTTGCACACAGCCATAGAGGAAGAAGAGCCTTGGCTACGTCACGACATTTTTCATACTCGTTGCACTACTCAAGGTAAAGTTTGTGACGTCATTATCGACAACGGAAGCTGTGAAAATGTAGTCTCTAACTACATGGTAGAAAAGCTGCAACTACCAACTCACAACCATCCGAACCCGTACAAACTCCAATGGTTTAACAAAGGAACCGCGGTAAAAGTGTCCAAACGATGCCTTGTTACTTTCTCTATCGGTAAAAGGTATCACGATGAAGTTTGGTGTGATGTTGTTCCGATGGATGCTTCTTCTTCTGGGAAGACCTTGGCAATATGATCGACACGCCTTATACGACGGGTTTGCAAACACATATTCCTTCCAGAAGGATGATGTGAAGATTCAGCTTGAACCTTTGCCACCAGATAAACACGTCAAAATAAAAAATAAGCCCAAGTCATTTTTGCTGAAGCATAAAACTTCAGATCAATCTCCATTCATTGATGATGATGTTGTTTTTGACTCGAGGACGAGTCTTGTCCAACCCCGGGAGAATGAAACAGAACAGAGACGGAAACAGAACAGAGACGCCAAAACAGAGAATGTGAACAAGCAGCCAATGTTGACAATGCAATGACGTATGCACTGACGTTAAGAAGTTTGGTAAATGGTTGCCAAAACTGACCATTGCATTATTTTAAGGGATTTATGAGGTTATGAATTTAGTATAAATAGGTGTGAGATTTTCATTGTAATTCATTAGAGAATTGATTAAGAATTTGAGTTTTGGTTTCTATACCACTGAGATTTGTGATTTCAGTCCGTCAAATCACTTGACCAGTTATGAGGAAGCGCGATTTGGCAGTTCTTATGCTTTCTGCTTTCGCTATTTTCTTTTAGCATCTAAGTGGTTACATTTTTTCCCTCCCCCCTCCTATACGTAAAACATCCTCCATATTGGATCCCAAAACTGTTACACAGAGCAAAGCAGTCTAATCTCTTTGTGAATCTGTGATAGCACCCCTATTAAGAAAAGCAGAATATTAAACTGAGCACATGAAGATCATCTCCAAAGTTGTAGAAACATCACTCAATTCCATGAATTGCACATTGCCAGTGCATTAGGCTCATCTTTCCTTCTGAAACCTGCAAATCTTGCAGTAAGAAAGCTTTCCAAAAACTTGAGGCCATAGTCAATGATCTTACACTAAGCAAAAGTTTAGCCCACAAGGCAGCTGCGGAGCAGTCTAAAATTAATCCATGCCCATGAAACACATTTGTTTAATTTTGGCAAGTGTGCTATTTCTTTTGGCCTTGAACTTGCCCTATTGTCAAATATTATCATGGTGCTAAATTCAAACTGAACTGCTTTTTCCCCCCGAGAATACTTATTCTCTATCAGTATAATTCATTAGCATCTATATTGATACATGTCACCCTTCCCCTCCATGAAAGCAACTTAGGCTTTTGACGATATGCGTATTAGAATTTTCATGGCGACTAAGAAATTGGTGAAAGATTTTAATTATTGTCTCAAGATACATAACATATAGAACTGCTTCCTGGTGTTGATAGTATTATGCCCATGGAGAAAACAGTCTTTGAAGCTCCGTTGTCCACAGGAAGTCATGCCCTATCATATTTTTCAGCACAAGCTTTTGATGGATCACCTGATAGCCTTACATCAGCCTTGGTCTCTATCTGTGTGATTGCATTATTTTTGCATCTCGCTCTGTTTCTCTCTCTCTGTAACAAATGTAACACCTCCCTTTGATACACTCAAGTGGGATATAGGCAACACTACCCCAAAAGCTAGATATTGAGGTAGGAGAACACACCTAATTTAATACCCCATTAAGCATCCTATTCTACTCAATGTGGAACGCAAGCATCTCATACTATTTAAGTTTCCATCATTACCTGAAGGTTATTATGATAATGTTGCGAGCTAAAATCGTGAAGTTTGATTGAATGCGTCATTGATGTTTGTTTGACATTTATTTGGTTAATTCATACTGTCTAGTGTCTAGCAGTTTTCTTTATTCATTTACTTTTTCTAATTACTATTATTCTCTTTTGGTCGTTCAGAACATTGAGGCGCGCTCTTCTGATGTGTCACAATTACTTGCACAGCATAACTATAAGCTTG